>WBMY01012588.1:181160-233564 GCA_013397315.1 Donacobius atricapilla
GGCTCGGCTCAGCTCAGCTCAGGCTCGGCTCGGCACGGCACGGCCGGGCCGGGCGGGAGGAGCGCACGGACCGCCCCACCTGAGCCGCCCGCGCCGAGCGCCGCCTCCGTCCTCACCCTCCGTCCTTACCCTCACCCTCCGTCCTTACCCTCACTCTCCGTCCTCACCCTCGCCCTCCATTCTCCTCCTCATCCTCGCTTCCCCCGCCGGGAGCCGCTGCCAAAGCCCAACCCGGGCCGTGTGGAAGTGCTCAGGAGTGGCCGCTCTGCTCCAAGTGCCCCGCGATGGCGGAGGCAAACTTTTCCTCACCGCAATTAAGTGAGGGCTCTGTAGGAATTAATCAGTCAGAAGGAATTAGCGTGGCCCTGGCGATGGTAGTGAGGTGCGGGGTGTTCCCCCTGCTTCCTTCCATAGCAACCCCGCATGAGAGAGCAGAGGGGGGGAGACCCCCATCCCTGAGACCCTCTCAGGAATGGACACGAATGTTTTTCTCCCGAATCATGGACTAGGGTACTGCCCGAGTTTCCTGCGACACGCTGAAGTTTTCTATTTGTTTAAAATACACACCCAATAAAACATTGCCCCCAGTCATCTTTCCTCTGTGGACTGGCTTACAAGTCCTTCATCATGGAGAGAGGTGGTGAGGAAAGCTGTGGGAAGCTGTAAATTTTTGTGGACCATAAATTGTCCAGAGATTGTGAGATTAAAGTATGCTGGTTGGAATATCTTTCTGATAAAGTAATACTGGCTCTATCTTGAAGGGCTTTGTGGGACTTCATAACCATGGGTATTTAAAACTAGGTTATGGTGCTGGCATTGACATGAGGTGTAATCGGCCTCCTCACATTGGCTCTCCTCTTGGTCGCTGTCTTTCCCTCTGTTTCCCTCACTTTATTGCAGCAATAAGAAACTGGTCTTGGATCAGAATCCTAGATATTGGACTTTGGTGAGGGAGGAAGTTGTTACAGGCTTTCCAGAGCTGCAAAAATGTTTTTGAGCACATGGAGGTGCCTTTAGAGTTACAATTACATTTAGCACCTGGGGGAAAAGTGGGCACTTAGGGTGTTGAATGCAGCTAAAATGCAGGGCAGAAAGGGGGTTTTAGGAGACTCCATAATCCCAGGTGAGGTCTTTACAGACTTCTGGTCTGTATGGTGTTAACTGCTTTTCCTTTTAATTTATAATGTTATCCTATGGCCACAATGGATTGTTTTGGGCTCCAGTCTACAACTGATGTTCCCTCGAAGCAGTGTTTGCTCATACAAACAGTCCTCCCAAATGTGATGTGGCTGCTTGCCTGAGCATGGCAGGAAGAGTCACAAGTCACACTGTTTATTCCCAAGTCTCTTGTCTGCAGAGGTTGTTACAACGCTGAAAACAGACTGGGTGCTACCAACTTTTGTGTTACCATATGGCAGTGCCTGAAAAGGATGTTACTCCCAAATAGGCTGGTGTTCAAATTTGAGGGAGCAGGTACGCAAAGGAAGAGGCAGAAAAGGACTTTTCCTTCCCTCATTCCCGCTAAAGGAGCTGGGAATGTAGTGTATAGCAGGGAGTGTTTTATTCCTGTTAGGGGCATAGCATTTCTCTTTCCTCTGATCGCTGTGGAGCTCTGGGAGCTCACCCAGGATCCAGGGTGTTTGCTTCCAGCTGGCTTGCTAAATTCAGTCACAGTAAATTACAATGTGAGTGTAAATGGAGTATGCATATCAGACTGGAACAATATGGATAATTTATGTAGGCAGAAGTGGTAAAGTTGTTGTGATAATCAAGACATTGTGGGAATGCTCAGCATTTCAAAATATACATTTGTAAAGGTCCCTCTTTTTACCTTGTAAGCAGATGTAAATATTTAAAAGTTCTACTGAATTTCCTACTTCTGCGTATGACCTTTGGTCTTTGGTATGACCTTTGGTATTTGCTTCTGTAGTCTTTCTGTGAATACGTTTTTTAAAGTTTTTAGGTATTTTTTTGTGTGTTTTTAGTGCTGTTGGTTATTTTTAAAAAAAGGAAAATAAAGGTGGAAATAAAAAATGCAGTATTATACCAATTGTAAAGCTATGGAGAAAAGAAAAAGGAACTTAGAAAAAACATTCTTTAAGGAATACCTAAGTGGAAAATGAAGCTAGCAGGGCAGAATACTTAATTTAGGGTAATGATTACATCTATTATTTAATCTACCTCCAGATTAAAATAAAAATAACCATAAATAATTCAGATATTTAACTTTACTCTGTGAGTGTAAAACTTGAAACTTGACAGCCAAATCCAGTTCTTTGAGTATCCAGGCCTTTGTTATAAATCATAAATTTTCAAATTCACTAGGAAAACAATTCTGCTTGAGCTTGTAATACAAATTCAAAGGCTTTGCTCTCTTAATAGGGGATTTTTATCTTACACTGTGTAAAGATTAGTGTTATTTTACTGACTTAGCTGGAGTCAATCCTGATGTGTGCAAACAACAGGAATTTGGAATGGTCAAATGAGGTTTCATTTTTGCAAGTTGCTTAAGGATGCTCTTACATTTAAACATGAGTGCAGTAGTCCTCTAGTAACACACCGAAGTGCTTGCTGGGATCAGGACAGAATGTTTAATAGCTTGCAAAGCTGAAACTTAATGAGTACTGCTTTGTGCTCCATTGCCTACGTACTCCTGTAGGCCTTTGTAATAAACGTAATATTGTGAGATGTACTGTTTTACGTAGAGACTTCTGGTTTATCATATTCATCAATTACACTGAAGTTTGGGTGTTTGATTTCTCAGGTTATGCATTTTGGTATTGTTTCTTAGGGACTCTGAAGAGCACTTGCTAACTTTGCTCTGCAGAGGAGTTCAGAGCAGGACTCTAGTTCTAATCGCCAGTCATATCTGCTCTCTGAACTGATTGGAATTAAAATTAATCTGATTACCTTTTTTTGATGCTTACTTTTAACAGGTGTGGACTTGTTGGCCAGAAGAGATGAAGAAGGAAATATTCTTTCTTTGGCGGTGAACTCATCCTGTGATATAACTACTGTCTGTTCTTTGTACTTTGTCTCAAGCAGTAACTGCACCTCAAGAATAGTTCAGGGAACTTGCCAGGTTAGTAGCTTAGCTGGTCCAGTCCCCATCAGGACAGGGCTAAATTCAGCATTAGGTTGGTCAGACCTTCATCCAGTTGAATTTTGAAAGAGAAGTTGAGGAACAGAACTGAAAGTTTTATTTGAAAGAGCCTGTAACTTGACAAGTAAAGAAAATCCTCCACGGTGGTTAACATTTTGTGTTGGTCTATTCCCTGTGTCACCCTTCCAACTGAGCTGCCCATGCACAACGAGCATCCTCTGGCTTGTGGGGAGAGCTCTGACTCTGATGTTGCCTATTGAGAAAACAAAACTCCTTCCTCATTACCTGCCATTCTGCCTCACTTTACACTTCCCTGGTGTCAAACTGAAATGTTTGAAGGACTATAATCGTGCATAATTGGAACATTTACCCTTGATGCTGGCTATTTGTACGTGATGGCTTGGATTTCGGGCTGTCTTGGTCTCACCCTTGCAGTGGTTGGGGTGCTCCTGCCCCTGGCAGGCAGGTGCTGAGCAGGAGCAGCCAGGCATGGGCTGGCCTGGGGCTGGGGCTGCCAGCATCTGAACCTGGCTTTCTGCAGGTATTGCTCGGAAGTGCCTCTTTGGGCCCCAGGCCAGCAGCTCATTCCATGTTGGCCAAAGGCAGAATCACAAAGATTTAGCAAAATTGCTGTCAAGGGACTCACGCAAAAGAAGTGCTTATGTTTATTCCCTCCAGAAGGCCTGCTCTCCCTTGTAGGGTTTAAGCTTTGGAACATGAACAGCCACAATAAAAATTCCCCCAAGCGTTGCCAGCCCTATATAACTGAGGTTGTAATGAGAAAAGAGTATTGTTGATACATCCTTTGAAAACTGTACATACTCAGAAATATTCTCTTGAGTAGATACATGTGTTTCTTTAAAAGCAGTAATGTTTTGATGTACAGTCATTTTCTGCATGTGTCCTGTTTGTATGTCAGAGACCTATTCAAACATTCTTTGGAAAGGATTTAAGCATGCTGTAAATACTCATTAATATCAGCTCATCATTAGATCTTTAACATGTGCTTTAAGTAGCTTAGTACAACTGTAACTAATTACATAAATTGTGGGTAAGCAGTAATCACATCTGCATGATCTAGCCAGCTGTGGCTTATTTCATTCCCGTGGTCATTAGCAGGTGTTTAACTTGATTAAGGAAAAAAATGTACACAGAATGTTATTTGATGATTTCAAGCTACATGCAGAGTCAAAATATAATTTTCTGAACAGGAAATTAGAGGGAACTCTGCAGGCTCTCTTTTCTGATTGATAGGCATTTTTTGCCCTCTATTGATTCTTGTAAGGATTTTTTCAAGTATTTTAATACCCTTAAAATTGACAATGCAAAAGCACCCTAAAACTTAGACAAAGTGTTGTTTGAAAGAATTATACAAAACTTTGAAGGGTTACTGACCCTTTCAGTCTGACTCAGCTCTGGATCATTTAAAGGATTTGCTCCATTTTTAAATTGATGCAAGCAAGCACAAAATCATTTTGTTCCCTGCTCTTCATTGTCCTGGGCTGGTTTCAAAGCAAATGAGCTGTAACTCAGACTCACAGGTCAATAAGATACTGAGCTCTCTGGTCAAGGAAGACACTTAATCAAATGCTTAATTTAAGCATGTAATTAATTGACTGTACTTTGGGGGGGTCAGATCAAGGAAGTGCAAGATGCTTTTTATGAACTCTTCTTTCTCCAGACTGAAAATGAGATGATGTTTTTGTCTTGAAGATGAAGGCTTTGGATGTATTCTGTGTCTCAACAGTCTTGTGTTGCAAATTATCTTGGCAGTATTATAAGATAAACTATAATCTGATTTCATCACTGTAGTTTATTTTTTTGAGACTAAAAAGAATGTATGGTATGGGAGAAAGTGTTTTTTTTTTTAAAGGTTTCTTTAATAAAATTACCTAGGACTTGGACAAAATTCATCATTCAAGGGAATCTAATAGGCAGTCCTGCTAGCTATGCTAATAATTTTCTGCTGCTAGTTGAAATACTTAATTCAAAGCTGTTATACCCACACACTTTGTGACTGCTCATTTCTTGCCGAGAGTAGCTGTGCTTTAACTCACGTGCTGTGCCCACTAGATGGCAAGCGAGCTATGCACGATGGAGGGAAAGAAATACACATTATCGGTATGCACAAGGCTTTCGTCAAGTGCTTTATAATGAAACAAGATAGATATTAGTGGTAAACGAATGAAACATCCTTTATATTGCTCAGACACAGCCTTGGAATTTTTTTCTGAAGAGTTTAAGTGCAGTTAGTATGTTCATGTTATTGAAATCTAAATATGCCTTGGGATCTGTAACTTTATTTTGGAAGCCAGCCCTAGTAGCAAGCCAACATCCAGGTGAAACTGCTGTTATAAACTTCTAATCCATTTAGGTTCCAGGGGTTTATGAGGTGAGTCATGCTGAAAACACATTATCTTAGATACCTACTTATTTGTTATTCTCCCTTTTGCAGTTTGCCAGCTGGGGATTAACTAACAACAGGTATGCACTGTCCCAGATGGATAAACTGGTTTTGCCTGGGGCTGAGTGTAGAGTTGTGCAGCTAAACAGAGATCTGCTCATTGCTGGTCTTAGTAACGTCAAGAGATTCTGTATGAGAACCAGAGTAGGAATTATCAGTGTTTGTTATGGGGTAGAACATAAAGACCCTGACTGGAATGTGATGCTATTGCGGGGCTGGGAACAAAATGTGCACCAGGTGTAAAGTACTGTGAGGATTTTCAAAGAATTTTGGTGCTGTTCTTACCTCTTTCTTTTCATGGCAAGGAGAAGATAGAAGAAATACATAATATTGGCAATTTGATTGTAGTTAAAAATGGCAAAACTCCTAGAACTGCATTTCTATATTGCAAAGAAACTTGTAGCTCATTAACCCCTCTTTAATAATAAACTATTAAAAAATACAATCACCTTCTTCCCATATTGCCATTTAACCGTGAACATTTTTTAGAAGTTGTATTCATACCAAAAAAAGCAATCCATTTCTATTTGTTGGTTACAAAAATATGATTCCAAACCCGTACATGGATATTCCTGGATTGAGCCATGCTGAAGTTTCTTTGTATGGACATGTTATGAGCCTGCCTTCTCCTCTTATGCTCAGTTGCAGTTCCAGGAATCGAACACTGCTGTGCCTGCCCACTCCTTGTTTCCAGACACCCACCGGCCGGTGACAATACCAGCAATGCTTTCCAGAAAATGCAGGGCAGCGGTGGTTGGTGCTGAGCAGCCCGTGGGATATTTATAATCCAGCCTGGTGTGTTCTGAGCATCTCCACAGCAGAGCCAAGGCAGCAGCTGACAGTCCCTGTCCCCGCCGGGGTCCCGCCCCTGCCTTGCCAAAACGCCTGAGGAAGGAGGTGGTTGCAGGCTGTGACTGTTCTGCAAAAATAGGAAGATGGTGATTAGATTAGATTGGATTAGATTGGCAAAAGGCAGTCTTGGAGGTTTGGATGAAAAGGATGATTGATTAATCACGGGTTGTCTGAAAGGTGATAGCTCTAGGGTCAAAATACCTCACTTCCAGTCCCATTGAGATTGGGAAAATAGCATGCTTAGGGAGATTGGAGTGATTAAGAGTGGTAATTCATTGAAGCCACTTCAGTTCCTATGGATTTCCTGAAAGTCTGGCTTGCCATTCCGCATTTCTCATTTGAAAATCAAATCTATGGGCTGTGTGGCAAGGAGCGGTCCCCAGCCTCAGGGCAGAGGTGTGGGGTGGCCCAAATCCCCCCGGGGCTGGGCGGGTTTGCTCTGGGACTGGCGGGCTGGCCGGCCTGTGGGTCACTGCTGGCCGCCACCCATGGGGCTGTAAACCCTGAACCATTGCCTTCTTTTCGCGTTTTTCTGTTCCAAGTGTCCGCACTAAGCTGGAGGCTGTGTTTTGGCTTGCCCGAGCAGCATTTGCATGGGACGGGAGTGGCGGCACTGGTGCATGCCCTGGGGCTGGGCAGCAGGAGGTGGGAGCAGGTGGGCTGGGCAGGGTTTCAGAGGTGGGTGATTCAGGGAGGATGGACATGTTTGGCCTTTAAGGTGGGTCCTTGCAAGGAGCTTTTCTCGGTCTACAGCTGCACTTTCTGTTGAACGGTGAGGGGGCAGCAAAGGGGATCCCGCATGTGAGGTGGCAGGTGTTATGTAGGTGATGGAGAGCGCTGGGATCCAGGAGTGACCTGAGCAGCTCATTTGTCATCCTTACCTGACATGTGAGGAGGAGAAGGCACTGGAGTTCTGACAGCAGTGCTGTGGGCTCTGACTTCCCATAGGCTTCTATGGCATAACCCTTCCATGTTACCAAACCAGTGAATTACTAGAGTTACAGATAATTTACTAGGTAAGAATTGTTTGGGGTGTGATTCAATACAGACAGGGCAGCTGCTCAGTTGTTTGGCTTCTGAGGAAAAGGCATTTTAGTGTTTCTTTTGTCCTTTTCACATTAGGGCTATAGTTTCAGCTGTTCCTGGGGATATTTTGAAACTAGCTGTTCTGGAGCCAGAGAATCCAGTTCCTGGATACAGCATCAAGTTGCTTCTATGCTGCATATTACTGCTGGTCCACCCTAGAATTCACTGAATTAGATATCAAGAATTTAATTGATTTCAGAGGTTCTAAATATGTTAAATTTTGAAGCTCTTGTTCATACAGAAAACCTGTATGTTACTGCTGGTCCAAACTAGGAGAAAAGGGATACAGTGGACCTTCTTTTGACCATGAGGTTCATGTCTTTGTCTTAAATTTAGGACAAAATTTTGGTTGAACTAGAATTGATGGGAGCTTTTGCTTTAATTTAAAACTCTCAATTTCCCTTTTTACAGTAGAGAGGAGGGTCTAAGCTGCAAAATTCAGATATCAGTTTAGCTCTGAAATTTTCAGAAAATCAAGGATCTGACACTGGTTTTATATTTTTAAATGTGAAAATTCATTATAATTACCTGGTTCTACTTTTGGGTGTTCTGTATCTAGTATTTACAGACCAAGACACAAGGCTGAACCAAAAGTATTACCATACATAGTAATGATTTAGAGAAAAACACAATTATGATTATCTCCTTTTTTGGAATATCCAGAAAAGAGATAGTATTGTACTGTGAGTTTATTCTAGATCAGTATCCTAGGCCCCCTTCCTCCCCCAGCTGACAGAACAGATGGTTCATCTCTCTCCTACAATTTCTGAGTCCTTCAAAATCCCACTGTGAGGAGCTGGGGATGGGTCTTTCTTTAAAAGTCCTGTCCCTCTAGTGCATTTTAATTCTTAATTCCATGGCTAACTCTTCAAATAACACTTCAAGTCTCACCCTGCTATGCTGATTGTTCTGGAAATTACTAAGGGACGAGATGGTGTGTAGAATTAATACTGCTGATGAAAATATCAATACAAGTAGTACTTCAGCACGATGGGAGAAATGTAAAGGGAGGAAGTCTACAACCTTTTCCCCAAACTTTGTTTTATATAAGCCTGCAATCTTTGAGCAGTCTGTGAGAGCTGTGGGCAGTGTAAACAGTTTAGGTCTGCTTATACCCACGAGTGGCACTTCAGGCAAAAAAAGATTTGCAAATTATACAGGTGAGATAAGTGCTGTGACAGTGTCACAATAACAGCATCACTGGCTCTGCTGAGGGGAAGGCTGAAATCTTGGGTCTATTATGAGTGAGTATGTATTCATAGTGGAATAATGCCTATAAAAAGAATAAAAACATCCTTGACAGTCAAGGACCAAAATCTGCACTCATGGGAAACAGAAAGGTGAAAGATAGACAGAGTTGTATCAAATGGACAAGGAGATCTTGAACACCTTCATTAGTAGCAAAAATTAAATCAGTTACTGCAATAACTGCAGGCAAGGGGGGTGGTGAGATTGTGCAGAAAAACACTAAATTTCTTCTGATCTTCTTTCATTGTGGGGAACTTTCCACCACTTCAAGAGAACTACGGCAATTACGTAGCACTTGTTACCTAGTACAAGTCAGCAATGACATCAAAATGACCAAGTCAAGTGGGCTGTGTAACTGGGAATTTAAACCCATGCATTACTTACATTGATGGGTAAGTCTTCAGAGGAATGAGCATTTTGTTATGGTGATTCACCAGCTAGCAGCTGGATGCTTTTCCCAAAATATTCAGAAATATTCATCTTGCTAAGTGCAGCCAACAGTTTGTGCTGTTTGGGTAATAATAAATGAATGTAAAAGTGTGTTATATTTTGTTAGTTCTTAGTTTCTAGACAGTGTGTGCCAAAGCCACATCCTTTTTTCAACAGCACAAAGTTGTTGAAAAGGCAGAGAGTGGCTAGGTAGGAATCCCACTTACACAGGAGGAATCCCTTGGTAACAGACAACCACCACAGCAGCTCGATTTCAACTTTTCTCCAGTGCCAAATCAGTTGAAATTTCTGAGCAGAACAGGAGTTGGAAATTGGTTTTTGCTTCTGAGCTGGTCTGAGCTGTCAACAGTCCACCAAGAAAGTGGGTAGCAGCATATGAATTAGGGCAATGCTGTAGCTTGAATTCTGTTTCATGTTCATGCTCCTCTGACTCACAGCGTGATCTGGATTTCACCACAGCCGTGGTGGAGCTTGAGGCCTGAAGATGGAACTCCCTGGCTGCCACCCACCTGTAGCAGCAGCTACAGCTGGGATCAGGTACAAATCAAATTCAGACTTTTTTCATTGCCAATTTTGTGTCAGTCGCTTATTCTGTTTCTTTAATTTCCAATTTGTCCTGCCCAACCTATGGGTACTATTCGCCAATGCAATAAAAAGAAAATACTATATAAAACAAAGCACATACACCCAAAGTAACAGAACTCCTGTTTCCCATTTTCAGATCTCTAACATAATGTTCCCTTTCTCCTTGCCTCTCTTGCTCATTTTATGACTCTTTCCCATCACAACTTCTCTCTGCAGTCATTGATTACTGATGTAATATTTCCCATATCAAATTCAGAGCTATAAAAATAGGCTACAGTACAGAAAATATTTTAGACAGAGGCTGGTTTGGCTGAGTTAGTGAGGTTATGTGTTGGGGAATAGTGACACATTCATTTATTTATCTGCAGGGAATTGTTAGTGAAGTTTTTTATTTATACCCTCTCAGTCTTTCCTCTGATTCATTCTCACCTGTTTTCTGAGACTGCCGTGACCGTGTAGAAATATAATGTGACCTAAACAACTCAAATTCATTAGAACAAGATTATCATGAAGCAAGAGGTCTAGCAGAGACATTTTAAATGAGGATGTAATATAGGTAGCTTTTTACTTTTATGAAAGTGTGAAAGTATGAGTTACATTTTCATTAAGTTAAGGCAAAGAGGTCTTCAGCATGATTGGTGTACCTGCTGTACAGGCAGCGCTGTGAAATAAGCCAGAAGCAGCATTATTCCCACTGCTTCCTCCTGCTTTTATTGATTTAACTGAGGCTCTGGGGTATCTGATCCTATCCTGATGCCTGAAGATTAATTCAGATAACTCCCCATGCATCAGCATGATATTACACTGCTTGTTCTCTGGAGAAAATAATTAAGTGAATTACTAACGCATAAAATGCTCAACTTAAAATGCTTAAATATTCCATTTGATGCAGTTATATATAGCTTAATGTAATAAGTGCAGTATCCTCCTAGAGTGCCATGGCTTTCATCTCCATTAAATGGAATATTAATTACCGGTTGATTCCAATTTTGTCAAGGTTGCTTTGTTGTTATATTCTTAAGCAACAGCAGAAGGTGAAAAAGGACTAACCTGTATATAAATTAAAAGTAATCAACAGAGGTCAGAGCAATAGTGTCATTACTTTGGGGTTGCAGTTATAAATACTTTGCTATCACGGAGTTTTTACAATGAGACAGAAAATCTGTTGACTGACTTGTAAGAGAATTTGCTCATGGGGGATGGCACGGCAGTTCCTCCTACGTGCAGGTATTGCAAAGAAAGGGAGAATAATAACCAAATACAACCAGTGGTGGAGCAGGTGATGGAGTTGAGCCTTTCACTGAGAGAACTGGTGTGAAAATGCAATTCCAGAGCAGCTCCATGGAGCACTCAGCAATGAGTGGATGCACATGAAGTTCCCAGTATCCTGCTCCAAAAGCCATCAAACAGCTTCCAGCTATGTGTAAGCTGCTGAGAGCTGGAGCAGTTAATTTTGCTTTGTATGTTAGAAAGCCTAATGCATTGACATTGAACATGAGAGATTGTTTAATCTGGGGGGTGGAAATAAAAGAAAATATGTTTTAGTCCTAGAATTGCTTAGATTTCACTTATAGTGAAACAAAATGTGTGGGTTTCTCTATATTATTTAAAAGAAAACAACAATCTGTAATATTTTGCAACATTTTATCCTATTTACATTGAATATTTTCTTTAGATACAGTTTTGTTTGCCTGGGAATAGAACTATCAGTTCCAGGTTTTAATTTTTTAAAATTTTTTTTCTAAATTTTTGCCTTTTTGTCTTGTTTCACTATGGAAACAAGCATTTTAGCCCAACAAATTCATAGTGAAGATACAACTGAAATTCACCTTTTTTTTGCAAACCTTATAAACATGTGTTGGTGTATTCTGGTTGCATTAAAATCAGCCACCTCTGAATACAAAATCCGCTTCAAGGGCCAGATCCTAATATTCATCCATCTTCATGATTCCTGCTATATCCCTTTCCCTTGATACAGCTGTTTTATAAATGTCTGTGTATTGTACTGGAAATTGAGCACTGACAGGGTAGGGGAGGCACATGAAGAGGAGGAGGAAGAATTGTTCTGGCACAGTGGTGGATGTTGTTTGGATGGTGCAAGTGCCCATTTCATTCACTGCATCCTTTCAGCACCAGGGGTTCAGTTCAGTGCTGGCTGATGCCAGGAACTGAAATAGTACATAAATACAAATCTCATCCTTTGGAATCAACTTTCCTTTGGGTCCTGGTAAGAAAACTCAGTGTATGCTGCCTCTGTTTCTGTGTATTGTTTGCTGGGAATTCGCCCACCCACAGCCCATCAATGCCTGGGCACTTGCTCCAACATCTCACATTTTTATGCTTTGGCTCAGAGTCCAAAATGAAAAATAGATTAAGCTCTGCTATAGTTGATTCACGCTTCCTCTTTACCTGCTCTCTATGTAACAGAGGTTTTGAACAGGATCTGTGTCATAGTAGTGTTACAGCCCGACTCAATTTACCAGTTCTGCCCCAAGTACAACAAACGATGAAGTTTGGTTTATCTTTCAAGTAGCTTTTGCATCCTTCTGCCCATTTCCCTCCCTGATCTTTTTCTCACTTTGATGCTAATGAGGGGCCAGAGACTCCAAAAGCTAATTAACATTTCTGGTCATAGATGTGCAAACGTAAGAAGAAAATTGATCTGCCAATGTTGATCTAAAGTGTAGAAAGTAGAGATGCATTGCTAAGGTATCTTTCATCTGAATAAAAAGGGGGACTTTTTCAGGAGCTGCTGCTGCTTTTTCCTGCACTATTTCTCATCAGCATATTAAACCTCTTCTTCACAGGCTTTGTTCAGCTGTTGTTGAATAGCATTCTAGGTAGTGTAAATTCAGGGCAGTGTGGTTTGGGGAAAAGTTGGCAAAATGAAGCTGTAAATTGTTGGGAAGCGTTTAAATTGAGAACAGTGTTGCAAGTTTCTCATGGAGATTTAAGTCTGATTAACTTAACAGAACTGAAATATATTTTTCAATTTATATTAAAATAATGTTCATTGCTATTTTCCTTAATATGAACTTTTAAGATCTCCAAGGGGACCATTTCTCCACAGATAGCTGTCTCCTTTACAATAACCCCCAGTGCTGCCACTGACCTTGAATATTTTCAAGAGGGAAGAGCAGAGGAGGCAAATAAGTGCAATTTCAGCCCTTATTTACCAGTCATCTCTGAATGCGCCAAATGTCACAGCTGCCACTGACTTTGAGGAACCCTAGTCTTTGAATGGTATGAAGTTCAGATGTAACATTTGCTTGGATGGTGTTAGAAAACAGCAGTAAATGCATTTCAGTTATCCAGCAATATAAAGTAATAGTACAAAAATTATTCTAGGGTGAGTAAATTTAGCTGTAGTATAGGTTGTCCTGTTTAGAATCTTGATCTTAAAACTTTCCAGGGCCTCAGCTTTAGGGTACTCAAGTAGCAGTTCTTGTGGTCGGAAATGTGTTGCTACCTGTGAAAAATATTTCATAGAATCATAGAATATCCTGAGTTGGATGGGGCCCACCAGGATTATCGAAGTTCAACATTTTTGTAAGAACATATGTAGCTATTTTTTCTTATTTTTATTGGATGGAAACCTGCAGGATGGCACTTTGAAAGGATTAGCAACTCATTCAAAGTTGTTAAGGAAAACTGGAGCAACTAAGGCAAGGGGAAAGTTGGGGCAGTCATGCTCATTCATGAATTGGTGGGAAACTTAAAGAACAAGTCCTGTGACTGGGAAGGACTAGAAAGAAGTCAAATATTGGGGTTATTTGAGGCTTTGTACACTGGCTGATATATTATTATGTCATCTGCCTAGAGTAATGGTGAAAAGCAGGGTGTCAATACATGGTAAAGTCATAAATTTATATAAATTAGGCAATTTTAGAAAAGACTACTAAGAGCTCTAGGAGAATGTAATAGAACTTGGTAATAAGATGTCAGATTAAATTCAATTTAGATAAGTGCACAGGAATTAAAGCATTAATCACTTCAGTGTGTGCAGTTCTAAATCAGTCCTTAAGAAAATTGCTTGATATTACATTGGAATATTTGAAAAACACTGCTTTGATTATGCAAGTAAAGATTACAGTAAAAAGTGCAATAAAGGCATAGGTATTTTAAAATGGTATGGGCTCTTTTATTGCACTTCTTGATCATTGATTATAGTGGTTCTATGAAGTGTTTCAGGTGCATGAGGTTGTGCCAGATTCCAGTGGCTTGGTAAAAGCACCCAAATCCCATTCAAGTGGGTGGCTCTGGTGTCTGGCTTGTACATTTCAAACTGAAGATTTAGATAGTAATGTAAATTTCTTTTTTTTTTTCCTCTAAAAGAATAAATTTCTTGTATTTTTTTAAGCTGGAGACCAGATTTTTGAGTTGTATTGGATCTAACCAAGCTTGGGAGGTTATTGCCATAAAGGTGTGCAAGATCTGAAGTGTCAAATTCCATGGGCAGGGTGTACCCTTACAAGTAAATGGTAATCCTGTGAGCGTCATTTTTCACTTTCCATAATGAAATGATGGCTGAATTAATATCTCTGAATGCTTAAAAATAACAGCCCTAAACTGAAACCTAGACTGGGAAATCTCCTTTTGAAAATCAGCATTTTTCAGTCTTGTTTAATTCTGCGGTTTTCCTGAAAGCATTAGAAACTCTGGTTGAGATGGTGAGAGCAGGATATCACCTGCAAGACTGAGACCTGTGTGTTTGAATAATGAAAATTCTGATGAAAACTGTTCATTGTGGTTGCAATCTGCAGTAAGACCACTTATGACTAAATAATTGCACATTTGACCATAAGTCTTTTCTGAATTCTCCACTAATCTACAGCAGAGCTGACTGTATGTTGATTTTTGCTGACACTTTCTCCATTGATTTATCAATCCCTGCCCACTGCGTAGAAGTCTTGATGAGAACTTGTGCTCTCTGTAACTTTGCAGCAGACTTCGTGTTGTCCTTGTAGTTCTTACTTAGTCTGAAATATTCCCTTTCAGAATTGGTTTATAATTGAGCTTCAGTAAGATCGCTCACCTTGTCACCTGTTAATATGAAAAGTTCTTTATTTCAGAGAGAGGGCATTGATCACTTTATTTCTGTGTTAATAATAACAACTACTGTCAAATTACCATGGATAAAGGATGTCTCTTTTTTTTTTTTTTTTTTTTTCATTACTGGCAAGAGAAGTATGCTTAGTCACTGCAGTTAATTTTGGTTATGGTTCCAGAGCCTTATAGTGAGTAATTTCAGTCTCTATTTTTGGTTGTCTCTGGAGATTTGAAAAAATTTGAAACAGTTTTTAACGCAAGGTTTTGATGTCATCTTAAATGACATTGGTTGCCTTTTCACATAAATTTGATGAAATCCTTTGCTTTTGTACTTTGTTTCACCACTACAGCTAAATCTGTCATTCACTCCCAAATAATCCAAGCCCAACTTGCTTTGCAGTTCAGAGGATTAATATAGACTGCTCAGTGTTACATGCTTTAATACTATCTGGGGAAAAAACCCGTTTCCTCACTATCTGTTTGCAGAAGCATTAAAATGTTTTACAATTTCAGTCCTTATACTTTGTCTTCGATAGCTCTGTTGTAAAACTGTGGAAGCAATAAATCCTTTCTATCTTTAATTGAATCCTTTGATATCACTCTTTAGGGCAGTCTAGGCTTTGCAGTTATTTGCACATATTCCATAGGAAACGTCTGTTCCTGTAGTTTTTACTCCTTGTCCTTCAACATGGTGAATCTCATGGCCACAAATGTTTTCCATCTTGTGTGATCCCTGTTCATGCCCTTTCTGTTTGCTGCACAGAGCTCATATTGGCTCCTTTTTGCCTTTAGACTCTATGGAAATAATTCTGGGGCTGTTCAAACCAGTTCAGTTGCTCTCCATGCCAGCTCTAGCATTTAGGCCCAGCTCTGTGCAGATTAAACCAGTGTTAGTCCTGATGGCCACAGCCCTGCCCTGAGTCCTGTTCTGGCTGTGCGTCTCACCAGTGAGGCTGGGCAGGGAGGAACGAGCTCCAAGGAGGCTGCAGAGGGACCAGAGCCTGGCACAGAGCAGCTGCCAGGGGCTGCACCTTCATCTTTGCAATGTGCTGCTCCTACTGTTGATCCCCCACACTCACAGTCTGCCTGTGGGTCAAGGAATTGCTTTTTTTTTTTCAGATTCAGACAGATTCAGACTGATTCAGAGCTGTTCTGTAGGGAGATATTGCCAGTTCAGTGTCTAGAAAAAATGTGCATGTTTCTGAATTTCTTAGGAAAACCTTCTTTTTTAGAGATAAGGATAGTTCAACTTTTTCACCCAAAAAGTATTTGCAAATGGAAACAGTTGTCTGAGACATTAGGCTTAAGAAGTTTCTCTTTTGTGTTGTTTCTTTTCTTAAAAATGAAGCTAGGGCTGCTATACAAGATACGGCATGTGCATGATATCTTTGCTTTGGAGACTTTACAACACTACTGTGTAGGCAGGAAAGGGATTTCTTTCTCTTTGCAGCCTCTTTGAGTTGGATTTTTTAGGTAGCAGAGAAATGTAGCTCTATTCCTACCCAAAACACTCTGTTGTACCAACACTGTTCATACAGTTATTGAATTTTTTATATTGTATAAAAACATGAGCAATATCTTTGCTATTCACATGCTGCTTATTCTTTGCAAGTTTTCCCTTGTAAAAAACAAAAAACCCAACACAAAAACCTCCTCTAGAACACTGTAAGAAATAAAGTACAGTAAAGTAAAGTAGCCAGTAACTGGGATGGATATGACTGCACTGAGAAAAGGATGCCACACTCCTTTAGGAATTACCTTGTTTATATTGCTTTTAAGTCACTGAACATGTCCATGGTGAAATACAGACTTATATTTACAGAACTCTGAACAGTGCCTAACTGAGTTTCAGACTTATGTAGTTAATAAAAGAGCCTATTCTCTTCAGACAGCCTTGAATTCTTATTAAATGTATAAGTTTCATTTTAGACAGCAGGTTTCTACATACTCGAAGCCTCAGGCTAAAGCAAAAAGCGAAGGGAACTTCTGTATGTTTGTAAGTACAGTGCAGAAGGGAAAATTCCTGTTTCTGCTGCCAGGGCTCCAACTAGTTTATTTGTAAGGTGGGTCTTTTTCTCTTTAAGAAGGGCAGGTAAAAAATACAGATTATAGAGAAAGTAGTTTTATTTCTGTTGCTCTCAAGGAGCTAATGTACTTTTAATTACAAAAAGGCATTGAAGGCAGGTGGGAAAGGGGAAAAACTGATGTTTCTTAATGAAAAATTTTCTCTGTTCTGCAGAAAGAGCAATAGATATCCTCCCGAGAATTTTTACTAGAATTAATGGAACTAGTGGTAGAAATGATGCTGTAAGGAATGAGAAAACAAGGCCTGAATTAACAAAGCCTTACAGTACAGTACCATGCAGCAAGTGCGGAAACTTCTTGGTTTTCAGTCTGAAAACAAAGAGAAGTCATACAACTTGAATATAGCATAGTTTTTCTGTTACAGCAAGAAAGTGAATCCAAATTGTTAATTTTTGACACTGTTGCCCACCCCAATTAGAAAGGAGCTTTTTTGAGGCTTAGAGGCTGTAAAGTCATTGAGATAATTGGGATAAAAGGCCATGTAGACAACATTGTCTGATTTGAAAAGCAGACTTGAATCAAATGAAACAACACAATAAAAGCTGCATTTTAAGTATGGTGATCTTCACAGCCATGCCACTGTTTTTGTAAAACCTACAAAAATCAGACTTTCCTTTAAATTTCTTTAAATTGATTTCACTGTTTCACTGAAAAGATATTCTCATAACTGAATGGCTGCTGTGAGCTTTGCCATCCAACTTAATTGCTTCCATTTCCAGGCAACATTACTCTCCTGAATTCTGCTTCGGGGTTGCTTTTTTGCCTAGTGGAAGGCCAAAAATGCTCCCTCATGGAGACAATCCCATATAGCAGAAGGTGAGAGGGCATTTGGAAATGGATGTTTTAAAACTGCTGGTCTCACCTCTGATGGGTGGTAGAAGTGACAGCAAATTCCACATCAAGTGAGTAGGAAATGCACGTGTGTCACTGGTGCCTCTGTCTGAGGCTGGATCCTTCCAGCTGCCCAACCCAACATGGATTCTTGAAGCAGCTGCTGCTGTGAATAAACGTGTGAGAGAATTAATCTAGAATGCAAAGCTTCAAAGGCGTTTTGGAACCATATCACTGACATATGGCACAGCAGTTGAAATGAGTGGAATCATTGTGCTGGTGCAGACTTTACAGATAGCAGTAGGAGAAATAAAACTCAGGAAAGGTGTGGAGCCTTATGGGGTGGTTTACAGGGGAACTGGATGTGACAACGCGAGTCAGTCTAAAAAAAAAATAGCAGCCCACAAGTTAAAACAGTGGAACAGCTTTTCCTCAGAGCAAAATGATGAAGACAAACAGACGAATGTAGGAGGAATAAAATAAATCAGCTGTTAACACTGTCTTTGAAAACACTTTTAAAAGGGAATAAAATTGCTTTTTAGTGCTATTTAGAGTTTTTCATCCTTTTAAAGAAGAAATTAAGGTGTCTCTTGATTCTGTACTTATTAAAAATGAAGTGTTGCCTGATTCTGTGAGTACTTCCACATTGTGAAAAGTGTTATGTGAAAATGACAACTGATAGTTGTGAGAACAGGTATCCTTCAACCTATTTTTAACAAGTGCAACAAGATGACTTAACTGCTGTCAGCTCTCACAACTTTGGCCTCCAGTCCAAACCCATTTAATGCAAAATTCTGGGGAGGAAATGGGCTTCATGCTGGGAACAGAAAATTAAGAAATATAGGTTAGAGAGCTCCATTGTGATGGCTCTGTGTCAAAAACAACCTGCAGCTTTCTGCCTAGACTTTACAAATTGAAAGCAGCATCTGTATTTGGATTCTGAAGCAAAAAAGAGCACAGCATAAATAGTCCTGATATAAGATGCTTAATATGTCAGTTCACCTAAGCAAATGATCCCATAATCTCTTCCAAATCCTCACAGAATGTTTCTGACCTTATCTTGTCCCCATTTCTACAAAAACTAGTGTTCTTTTCGGTTCTGAATTGCAAACCTGTTTTCCTGGGTGTTAAGCAGTTGCAGCAAGTGTGAAGTTTTCTGTGTCTGCCTTGCCATGAAGAAACTGTTTGCAGGATTCAAATTTATAATCATGGAACTGAAATTATGATCTTGACTGTGTAGTTCTGGATAAATGTAGAACAAATGAAGTGCCTGCAGTGGCTCAAGGAAGACTCAAGGCTTCCCCAAGGTTCAAAATGAGTTTATTGCTAAGGTCTCATTTACCTCAGGAGTAATGAGAGTACAGTTCTAGTTTTAAAACAGAAAATACCGTCGCATGTGTCTTCAAACAAAACACTGAAAATTGAGTGTTGAGCAGTAATCTGCTTTTTTGTTCTATCTCCTTATCTCACAAGTTGATAATTACTTTGTAATAGCTGCCAAATCATTAAGGAGTGGAATATATTTACCTACCTGTGCTGATAAAAGGGATAATCTTTTTATTTTCAGTTTTTATCCATCTCAGCAGATGTATAACTACATAAAAGCTTTTGTTGCTATAGCCTAATGAATGCTGAAAAAACTTGAGCAGATTAAAATTAATTTTTGTATCTTATTCATGTGTGGGGTTTTTTTGGGGGGGGGTAAATGTCTTTTATTTCAGTTTGTTTTCAGTGCAGTGTGAGACATCTTGTGGAATTATTTTACAATCTTGGGTATTTTAGAGAATATTACTTCGTACATCCATTTCATTCTCAGAATAATTAAAAGGGGGAAGAGGCAGATGCCTTTTGTATGATACTGTAGACTTAGTCTTCAAACTAAAAAAATACCTATGCATGCATGAAAAAAAAATTGATTTTTATCATCAGAAACACAGTGGAAATGGCAGTCAGTATTACATAGGATGGCTCTCACATGCTCAGCTCCATTAGTATGGACAATTCAAGGGGATCCCAGCTGGGTTTCCTGGCTGCAGGTTACACAGATAAGAGCAGAACTGCTTCTACAGCCACTCCTTAGCAGTCATTCCCTTCTGAATTCATCGGCTTGGAGACTGCAGTAAAACTTGGCAGTACTGTGCTCTCAGTCTCCAATATTTGTTCATTCTATTTAAACATCCACGTTTGAAAATGATCTGCAATTTCTACTTTCTGGTTTTTTTGTTGGGTTTTTTTTCCCCTGCAATTTGCCATTTTAATGTAGACTTTCAAATCTTTGGGTACATTCTGGTAATTGCAGCAAAATGTATTGCTTACTAGTTAAAAAGATGTATTTTTGATCACTGCATGGTAGATGAGGTAAAATAAAGTGTGGTTGTGGTGTAGAATCTAAATATTTGTGTAGATGTTTTGCTTAATAACTGCCATTCTGTTTCAGCTGTTTTATTGGGGTTTTATTATCCAATATAGGGACCCAAGTGTACCAGGGGAGGCTGAGTTATATTGCGTGTGGTTTCACGGAACATACTAGTGTTCCTTAATCATTAAAGCAACATGAATTGTGGTCATATATCTTTCAAAACAGCACGTGATTATATCCCAGGAATGCATTAAGAAACTTAAATATGAATTAAGTACATGAAAAGATTGCTTAGATCTTGCAGGCTCCATTGCACTGTGAACACTTAGAGGTGGCAAAGGATAATTCTTGCAATGCTTTCTGTCTGTGGGCTTTAAAAAAGCTTTTTAGGGGGTTATTGTACCTGTCTGCAGGTGAGAAGATTGAAACAGGGAGAAAAGAAAAATTTTTCAAAGGTCTCCTGGAAAGCAAATGGAGGGAAAACCAATCAATTCAGAGGTCTGGGCCAGTTCCCTCTTCAAGTGCTCCGCTGCCTCTTTTGCTTCCAACTGTTCCTGTTTCCCAAGAACACAAACATCTCCACTACAGCTTCCAAGTAGAATGTGGTAAGTATTCTTCTGAGAAACCTCTGCTAGGAATTTCTACTTTTATTATTTGATTCTAGTAGCATTTCACTGGTAACCACGAGCCTAATTTATTTTTAATAGTTGATGCCACTGTAACTCCAATGTTTCTTCTTTGGAAATTGAGTTATTCTGTATTTTTGTATACAAAAATGAAGGTAGTTTACCCCAGTTTTCTCCATTACAATTCCTAATGTTCTGCTTTTAAAGAGAGAGACCCTTCTGCTGCAATATATTTCATAATCTGTTTATATGAATAGAAATTGCATCAAATGCAACATTAGAAGAATGGCATTAGCTTTACATTCAGTGAAGTCCTTTTTCAGATACAGGTTATAGAAGGGAAAAGGGAATTATTTCTCTTTTATTTCTTGACTATACATGAAACTGTTCAGTTTATTTCTGTGCATCCCATTCTTTGGCCAGTCCCTAGACGTGCCATGATACAGATCCTAGCTTCACCAGGCCTATCTCCTCAGGACCACGCTGCCCTTACTCTGACATGAACAAAGCCTGAGTTTATGTCTAAGCTTTCTGGTGGACACATTGCTGGCTAGAGTTGGTTGAAAATCTTTAGACAAAAGATTTTCACCTATCTGGAGGAGCTGGTAACCTGTTTTAGTTGAGCTGGTTTCAGTCTGCAGGTCTGCTGGGGCTCTCTAGGTGTGTCACTGTGAGACCTGAGCGGTCCCACACATGAGTGTGCTTGCAGATGGATTTCCCAGGAAGAAGGGAAGCTTGTCCCTCTACACCAACCCCTCTGCTGTTGTAAGCAGTATTAGTAAGCCACAAAGATCTGTAGAATTTCAAGCAGGATTTAATATGACTAATCATCATCCCACAGGATTTGACTGACATTTTGGTTCTGGCTTTTGTGCAGCAGAAATAAGCCTTTAAGAATAAAACATTTTCTGTATTAAAAGGATACCCTTCGTGTAACTGCAGCAAACCTAACATGAGGCATGACTCGTGTGCACTAAAATTAGAGATTATGTGACAGACAAGGTAAGAACCCAGGGTTCCAGCATATACACAAGGATTTTCTAAATTGAATAAACACAAACGGATCTAATTCTGATGCTTTCTAACTTGTGCATGCTTGACTTTAGAAGTCAATAACTCTTTTCAAGACAGACTAGGTTAGCATTATCTGAAATTGAATAGGTGCCTTTGTCTGCTTAGGAGGGGGTTTTTTTGTGTGTGTTATATTTTTTTTTTCTCCATGAGACAATGCAATAATATACACAGAGTATCTGGACTTGTTAAAATGTATAATTTTCCCTGAAAATGCCAAATTAAGTATTGCATATACTTTGAAAATCCTAATGCTACATTTTTCTATGAAAACATAATAACATGATTTTTACTGACATCCAGATGTCACCTTTTCTGTCTTTGAAAAACAGATTTTCAAGGTCAGGACTCTGAGGTAGTGTCCTGCTTGTTAATTGAGGGCATCTTACTCTGTTTTTATTTCTGAAATTGAAGTATTTGCATATAATTTTAAATCCATAGAATTGGTGTAAGAATAAGTTTGGTTCCAAGATTGCAGTTAGTTACATGTACGCAGACTCATAATTTTTTCATCATAATTTTGTTGGTATCCTGTTGCTTGTAATTCCTGGTTAAATCTGTCATTTTGTGTGGCTTTTTCAGGGGTTCTGGTTGCTCTGTCTCAGAATTTCCTTTCTATTTTACTGAGTACTGTGTATTATCCTGAGACCTGTTTTCTACAGCAAATTTCATTTTTAACATTCTGGGGCAATAAACGGCAAAAAACGGGGTGAATTTTCTAACTGTGCAAGAAAACCATGTCATTGATGTTTTTTATTGAAGAAAACATTTAAATACTTTTTAAAGGTGTTTTAGTCATCTTGGCAATGTGCACTGTGTAGAAGCTAAGGAAATGTGACTCAGGAGAAAATATGTTGGTACTCATTTTGGGAAAAAACTCCGTTTGTATTCATACAGAGCCTGAGCTGAGACCCAGGGGAGCAAACAGAACACTCTTCATCACATACTGGAGGAAATCTGCAGCTGATGTAAATTTTTATAACTCAGTTGACTTCAGAAGAGTGACGCTGATTTTAAAGGAGATGAAGTTTTTTGCACAGTGATGGTATTTTTTCTGTTTACTTAAAAACCAGCTATGCTTAGTATTGTGCTGAGAAGCACAATCAAGTTCCCTGACCTGCATCCTAGTCCTCAGCAAAACTCTTCTGGATTTACATTAACCAGACTGGGATCAGTGTCTGCTTCGATACCAAGAGGCATTTCTGTAGTTTTTGTTCTCTTACTGCTTTGAGCCACTTCGTTGGATCAAAGGAAGTCGAAAGCTGGGCTGACCAGATGGGATTTCCCTGAGGAAGACTGTCCTGGGGAGACACTGAGCCAGAGCAAGGGATTGCTTGCTTAGAGAGTTCCTGAGCAGCAGTTGGTTTGAGTTTCATGGGGCACAGGTAAACTGGAAGAAAGTCTGACATCATGTAGAGCAACCCTAAAGCTGCCCTTCCCTACACCAGGTCTGAGATGGCTGTGGGAGAGTGGCTAGAGGGAGGAATGTGTCCCCTCTTCTCCCAGCTGTAGGGCTGCATCTCAGCTTCAGTGAACAATTCAGTCTGTGAGACAGAATTTTTGCTCGAGGAGACAGTTTTATGTTTCCATTTGAGGAGTTTTGTATGCAAACCTTCCCAAGCATCAGGATGAGAATATTCTCGAGGGTGTGTTCCTGCTGCTTCAGGTACACGGGTTTGCAATTCATTAAACTCTGCTGTCTTGCCTGGCAATACTAGTTCCTACCAAATCCAGGAATGTTCATTTACAAAATGGCAAGTGTAGCCATGTGACAGACCAGGTCCACGAAATATATCTCAGTTACTGCGCAATTTGGAAACTTTACAAGTTACACAACTAACAGTGTCCTTTGTGTGGTAGGTCCCTACTTACGGCAGAAGATCTCTAATGCCTCTTCAAGCCAAACATCCTGGGATTATATGGTTCTATGAATACCAATTCAGAATTTTTAGGAGTTCTTCACAGTATTTTTTCAATGGTTGAACTGGATTAGCTGTTAAAACTCTAAGTCCCAGCCTGAGTTTAGTTTACAGTTCTCTACTGTATCTAACCCTGACACCACCTTGCTCTCCAGGAAACATCATGACAACTGACCTTTTGTAAGATTTTGGGCAAGTAGTTACCATGTGCAAATGGCTGGCAGGTACCTTTTTAGTCAGAATCCCACCACAGCTGAATGGATGATGTGTGTCATACTGGGGGATGAGATAAGAAAATATATCAAATACAAATTTGACATACTTGCCAATTTTTTTTCTCATGCCATTTGTATTGTAAAAAACTGTGTCCCAATTTAGAGGCACTCAGCCTGTACTTCTGTTGTTTATATGAGTGTGAATTGGCACAGTTGGGATAGCTCTACCCTATGTACAATTAACAGAGGAAGAAACTGGGTGTTTTGCAATTTGACTAAATTAACCCATGAAAGTTGTGCAGAAATGTAATTCCTTTGGCTGCTGCAAATATTTAGAGACAATCCTGGCCAAGCATCTTCCTTGATGGTGGAAGATCACCCTCAGAATAAGGATTAATGTACATTTCAATATTTATTCATATGGGGTTTTAATTTTTAGTTTCAGCACACATCCACAGTTGATCTCAGTCAAAACATCTGTCTTCATATTAACTCAGAGTACTTCTGATTGTTTAAAAAAACCAATGTTATGAGATGTGGGTGTAGAATAATTATCTCTCTAATACAGCATTAAGAAATTCCCTGCACGGAGAAAGACAGATTTACACTTGCTTTGTCTTATGTGGGAGTAAGAGATAATGGGAGTATAAATCTCTGTAGGATAATAAAATGTATAATTTAGAATCTCTGCATAAGATTAATGCCACACAGTTTTTTCTTCTTCACCCCTTTCCCCCTCCTTTTTAGGTAGTGAGATCAGTATTTTCACAGGTTACAGTTTCATTATCAACCAAAATAACCAACTGACCATAACATATTTATGGGATTTTGGATTTAAAAAGGAAATTCATAGGGTCATTGTTTTTAGGAATAAAATTGTTTCTTAATAATTTTAGTGTAGACTTTTTAAACTCAGTTTTTATTCGGTTACCAGGACTTTTTATTAGGTGTATTTTATGATAGTGTTTTTAGTTTAGGAATTAATCCTTTTTTGAAATATGGTACCTTGTGATAATGAAGAAGGGGAAATACAAGAAGAAAAAGTAATAGGTAAACAGGGAATAGGTTTTTATTTGTATCAGTGTTAACACTGGTTCCCAGAATGTAACAAAATACAATAATTTTGTGAGATACTTCATATTATCAAGCCTATTACCCAGTTCATACTTCTAAAAATAAAAGTTATCGTGTTAGTGAACTCTGTCCAGAGAGGCTGGGCGTCAGAAGCCTCTTAGAGACCTTTGTTGCTGCTTTGTAAGAAATGTTGGAAGGCAGTGGAGTTAAGGGGCTGCTTCCCAGTCCTGGTCATCTTGAGTGCTCTGGCATTTCACCTCATTTTCTGTGTTTTCGTTTATCCAGGGAGTGTAAGGGTCATGGTACAAAGCTGCTTGAGATCCCAGGTGCTCTGGCAGCAGTGTGTGTCATGGGATGCTGTTCCCTAATTTGGCTGCTAGGAGTTAATGTTCAGCATACTTGTCCCAGTAAAACCTCATCCTGTTCTTACTTATCAGCTTCAAAACATCTCATCTCATTGCATGAGACTTCCCTCAGACAAATGGTTCCTGTGAACATTTTGTCTTTTGAAGCTTTGGACTGCTTACTGTTTAATTTCATTTTAATGTTAGCAGTTGGATTGGATCCGTTTTCTTTCTTTCTTTCTTTTTTTTTTTTTTTAAGATTATAAATGGTTTCTCTTTGAGGCTAAACTTTCACATTCAATCTATAATTAAACCTGGAATTTATTTTGGAGCTGAACATAATTTCCTTTGCCAGGAAACCATTTAAGGATACCCCCTGTATGCTTTTTACGTGCCTTTTATATGTTAATTTAAACTACTCAAATGAAAGAAATGCTTCAGTATTCTCTGGAATTCAATGGGATTGAAACATTTCTTGTTGATACCATGTGATGCGTACTGTAGTACCCTTTCTTTAAAATCTTTTGCCCTAAACTCAGACTTCATGCTATTTATTTTAAGAACTTATTAGAGAAGTGCTTCTTAAATATCCTTCAGCAGAGGTGGGTGTGTGAAACATGCTGCAAAACTTCATTGATTCCAGCAGTTGGGAAACACATTTTGGTCTGTCCAAGAAAGAATTACTCAATTATTTTTCATGTTTCCAAGCTCTGCAGAGTCCACTGAGCCTCACTGAGTGTGCTCTCCCTTCACTCTGCCCTTGACCATCTTTTTGGTATGACAGTGATAATACCACAGTTTTGGGAATCAGTTTTTAACAAAATTCACCATTATAATCCAGTTACAGGGAAAAGAAATGCTTTGAAGATACCTGGCGTGCTGTGTCTGCTGAATTATTGCAAAGACAAATGCTTGCACCTCATAAGTGAGTTTATGAGTATATAATTTCTGGCAGAGCTCAGTTAATAGAATTAGAAAAAGTGGAGCTGCCATCAGAGGCAAACAAATTACTTTATCTTTTTCCTAAAATGGAAATGGAGAGCACTCTGATCTGCTTTTTAAACATTTTTACTGCACATTGTATCCTGTTTCCAGGAAAAAGAACAGACTCATTTTGTTCCAAACATCTAGCATAATAAGAAGCATTACCACAAAGATGCTTCCAAACCACAGTCTTCAAGACTTGAAAGTGCTTTTTTTTTTGTCATAATTCTTCAATCCATCTCTGTTTTAAGATTGCAAGTTGCAGAGCTTGGTTTTTTAATCCATGTTTCTTTCTATTTATGCCATAAATGTGCCAGAAAATAGCTATGCATAGTTTCTTTAAAAACAAATTCTGCAGCATTTTCTTCTTTGGTAAATTTTAAATGGAATAATAATAATAGTAGTTTTACTAAGCTTTCAGGTTATGCTTTACTGGGTTAAAAAAGACTGTGTAAAAAATCAATTAGGAAAGGTTTAATGAATAGCCTTGTTTTTCCTCACTTATGCCTCTCATTGTGATAATTAAAAATGCTTTTGTTTTTCTACTCTGAGAAGCTGCACTGCATCAAGGCCAGCAGAGTGTTTACACAGAAGTGATGTATGAGTTCTGAGAAGCCATAAAATAAAGTACAGCAAGCTGGCATTGGATTGGCTTCTCTAAGTTTCAATTATTACAGGTTTGTAATTTTACTTGGGACATGGTGAAAGTTTATTTATATAAGTGCTAGTGATGTTGTTCATAATTGTGTCCAGGACCAGCATAGGACATCGTTGATCAAACCCGTTGAGGCTTTGTTTTAAATCAAGTGTGAGAAATTTGACAAGTCCATAGTTGTCTAGCATAGATTTTCTTTCCGATATGCTTCAGGTATCAAAGCTAGAATTGCAGAAACATCAAAGAACGAACTCTAATTTGCAGATCTGTCAATATAGGCAGCCAGCAGCATTGTGATTGATGTAATTTATTATATGGGGGAAGCTCAACACAAATGATTTCTGCAGCACTTGTTACTTACAGATTTTACAAGCAGTAACATTTAGAATAATGACCATCTAATATACTTCTCTGCAAACCACAGATAATAAATCTCAGTTACTGATTCAACTTGTGAATTGGTAGCTCATACTGAGACAGTTACTGTTGACAATTCTTTAGGTCCCTTAGTCAGAGATTACAATCTTTAATTTTGACATCACACACCTTGTATTTGGCTATTTAGAAGAACCCTTTGAGTTCAGTTTACCAAGCAAACTTCGTAGTTATTGTTCGCTCTTTTCCACTCTATCCATCCTTATCCTTTTGGAAACATTACCAGCTTTAATTGTATATTTGTATTAAAAGAATGCATCATGTCATGGGCTGAGAATCAGTCTCTAGGTAGCTTTTCACCCTAAGTAATTGGTAATGACTTACTAAGAAGTGTAGTATCAAGAAAGTATTTTCTAGTTTGAAGTTGCCCTGTAGCTTCTGGGTATTCCTGTCTCTTAAAATCAGCAACTTGTGTGGTATCGAGTTCAAAGCTTAAAACATGCTCAGAAATATGTTGTAACAATTTCTGTCACTCTGTTAGTGGGAGTATTTGATCTGACAAGACTTATGTTCTCCCAAAAGCTGTTGAGTACTATAAAAAAAAATTAATCCTCTAAGAGTAATTAATAATCTTTAATCAGATATTATATGATTTTCCCTGAAATCAATATCCAAGGGGATGACTCAGAGCAGTATGACTCACACTATTTACTCTTTTGAAATATCGACAAAACAAATTGTTTTAGGGGAAGTATATAATTTTTCTGAAATTGAATGAACATGAAAAAATGGTATCTTGAGACCAGTCTAAGATGCTGTCTGTCTCCTGTTGGCATTCTGCAGGAGTAAAGTGAATTGAATTAGGTTTGACATCAGTAAGTTTGACTCAGAAAGGATAATTGGCGGGGGTTTGCTTTAGGACTCAGAACTTGTTGCTCCCTTGGAGGTGCCAAAATAATCTTGTGGCTTCCCTGACATACAGCAAAGCACACCCATTCAATTGGGCTGTCAGAGCTGCTGCTTTCCCTTGGGAATAGATTCAAATATTAGAATGTATACAGATTTTTGATGCTGATATTGGAGGTTTGTGTTGCCATAATCTTAACAATCAGGGTGCCTTTTTGTGGGCAATGAAAACAAAATCTGGAGAAGAAGGGGAAGAAGCCTGGATTAAATACTTGTGCTTCTGGATTGTCAACAGTGGTTGAAGCTGAACTGTGAAACAGGCAGAGGCACAGACCTCCCAACACATGTCAGACACCTCTTATTTCCCACAGATGAGTAAAAAATCCTTGAGCTGGAAAACCAACCGCTTTCCTTCACTGTGAGAGACATTCTACACAGATCTAAGAGCTTGGCACGTATAATGTGGCAGAGTTGAGCAGGGCAGCAGCGGGACCCTCAGCAGCTGAACTGTGACCTCTGCTCCTCAATCCTGAGAGAGCACAGAAGGAAGCCTTAAATTTCAGTGACAGCCCATGATCCTGCAGCAATTCCAGTCCTGAACCTTTTGTTCCCTGACAAGAAGATTTGTTGTAACTTGCAGTAGAGTCAGAAGTAGCAAAGAGGAGTTGCAGGTTTTAGGAATACTTTTCACAGCTCTGCTCCACATCTGATATTGAAGAGATCTTCCTCTGCATGGGGACAACCTTTGGTTTTGTACCATAGCAACTTCTACTAAGTTTTGAGGCACAGTGTTTTTCACAAAGATATAATAAAATTGGATTGTTGAAAACCTATAATCAGCATCTACCATTAACAGTTCCAGCTTGGGGAGTGCTTAGAAGCATTTAATCAGATTTGTCAGATCAACAGAAAGAAGTTTGTATAATGAGGAATAAAGAACTTGCAGTAGTATTACTTAAATCAGATAGGGGAGTTTAAATTGATTCTTGTTTGTTGTTTACTGTTTCAGCTTTGTCAAGCTCTAATGTAATTTTTAACATTATTTACAGAAGCCAATGTTCTGGCTTGTTGTTGTCCTGTTTTTTATGCAGTTATTTCCAATTTTAAGCATTACTTTACCTTGTCTGTACTATTCTAACCTAGGTGCTTCCCTCCATTTATTATATTTTAGAAAACTTAGGCTCATAACTTATTCCCCAGGTTCCAAGCTGACTCCTAACAGCCCCAGCATCAGCCCAGCAGACCCTATCTCCTTCCCTCCCCCTCAGGACCCCTGTACATTGATGTGCATTAATCACCCAGCATCTGTCACAGCTCTTACATCACCTAATGTGAACACTCACCTTTCTCCCAAACTGGAGAATATTTAGAACATTCAGTGCCTTGTCCTCACGCCCCTGGGCAGGAGACCAGGGAACCCACGTCAGTGAATTTCAGCGCATTATAGTTGGGTACGTGCATAGACAGGGTGTGAGGAAGGAAGTCCATGGGCAGGGGTGAGAAGAGCTGCCCCACTGAGAGCATTCCAGGTACCGCTGGCCCACCCAGCTCTGTTGGGAGCTGTCACACACAGGTTTGCTGTGCCAGAGCAGGCTGGGGCTGCCAGTTTGTCTCTCCCAGTTACAGTTCTTTTGTAGCTCACTGCTTCCTGCAGGGCAAACCTGGGTCAATGTGAGCTCCAGATCATTTCTGGGACCATGTTATGTAGTATATATAGCATAGAAATATATTATAGTTGGAGGCAGAATTTTCATCCGCTTTTCATATGATGGAGGGGTAAAAGGAGTACTTGTTCCTGAGCACAAATTAAGCCAGACTTCGAGTGTTCTCTCTTTATACTGCATCTTTCTTTATTTTTTTTCCTTTCTTTTTCCTACGTTATTCCCTGTTGCCCAGTGTAGATTTGCTTTCCAGCTAAGTATAATTTGGTATTTTTCTAGAAGCATTTACCTGTAAAGTAAAGGCTATGACTTTTTAAAGAGATGCTTTGGGATTGTGTTTATCAGATTCAGGAAAACCATACCTTATTAAGTGTTCTTTTTTCCCCCTGCCTGAAGGTTGAATTTTTGTTTTCTGAAGTACATCAAAGCTAGAAAATGACAGGGCAATTACTTCTTTTAAAATTTACTCATTAGTAATCAGTAAACAGATACTGTCTCATACCCACTCAGCATGTTTTGTGTATGCAGTTTGGTTTGTGGAGGCAGATGGCTGTCAAGTAAGAAACTTCAACACCATGAGATTCTATTGACAGGAATTTGATCCCATAGTATTAGCTGAATCTGGGACCAAGTTTTGGCTCTGGCAGTGTCATTAGCAGTGAAATAGTTGCTTTTTTACTTCAGCTGATACCAACCGACATACAGTTTATGCAGGAAAAGTAGCCAATGGTAAAATAGTTTTAGATTTTTATTTCGTAATTTGTATGAGTAATAGTGTTATGTTTGCCTTCTCCCTTTCATCTGTGTCATTTCTGCTAGGCAGAGCAGTTGCTGTAGAGGAAAGGAGGCAGCTGCCTGCCCTGCAGAACAGGCACAGGCTGGGAGCTTCCCTGGGATAGTGGGAGATGAGGTTTGCAGCCTTCCAGGATGATGAGAAAATGGATCTCCCACTGGGTCTCCCACTACTGGGAAGTTTTCTGATCTCCAGGCTGTTATTCAAATACACATATCAACATAAGCACCCCCATCGTGGAAAAAACCCTTAACAACTCTGTCTTACTCTGGCCACAGGATGTCTTGAACATACCCTGAGAACAAACCCCTCAGCGATCGAGATTTTAGGTGTGCTCAGAGTGGGGAAATTGGAGCCATGCACGGAGAAAAAGCTCTCAGCATTCAGGGAGCTTTAAGGGCAAAAGTGAAGTGTCTGGGAAGCAGAGGCTCATCACTGGTTGGGAGGTAACTGTGCATATACTGATATATAAACAGGGATTTTTCTGAACAGTGTAACCTTTTATCGAAGTGTGGTATTCCACTACTGTCTTAAGGGTCACATTTGCATTTTTACAGTGTGAAATCACTGAAGGCTGGCTAGTTGAGATGACAAGTGCTTTCAGCAGCTTTCTCCACTGGCAGAGTTGAATGGTTCTCAACAGTGACTTGAAATGTTTTTTCCTGTGCATCTGAGTCCATAATTGCAGCGCAGGTATTTTACTGCTGTGACTGATAAAAGCATAACATAACACAAATGTATGCAGGCAGATTTTAAAATGACTGTGCGGTTTCATGCAAGTTTGTTAACTTTTTATACTGTTGGCTTAGGATGATGCCCTGAACAGTCACTTGTCATGTACCCACAGCCCAAAAACCCCACACAGGTTTTTGTGTGAAAAATTCATGCTCTGTATGTTGGACCAGCAGTTAAATGGATAGCTATAAAAGCCTCTAGGGTGGGTTCTCTGTTGTAGGATGCAATGCATTATTCATGACACCAACCTGCCTTGGCAAGCTTAAATGTATTTCGAGCATTAACTCAGATATGTATCCAAATCCAGAAACTATATATGACATAGCATCTACCACTTTGATCCAAGCACATCTTATTAAACCTCTCACATCTCTGTCAGTCACTTGGGAGGAAGGATGTGAATGGTTCACCCGAATGTTACCGGATATGAAATTTATTGTGGAAAAAAAAATTCTTTGGCTGTTGCCTTGCTAATTTATCTTCATTCCAAATGGTAAACATGTTGGTAAATGTGAATAAAAAGCCTCCAGAGTATAAATAATAAATGCTTCTTCCAGCTGTACTGAGCGCTTTACGTTTCTGAAATGATGCCAGTATTTTTTTTTTGCTTTTAAATGGATCACATTGTTACACAGTACTATGCTGTCTGCTAGGCTCTGTGAAGGCCTTTATCTGTGTTCGTAAGTGTTGATTTTACATTATTACTAGGATAAAACATCATATGCTGCAAATTAAACACAAACAAATGAAATGAATATTCAGGGAATCCTTAGCAATTTGTAGTATTTTGTACAAGCTCAGTGCAAATGTTTAGGAGTTTCTCAGTTCTTGACAAGTAATAGATGATTCTGTTTACAATGTCTGAATTATGAATATATTTATGTGTTTCCTTACTAGGATAATGTTTGTGAATTTATCTTACCGGAATTATAATTATTACATAATAATATCGTAGTAAATGAAATCAAAAAAATGTCATTTCTCTCCACACTGTTCCCCATTTTTAACCACAAAATTGAAGGCACTGACTTAGATTCCTTCAGGAATCCTTTACCTCTCCAGTTTGGCTTCCTGAATGTGTAAGATTCATGTAAGTGTATCTTGGGCACAAGACAAAGGTACAAATTAGCTAACCTTCATAATTCCTTTGAAAATCACAGGATGAATATAAGGTTCCAGCAATCACTTAGGGGACAGACACTGACTTTTCTAACAGTGGAAAAGGGAATGCCTATCAGAAAAAAACCACCAAGTGAAATCTTAGGAGCAAAGATTGAGTTAACCTTGGATTTTCTTGGCAGCTGCTTTAGTGTATTTTCTTTGCATAGATCTGAGGGGTGATCAACAGCAGAAATAACTGCTTTTAACACAACTTACAGAGCATTCAGATACATGGTATGGTAAGCCTGCAGTGCATCAAAATAAAACTGTGGTCACTGCACATTTTAATAAAACAGAATTATTTGCCCAAAGTAGTCAATTTGTATGACTCCTCTTTTCACAACTTCCAGTTGAGGACTAGAAAATAGGTTTTATTGTCTGTCAGCATCCTGTTGAGATAGATTTCAAAGGAAAGCATATAAAACCAGTGATAGTTTCTCTGCTGAAATGCTGTTTCTTCTTTAGATGAAGTGAAAAGGTGTAACAGAAATGTGCTGTGTTGGAGAATATTTTGTGTTAGGTAGTCAAAAGAAACCAAGCCACACCAGTCTTTAGCTTTTGCATGGTTTTCCTTTTTTAATGTGAATAAATCTATTGCTAAACCACTGTCTACATTTTCTTTCCTGAATTCTCTCTGCTTTAACATGGATGAAATTCCAGTCAGTCGCCTTCCTGAATGCAGGGTCATATAATATGACTCTGCATTAAACAGTATCTGCAGAGAGAAATTTGATAATGGCACGTTGAAGATTATTGTCCTGTGGAAGTAAATGAATATTTGAGTTGCCTGTATCATGGGAAGTGTGATTAGGGCAAAAGTGCAAGAAGTTTTTCAAAGAAGCCAAAGCTTCAATGCTAAATGGAGAATCTTAGCTGTCAGAAGGTGTCTGATACAGAACTGCACAGTGAATTTAGAGCAGACATTGATCACATTTCCTTTAAAAGAAATTTCCTCTCTCTTCTTTAGGTATAGGAAAATCTCATGAGGAATTGGTCATACTTAGACTGCAGAATGAGGTACTTAGCTGCTGTTTTGCTGTATTTGCTGCTCTCTGGACATGTATTGCCTCAGGCTGTTCATTCTCAGCTCGACAAGGCATTGAAGCTCACAATTTCTTATGCTCCTTTTGAGGGCAAATGTATTTGATCTCTACTTTGTGCAGTGCAGTGTTCTGGCCCTGTTTCATCATCATGAGTTAAATCCTCTTCAGAATCCTTCAAAACCTCAAAGCGTCTTGACACAGCAGAACTTTTGGAGCTGAACTCTAATGTGCACCAGCAGCGTGTCCCTGGCTCTCCGCAGCAGTTTTGTGTTTCCAGCATGGGGAGGGCTGAAGAGCAGGCAGCTCCGGAGCTCTAGCTGAAGAGACCTCAAGAGTAAGTGCAGGAATTACTGGAACCAAGTGGCAATTGTGGAATAAAACCACACATTCAGTAGACACAGACAAGAAACTAACAGTCACCAAATCTGTGAACTCATTTTGGGTTTGGCTCAACCAAATGCTCAGTAAATGGGGGCAGATGATAATCAGCTTCTGCACTGTTGGTGCCGAGGGTGATGGATGAACACTGACTGCTGCTGTTCTGAGGAGCTCTACTGAGGGAGCAGCAGCATTTGGCCAGCTTGGCTTTGATTTCATTACAAGTGTCAGGCGCTCGTGTCTAGACTGGTGCTTTGGCAGCTAATTGATCTCTAGCATTTGATATGCTAATTATTTCTTCCATACTATGCTAATATGTGCACAGTGAAAAAAAACAGCTTTTAAATGCTATGAGGATTTCAGAGGCATATTTGGAACTGGAAAGTAGGAGCTGGAAATCTTGATTTATGTCAGTACAATATACAAGTGTCTGAAGGTTTCTAGTTGTGGGAATTTAGCTGGAAAATGAGAATGTTAAGGCAGAAATTGTTTAGTCATATAGTGACTGTACAGGGCATGTAGCAGGCTATCCTGCACAGCCCAAACAGAGAAAATTGATGCGGATTAGAGAATACATTCCTCTGTCCCACACACTTTTTTGCTGCTGCTATATGGATATTCTTTTTTTGTCAGTGATTTGGATGTCACAGTTTTTATCATATTTCCTGCAGTGAGAGAAGGGGAAAAAAATAGTAGAGAAGTGTAATTGAGTAGCCTCCCTGTTCTCCTAGATGGATGTCATAATTTTTATCATATTTCCCGCAGTGAGAGAAGGAAAAACAAATAGTAGAGAAGTGTAGTTGAGTCATTCCCCAGTTCTCCTCCAGGGTAGTACCTCTCTACATTATGATTACCTCTCCAGGCAACTGATACTTGTTGGCTCTCTGAATTCCTGCCATTTGACCATTCAAATTCTGATGTTAATTGACTGTTTTCTGTTCATTCCCCAATTCTTTTTGTCCTTTTCCTCTTTGGATTTGCTTCACCCTCTGGGTACTTAAAATACAGTCTGATGAGTCTCAGTCATTACCTCTCTGAAGCTCCATGTGGAATTTTAATTGTATGTGTTCTTCAGGCTGTGACAGAAAGGAGCCATCAGGGAGAGTGTTCATACACATTTCCTTTTGTCCATCTCCACCCAGATATTCTGAAAAATACTTTTATTAAATATGTATTTGGTAGGTTTGAAAGCTACCAAAGTAGGTTTGCTGAAAGAGAACTACTGAGGAACCCTCCAAGGACCTAGGGCAGAGCTGGAAGCACACATTATTCATGTAGGACAGAGCCAGAGGCAGAACCAGGATCCTTACTGACCCTTGGAGGTCAGCCATGTTTGGCAATTGAACAAGTTAATGTCATTAAATATTTTTGAAAGAAAGCTGCTACATTTTCTTCTATACAGACAGTTTTGCATAGACTAATAGTCTGTCCCAGTGCCACTGAGTAGATAGGAATTGGATTACTAATATGTACTTAAAGTTTTAAATAAAAGGGAAATGTCTGCTCTATGTTTGGCTCCAGTCCCTGTCTGGAGATTAGATGAACACCTATCAAGTGTTATAAGTGCGGGCAGACTCTGCAACCATTACTGGAAACAGATTCCTGCTGTAATAAGCTTATCTCTACGCTCAAAGCCCTAATCACCTTCTTGTTGACAAGAGAGAAGTTCAATTTTATTCACAGGGGTATAAGAAACTGATTGCTTAGCTCTGCAGACCAAACCAACCCAAATAAAACCACCCGTTCATTTTAGAGAGCAAAGGGAGTGAACTGATTGATGAAAGAAGTCGGTGGAGCTGCTTTTACTGAAGTCCAAAGCAGCAAATCCAAATGCTTTCTTATGTCCAGAGATACTATGTACAGTTAAATTCAACATAAAAATTCTGCAAATATGTGGAATCACAGTAGTGTTTTAGGCAAAGACAGATATATTTTTATAATGGAATTTTGTGTGTTATTCTTAGTTTCACTTTGAGCTTCTTCAGAACTGATACGAAGCTGGTGACAAAGGAGAATTTCTCACCCTGATACAAGTGTAGGTGATAAAAGGATCTGGTCCATCATCAGTGACATTCATTCCTTCTTTTTTCAAAATTTAAATTTCTTCACTTGCAAATCTGATTTTTGAGAGCAACAAGTATCTGATGTCCTGAATCTCCCTCCTTAGCTGGATTTCTTGAGAGAGTAGTTTTAATTGAAAGTGGCAAAATGTAATTTTACATTAAAAGAAGGACTCCTTAATAAATCTTATTTGTGGTCCTTTACTTCTGGTTCAGAAAATGATTTCCAGGATCCACTCCAGCAGCAATAGACTTGAGAAATAATACTTGGAATAAATTGTGGACTTTTTCACCTTCTAGCCCAAAGAATTCCATCTGGTTGAGACCATGTAGTTATACCATAACTGCCCCCTTGAGGCTTCATTGATGAGGCAAAAAACGTTGCCACTTTCATCTATGTGCATAATATATTACAAAAGCCACAGCAAGTAATGCCTTGATATGCTTGCAGTTTATTCAGACATAGCACCCAGAGGTGTTATTGATGCAATTTTAACCAGGGACCTACTAGGACTGGTTGGATTATTGAAATACACCTCAAATAAGAAAAGTAATTAAAAATTTTAGGTGATTTGAACAACTAAATGTATTGACTTCACTATAAAGAAACTTAACTGCTTCAGAAATATCATGTGCAGCTAAACTGACTTTAAAAAAGTGTGTTTGAATATTGAGTTGAACTTGTTTTAGTCATGTTGGTGCCTCGTGCATTTGCTTTCCATAAATATCCCACACATTTATAAGTGGGAAAATCCACCAAAAAAATCATGGCATAACCATTATTAGCACAGCAATAGTCTCCATAAGACACAGCATCCACATGGAAGATTTGGTATTATAAATTTCATCCCATCAAGGAAAAGGAAACTTTGAATAATAAAGGATATCTTTGAAGAATTAAGTTAGATGTGCCAAACTTGCAATGCTAAAAACATGGGAGAAAATTCTAAAAATGACCTACAAATAAGTCAGTGGGGATGGGGAGAGTGGACAGAAAACTGATGCTGCATGACACCAGTGAATGGTCAGGAAGAAAGAAACCACTTGTAGAGCATGAATTCTGGATAAGTCTTGTGTGTAGAAGAGTTAACAAATTAATGGGAGTATAAAGGGATATCAGCTAAACATGTAGAATTGTTCTCCAGAAAGCTCACGTGCAAATATATGTCCTCTTAATATGCTTTGTAATGGCCTTCAAATACCAACCTGCCCTATTAAAATGGTACCTCACACCCTCACATCACTGTGCTCAGGTGCAAGGTGCTGTTTGTTATGCCAGGAACACCCCCCTCAGCAGCTGGATCAGTGGCACCCAGTGGATTAATTAGAGGCTTCTCTGTGGTGTGTGCAGAATGTTCTGACAGCTCAGTGATGCACCTTGGATGCCTCAGCTTTCGTTCTGCTAAGTGGAGTATTCCAAAATCATGTTCTCATGTGTGATTTTTAAGTAGTGCTTGAATTTTTAAACTTCTCTCAACAAGAGCTATCAGATACTCCAGGCTAGCTTCAGATCAATCAGGGACCTTTTCTGTAGCCCAGCTGAGCTTGGAGCTGCCCTGCTTTCCTTAGATTGTGTGTTTAGGTTCATTAAACTGCCGAGAAAAGTATATAATATACTGAGTTATTTTTGGAAGACTGGAGTGCTTCTGAATGAATAGCAGTAGGTAAATAAACCATGTTCTGAACCCTCACCAAGAGACATAAGCCATGATTTTAGCTTGGGCACAAGGCTTGCTGAGTGGCCTTAGGAGGCAGCTCTGTCCTGGAGGTGGTGACTTATGACAGGCTAACTCAGGGGCTTGTGCTCACCTGAGTGTTCACTGGGTTTGAATGAGTACAGTTCAGAGATAAATACAACGCCCATTTTTACACAGTTCCTCTGGACTTAAGTATCCTATTTGGCCCCATCCATGATTTTTGAACAAATTGAAAATAAACACCTGGCATAATGAAAACTATGCCTCTGGAGAACAGTGTTGTGTGAGAGCGTACACACTCTGAATTTTGATCTGTAGTATTTCCTCTGTGCTGCTAAGTATCTAATAAAGTCTGCCCAATCTTCTTAAGCCACAAAGACCTATGCTGTAGATAAAAAGGTCTTGATGGTGGTTGCTTTTTAAGTGGTTCTTACTGGGATAATCTACTTGCCATAATCTGGAGCCCTCTGGTTGCTGCTCAGCAATCCTTTTGTATCTGAGTTCCACTTACTACAAGGATCAATCCTTTTATTTAATAGTTCCAGAGCTGGAGTCAGCAATGGTATTTTCATGCAAGTTTTACCTTTTGGAGGGAAACTGTGGAGTAGATTTGTTCTGTAATGAACCTCATTCACATGAGCACTCTGCCTTCCCCACAGCAGTGCTTCCACTTGTGGTCATTTGGTTTTACTGTGTCTTTATAGATCCTAGGCATTAAGAGCTTGTATCAAATCTCTTCAGGGAAAAAAGGAAAAATCAGTTACTGGTAATTAATTCCACACTTGAACTTAACAGAAATATGGCAACCTCTAACAACAGTTAGATTTTTAATCGTGAGAAGATCTTTAGTTTTCCCACCAATCGGTTTCATCACCGTTGCATTGATTGTACCATGTAGCTTGGCAAATGGAGAGCAGGTCTGGTGACTGAGCCCAAAGCAGTGTTTTATAAAGCACAATACTGAGTGGGGCTTGCACAATGGCAACTGAGTCAGACAAGGTTTTAAAAATATTCCCTTTACTTTTCCCTTTACTTTTGAGTCATAATTGAGAATATTCCCATCAGGGGCTTTCATTCACATACAGTGTTTTGTGTAAGCATGACACAACAGCACTAAAAATTAAATGTGGATGCAAATTAGTAAATATTATTTTGCAGGAAAAAAAATGGTTTTCATTTATTCATACACAGGGGATGAGATTCCAAAATCTCCTGGTTTTAAGAATCTCACTCATCTCTCCACAGCATGGTGATGGGAGATCAGTCCAGGCCCATCTGTAACTTGTGGCACACTCCTGTGCCTGGTGCCTTTGACTTCCCAGCTCAAGCAGCCACCTACTCTTTTAGCAGCGCTCTGACTGGGCTTTGGCACAATACCCAGCATCAGGATTTGAACTTACACTTTTGGATTTGTAACATTTCCTTGAGCAGCTCTGACACTAAGCCAGTTATCAGATCAAACTACGGAAAAGAAATTCCTTGGCTTATTGGGCTGTGGTGGCTCAATGGCTCTGTATTGAATTATTTGCCATTGGTCCAGACTAAAACAGAAGTGTACATCAGCTCCTGTGAGTCATAATTTTTGGAAGGTGTCTGGGTGAAGTCATGTTACAAGCTAAGGTGTTTCTCTCACTTTTACCCTTACAATTTTCAGAGTCTATGAAATATTATTGTAGCCCCATAATCAAAAATAGCAATTATTTTGGTGGATGATTAATAATTTACAGAGTATGGGGAATAATAGATTACTAAGGCCCTTAGCATTGTGCAAGCTGATTGGATTTTGATGTACAGACATCTAATTAGTTTGAAATGTAAGTGCTCTATCTTTGCTTATCATTACCACTAACATTTTGGATAGTTTTATGAGAGTTTCAATTTCTCTAATCCTCAGTTGTTTTTTACTCATTTCATGTAGAAGGGCTTTAGCTTCATAAGAACTGCTGCAAAAATGATCTTTAGTTAAACCTGTGAAGTGTAAAAATCATCTGTCAAAGCAGATGTACAACATTTCCACTGTTAATATCTCTTTGGCCTTTAATCCTATTTTTCTGGTTTGTGTGGGCACTGGCAGTTAACTCAAGTTTCAATCAAACCTAGACAAATAGGATTTTTTCCTGCCCTACAGTCGGCTAGTCAGACAGCCAGTGATTTTTTTCACACTGTTCAGAGACTCATTAGACCTTTGTTCAGACTGGCTAAGGCACAGCATGGATGTAGAATCTGCGCTTTCATAGTCCACAATATTTTTCACAGGCTGAAGATTAAAGTTTTATAGGCAAAATATTTTCCATTTTATTTGAAAATTAAAGCTATGTAATTCACAACTGCAAAATTTTGACATGCCTTAGAGAATGAACAGATTGAAGTGGGATCTGTTTCACAAATAAATTAATGCCATTCAGTTAATGATACCTGAAATGTTGCTAAGCACTTAAATGCAAAGGACTGAAAATTTTAGCACTGCATTATTACTATTTCAGTGTATGTTTTCTAATGAGTACCCATCGGTCTGCAAAGAAAGAAATTTACTTTGTGACATCATTTCATGATGGCATACTGTGTAAAAGATGCTGAGAAAACTAATTAAATGTAAAATTACCAGTGAATTTAGATATTAGATAATAGAAATACAGATAGGAATAACATCATTACAGTACTCAGTACTTGTATTTAATGTCATTGGGGTTTTAGCTGAGTACTATAAAACACGTCGAAAATGGCTAATCACTTCCCCAAAGGTCTTGTCATCTTCAATGATGAAAAGATAACAGATTAAACCAAAATGGAAGTGGGCAAATGGCAGGAGGGGTAAGGTAAATCTGTTATGAGCATTAAAATGAAATACAATAATTAAGATCTACCTTACTTAAAATATGATTGCAGCCTTGCCAAATAGAGTTAATACAGTGACAGGTAAATACATTGTTGACAACACAAATCTAAAATTTTTGGGGCTGCTTAACTCTTCTCACACTCAATTGCCTCTTAGAGCAAATGGCCTTACCTGAGCCAGGGGACGAAATACCCTGCAAGGGTCAGTAGTGGAGCTGCTCTTGAAGCCCAAATACTTCACTATCTCGCTGCTAGTGTAAATGAACTCATTTCCAGATTCAAATCTCAAATTTCCAGATTCTATCAAATCTGGCCCCAGGTGTTTAGTCTGAAGCATGGTGCAGCATCCTTAGCTAAAGTTATATAACCCTTTATTTTGTAATCTTCTTGTGTGAGTCTTCTTCCATCTGTGCACATTCTAGTTTCTTGCAAAAACTGCCTCCACAGACAATGACTTTTTTTTTTCCCCTTGGCCTATCAGAACTTTATGGATCCGCTCCATGTGTCATTACTTTGTCACACTCATTAGAACTTGGAATGAAACCTATTGAGGTGACTTAACATCATCTCAGAACACCTGGTGCTTTGGCATTTCACGTGTCGTATGGGCCATGACATAATAGCATTTCTAATTGTCAGTCACAGAACGAGATACAAAAATAGTGAGGGGGGAAGGGAAGTCCCTGGTGGGAGAACTCAAGGTTATCACTTTGCCTCTGACAGAACTGAGGAACGAACTCACCCACATGAAAGACTGGGCTGCTTCTATAGTAATGCTCTGTAATGGAAAGGCACAGAAAGATGTTCTGCCTTTTGTCCTGGATTTCTAATCTCTCATGTATTCTTTTCTCTCTTCCTTTGTCACAAGGTGGGTACATTACATTCTATTCTGTGGATTCTAGCTCTAAATCCAAGGGTGTATTTCTGTACTAAAATTATAGTTAAGGTAACATATGTCTGTGAGTGTGTGAGAGCATGTGTGTGAGATATGAATGACTGGGACAAACATATATTTTTGGTTTATATAACTATGTCATGGAAAGAAAAAAGACATTTCCAATACCACAGTGACGGTGATTGGTCAAGGGACACAATTTCCCAGCCAGCCACAGGGAAACTATTCACCTCCTACTGGACTTTAAAATTTGCAGAACTGGAAAGATTTCAAGGGACTGCCATAAGCTTATTGCCTCTAGAAACCCCCCAAAGCATGGCCTGTAATAATTATCCACACTGCAGTATTTGGAGATGCAACAGGAGGCACTTTCTCCTGCTCCTGTGCAAAGCACTGAGACACCTGCAATGGAGTTTAATGGTTTCAGCTCCTGCTCGGAGGGCAACAGCCCATGGGGGAAGTGGTGCTAATGGAGCCTCTCACATGCTGCAGAAAGAAGTGTGATCTGAGGTCATTTCACAGGAGCATCTTACTCTTCAAAAACACCAGACCTAAGTGGACTTGGAATTTTGAAAAGAAACTTGGGCAAAAAATATCCAGATCTGAACATGTAAAAGCATTTGATACATTGGAATATGTTATGTATGTATGCAGACTTAATCTCCAGACAAATTCTGTGGTTTGTCTTGCTCTTGGACTTGGACAAAATTGACACAATTTCAGGGGGATGTGCATTGAAAATCAAGTAATAAAGGTGAAGCTTTCAGGGTTTGTTCTCCGCATAACTAACCTACTTCACTTCTCAGATGTATTTCTAAGCCTGACATTTTGGGCTAAATGCCTGTAGAGTACAGGAAGGGAATAGGTCCTGCAGTGGCTGCCCTGTTGTCTGGCTGGTTTGGTGAGCAGTGTCAGGGTGACAGGCAGCTTGTGTGAATTCCCACAAAGCCTCCTGTGCCTGTCCTTTAGCCACCAGCAGCAAATGGGAATGCTGGAGGCAGTAAGTTCTCTTTTAAGTCCCTGATGTGCTCTGAAAGTTCCTGCAATGAGTATCTCTGACAAAATCAGTTTTTACTGTGAGTTTTGTTGTCCTTCTGCTAGGAGGAAGATCATCCAAATTAATGATTCTCAGAAAAGTGATGTATCATTTAAATGATCTAGAGAAATCCCGAATTTATTCAGATCAATGGAAAGAAATCCCATTGGCTTAAAAGGGAATGTATTTTTCATTTATGATTTTCATAGATCAGCCTAGGATATAGAAAGAAAAAGCGAGTATGCCTCTCAATGGTTGGTTTCTTCTAATATTCTATTTTATCTGTACAAACTATGTACAATGGGAATATAAAGAGCTCCTAAAGTGTGTTGAAAAAATCCTTGTGCTGCAATACTCCTGGATGCTGTGACTTTTAGCTTCTGCAGGCTAACCAGGGTTTTGTATTTTTCCCTGTAACTGGTTAATTGCCTCTCTTCCTCCTAAATTTCCTGGTGGTAACATTTGCCAGGTACCAAGTTTCTTGGAACATGCCTAAAAATTTTGGAGTTCAGTTTTGTGGCACTTCTCTAATCAGTAGCCAGGGGACTTATATGCAGTCAGAAGCAGATATTAAATACAGAGTCAGATCATATCTGATTACTTCAGCAAGCATATTAAGAAAATACTGGAAAAATTGCATAATTTCAGGCTTCATTGGTGCTGAATAGTACTCCAGGTAATAGAGTAAATAGCTAAACTTGTGATGGAAAAAGTGGATTGATATATTTTGACAGTGATATATACTTAAGGAATTACACAAATGAAATATTTATTTTTTCACCTTCTGGAAGATGTAAATGGCAGCCCAAGTAGCATTTTCTTAGAAGAAAATGGAATAAATAAATTAACCTAGCTGATATAAACACTACTCTGATACAAATAGTAAGCATCAAGTCCCATTGTGATGCACAGACATGAGTTTATAATCTGACAAACGCTAAGGAGATGTAGAAAAATTAGACTTTTTTTTTTTTCTTTCAAATATCCGCTCTTACTGACAAAGCTGGACAACTGGCACTTTTGAAAATTTCTTTAGCCAGTTAACTGCTGAATTCCCATTACATTACAGAATTTCTAAGTCATCTACAAAAAGGACCTAAACCTGTATCTGTAGGTCTAGCTTAAGTCAGGCCTTTCAGATATTTTAGGCCAATATTTCACTGAACATCTGGATAATAATGAGTGGAACAAACCTGAAGTATCAAAAAAAGAGAGAAGCTAATCTATTATCTAAAGTCACTTGTACACTGCCTTTCACGGGATTAAGCTACACCTTAAAAATGAGGCACAGTCTCCTAATTTATTTAGACGTTTTTGCAAAATTGTGTTAGTGATAGTGGCCAGACAGATGTGTGTGAACAAAGATCCATGTCAGATCCTCTGAATTCCAGACCTTCATCCTAAACACAAACCCTTTATATTATTGAGAATCCCAATGCATGTTAGACACTGAAGTTCCGGTGTTAGACACTCCAGTTAGGCATCAAAGACAGATAGCAGCTAGCATGCAAGTGCTGCTTCCAAAGAGAATAAAGCCCTTTTGAAGGCAATAGAAACTGCCAAAGTTAAATTAAAAATTAAAAATCCATTCTGCGGGCTGCTGACACACTAGGCTGCCTGACAGCCACAGAGCCAGAAGTTTCAAAAATCTCTCAAATGTAACTGTAAGTTGGCCGTGCTCTCTGTGCCTCCCCCTCTAACCCAATCAACTTTTATCCTACAGTGAAATATCACGGTGTCTATGAACTGATCATCTTAGTTGTAAGGAAAAGAACCCCATCCTTTTTAAAATATCTTGAGTGATCAAGTATTCAGCTAGCTTATGCTGTAGCATGTGATGTATTGATGTAAAAATGATAGACTTCCTTGGAATTTTAATGATTTATTATTTATGATAATGTACTGTTGCATGCCAGTCTCTCAAAATGAAGATTTATATGGCCTTCGACATGAAAAAACACTGCCTGCAGTCACAAGAAGTGTTTCAATAAATTATTACATGTGTTAAATTTAGGTCTTAGAATCTGCAAGTAGGGTAAAGTGGGGTAATTCTTTTTGTTTGAATTCACAGAGTCATAGAATCATAGACAGGTCCCGTCCCTGATCATAGGGAGCAGAGGTTGGAGCTGCCCCTCCGAGGGTGCTGAAGACAGTGAGGTCTCCCCTGAGTCTCCTTTTCTCCAGGCTNAGGGTAAAGTGGGGTAATTCTTTTTGTTTGAATTCACAGAGTCATAGAATCATAGAATGTCCTGAGTTGGAAAGGACCCACAGGGATGATGGAAATCCAGCTCCTGGCCCTGCCCAGGACAGCCCTTACAATCCCCTGCAATCCCACCCTGGGCTGAGAGCTTTGTCCGAATGCTGCTTGGCCTCTGTTGGGCTGGTGCTGTGACCACTGCTCTGGGGAGCCTGCTCCAGTGCCAAACACCCTCTGGGTGATTTTTTTTCCCCTAATATCCAGCTTGACCCTCCCCTGAGGCAGCTCCAGCCATTCCCTCAGGTCCCGTCCCTGATCATAGGGAGCAGAGGTTGGAGCTGCCCCTCCGAGGGTGCTGAAGACAGTGAGGTCTCCCCTGAGTCTCCTTTTCTCCAGGCTGAACAGACCAAGTGTTCTCAGCTGCTCCTCATGCTGCCTCCCCTGCAGATCCTTCCCCATCCTCGTGGCCTCCTTCGGACACTCTCTATTAGTTTAATGTATTTTTTATGTTGTGGGGCCCAAAAATGCACACAGAACTCGAGGTGAGGCACCAGAGCAGAGCAGGGCAATCACCTCCTTTTGATTCTGAAGGCACTGAAGTACCATAGAAAAATATTAAGGATATTAAGAAGCACAATGGATAATACCTGTCTTGCCCTGTGTCCTCCATCCATATTTATACCCCACTGTGTGGTAACTGACATTTCTGGGTGTCTTTGTTGGGATTCTTTCCTGTTTTACTGGCCTCTCCTGTCAAGAAGAAACAGTAGAGTAATAAAGGACAATACTTTTGCTGTCATGAGCAATTTACCATCATATACCTTATAGAACTCTGAAAGTCAGATGTTTATTGCTTGCTGCTGCTTGTGTTACTCCTCAGCTTGTCTGAATAAGAGATCATGACAAAAATCTATCTATAATTAAGCAAAAACTTCAAGCGATACATTGCATGAATTCAAAAGGATGCAATGCCTTTATCACTGTCATGCATTCAGTCAAAACCGGTTTGGGATCAGCTCTGAATTAAAATCAAGATCAGGAGTTTGAAGTTTCTTTTGAAGTAATGTGAGGTTACTTGCACAGGATGCCATCATAATTCATATTATAAAGGGTAGGATCAAGCTGTATAAAAGCAATTGACTACTGTTTTCCTACAGGCTAAATCCAACATTTTCCAATTATTTTATTACTTTTTTCATACCTCTTCACATGAAATTTGGGATAAATGAGACGCAATGCAATAGAGATGGGACTGATTAATTTTACATGTAGAGCAATAATTCTGGTATATTTTTCTGTATAAGCTTTAATATTTCTTTGACTTATGTGGACTGGAAAGACCCCGTGTTGACAGGTGAGATGTTCCTGGCGTGCTTGCATGGTCCTCCTCACTGCAGCATCCAGAATGTTAATCAGCTAGGTGATGAAGACATGATATGCTGTTGATTTCAACAGGAGTTAAATATCTAACCAGGCATTAGTCAGTGCACTCGAGTGGATACTTTTTCATTCATCCAGGAAGCATCACAGCCTCCTGAGACCTGGTTTCCAGACAAAGGGAGTTCAGACAGGAATCAGAGCTTCTGGTTACATTTTGAACTCTGCCTACCCCCGGTGTTCTCCCCCTTGAATAAGCAATAGCAGCTGCATCTCACTCATCTGGCTGAACAGTGGCTGCAGTTGCCTTTGACTCGTGTCACTTTAAAGAGGACGTTGCTAGAAGGCTTGAACAAATAAGCTGGACTCCATGAAACCATCAGATTTAACTATCCCTGATACACACTCCTGGAAACTTGTTAATTTGTTATGTAACAAAGCAATTCTCACGATGACTGAAAAAAAGAGCTAAAATTATTTTCAATTAAATATTCTTTATTCCTTATTTTTATTCATATTATTTTAAAAAGTTATGTATTTCACAGTAGGAGCTACTCATCCTATGGTAAAATATCTTTCATCTCCATATATAAACTTGCTGAAAATCTGAAATTCTACTCAAAGTTTTAGGAGTCCTAAGAGCAGCCTCTGCTGATGCATAAGGAAATTGTGCAACTTTTCCAGTGAAGGTAAGAGTTTTTATTGCATATGCACAAGTTTGTAAGAACTGTTCGGTGTTTGTATGTCACTTGGAAAATATAAAAGCCTTCACGGATTATAAATTTAAAGTAACTCGAGTAAATAAAATAAGAGGATCAGAATTAAAAATATTGGATGCCACAAACAATATAGCTGAAACCACAATGGTCTTACGGTCCAGCAATAGAATTATGGTACTCTAATGAGTAAGATGTCCCAGTCTCTTTCCCCGCTATCATAAATGTGAATATTGATGCACAGATTGAACCGTTCCCGTTTTTCTGACGGCATTTTCTCAAAGAGCTAGCGCAGGGTGGCCGTATCCCGGGCTGCGCTAGCAGCAGTGCCGGCAGCGGTCGAGGGGAAGGGACAATCCCTTTGCTCGGCGCCGCTCGGATCGCCCCGAGATGCTGGGTCCAGTTCTGACCCGCTCAGCACCAGAAAGACACTGCCAAGCCGGAGCGGGTTTGGCAGAGCCCATCGAGGCGGATGGAGCCGGGCTCTGCCCCGGGAGCGCGGTGCGAGGCCGAGGGACAAGGGCTGCCACAGACACTCAAGCAGGGAGAGCCGGGCTGGGCACGGGGCTCGGGCCCGTCCGGTNGGTGCTGCAGCTGCGGGAGACCGTCCTGCAGCAGAAGGAGACCATCGGGAGCCAGCGGGAGGCCATCCGGGAGCTCACCGGGAAGCTGAGCCGCTGCGAGGGCACTGACGGCAAGTCCGCCGCGGGGACGTGGAAGAACGAGGTGGGCAAAGGCAAGGACACGATGGGCGACCTGCCCCGTGACCCGGCGCAGGTCATCGACCAGCTGAGCCGCACCATGCAGACCCTGAAGGACCGGCTGGAGAGCCTGGAGGTAGGGCCGGGCAGCGGAGCCGCTTCACGTCTGGCGGGCGCTCCGGGCACGAGTAGTGCCCTAAATCCCTGTGGAGACGGAGCCAACCTGGCCCTGCCCGGGGGCGAGCGGCCCGGTTTGGCTTGCCGTGTTCTCTTGGTTGTTTATCTCCTCTCTTTAATGGTAAAAACCCCTAAGGAGCTGCTCTTGAATGTGTTCTTCCACTGCGTGGTGGGGGAGATTATGGTTTCCCTGTTTGTCACCAGCTTAGGTTCTGTATTAATAACGTGTAAATCTTTCTTTCTGGGGATGTGACTTCATGTGGTTTGAGGTACAAAGCTGACGTCTTGGGCAGTACGACCTCGGCATATGGTGCTGAACCGGCCAGTGGTAATGAGGAGATTGTGTTGGGCAGATGGTGCAGATAAGATGATGTACTCAGGGCTGACAGAATAAAAAGGACCCGATTCTGTGCGTCTCTGAACAGAAAGATTTGGTCCAAGCCTACCGATAAGTGATTTCCATGAGCCTTTGGACAGTGCCCATGGTTTGGGTGCTGCTCATGCAAATGTTTCATAGAGGGGAGTCTCACAGGATTTGTGCTGGTGTTTTGCATTTTGCACCCTGAAAGCCTCACATGTGTGCTCTTGCTGTCCGCCAGTCAGTGCTGATGTGAGCATGGCGAGTAACTTCTGAAAGGCTCTTCTGTGAGCGCTGCTTTGCAAGTGCAGTTTTGAATGAGTTGTTAGTATTACATCCTTTTGTTACTATTGCTGTCTTTCTGAAGCATTCTTTTTAGTGTTGTAGAAGAGAAACTCCACTAGAATGACATGGTAGGTGGAAATGTTGTTTTTTTTTTTAGTATCTTTAAAGATACCAGTGTTATTTGAAAGTCTGAGGTGCCTTTTTTTCAGTTTGAATAAGAGTACTTTCACTGGATGGATCTAAAGAGCATCTTACCATGGTAAATCTGCTTTCAAAGTAACTTAATTTTTAATCTAAAATGAAGTGATAGTTTTTTGTTTCCTTAGGTTGACCATGTCACTAACAGGAAGTAAATCAAAAATTGATCAATGTGCCGCGTGTATGCATACTAATAGAAGTACATCAGATCTGCTCCCTACACTGATTTTATTGCACATTAACGCACGACAACTCCTTCTTTTAAAGTGCTGGAAGCCTTTAACAAAAGTGCCCTTTTGTTTCGGGACCTGTTAAGCTACGGTGCTGATAAAAGCACCGAGCATGACAAATGCTAAAAAGCAATACCTCTTCTGTACTTGCTGAAGAGCTCCACGAGCTCACTTCCCCCTTTGAACCGGGAGCATATCTGCATTTCGCAGCTTCTGTTTCAGGAATGACAACTCTTTTCCCCCTACTGCTTTGCCCCAAAGCACCAGCTCCGAGCCAACGTGTCCTACGCAGCCCTGCCCAGTGACCTGCGGGAGATGCTGCAGCGGCGCCTCGGGGACCTGGAGCGCCAGCTCCTGAGCAAAGTGGCCGAGCTGGAGGACGAGAAGTCTCTGCTGCACAACGAGACCTCTGCCCACCGCCAGAAGACGGAGACAGCCTTGAACGCGTTGCTAGAAAGAGTGTCTGAATTAGAGAAAGGTAATTGCTCAGAAATCTAAATGCTTCCCCATCCTGATTAATTTTGTTTACTCCTTCCTTCCAGAGCAGTAGACTAAATGTGGGCCTTGGGGGAAAGACATTAAGGTACTGGGCTAAATCGTAGGTGACAGTGCAAGTTCTTGGATTCTCCTTTTTCTTTTCTCTCAGGGTTTTTGCTTGACAGGCAGTTGCCTGCCTTTGGCTTCCTGTCTCTTAATTTGGCATGTGTGGGTGGCTAGGATGAAACTCCTAGTGTTTGTGGGATGGAAAGATCTGTAAGGAGGCAAGTGGAGATAGGAATAAGTATGGCATGGGTGTAAATAGCTACATAATGTCAAGCATACATCTGAGTAGAACTGCCTTTATTTGGACAGAGAGTCATAGGGGCTAAATTTAATTAGCACAACTACCTTTGATGTAATGAATTGCATTTATACCAGCTTTGTTTCCTGCTGCTTTGGAAGGATTGATGATTATTCCTTTTGTTACTGGTCATGACTTTGGGTAACTGCAGATACTTGAATTATGCTCTATTCTAAACTTACAGCCTTCAGAGTTTACAGTAGATTACACATGGTCCACTGGGGGACACTCTCGTAATCCTAGTCATTCATTCTGGTTCTTGGCATAATTATTACTGAAATCTCTGTGCTTGAGTAGAATCTGTTTGAGTTACAAATGTCTGTCAAGTGACCTAAAGCACAGAACTTTCTGTATGGAATGTCATAGGGCTGGAGTTGCAGTAAATATCACTGCCCAATCCTTAAATGATTTTCCAAGGTGAATAACTCTTTGCTTAAAAGCAGCTTAATGGAGATGCCTTCCAAATGGTACAAACATGCATATCTCATGAATTTAGAAATGCAGCCTAATGGACCCATGTGTGTAATACTGTATCTATTCTTTCTTCTAAAGAGAGTGAAGGAGGGGAAAAGGGAAGGAGGAAGATGATTTTCTACTGGCTCTGTCTCTCAGTATTTTCTGAGAGCCAAGGTGAAGCCTAACTTGCAACTAAAGTTACGGAGAATTAGTGTCCTGTTAATGTCTTATGAGTCAAGTATAGACAGTCCTTGTCTCTGAAAGATATGACTCATATCAGAAAGAGAGAGTGGTGGGAGAACAAGAATGTGTAATTCAGTTGGGCTAAAAATAACCTGTTCCCACCTTTATTTTTTGTGTGGGGAGTGAGGGCTGTCTAAAGCCTCCAGGGAAGTGAAGAATTTGGGACAGGAACCAAGATACAGCCTTTCTTTTTCTTGTGTCATTTGCTCTCTATTACTGTACAGCTTAGCTGTTCTGGTTCCTCTGCCAAATCAAAGTGAGGGTAATAATGATGGAAGGACTTTTTTTGTGTGTTTTAAATACAGACAATATTTGATCTGGCCTCATTTGAAAATAGTATTTCTGTTGTGCTTTTATTTAAAATGCAGTATTGTTTAGCATTTCTTCCCTATAGCTCACTAGAGTATCATAAGCTCCTCATTGTCCTGAGACTAAATAGAGGAAAAAAATAACTTTGAGGTGGCATGGTAAGCCTTGGATTTTATCTGCAGTTGTGCCAGCTGTTTTAGATACCAGTGGGGCAGAAGAGTTTAAAACTTGCACACCTGTTGTGGTTCTCAAAGTTTTCTGTTAATTCCTTCACTGGCAGTCTCCATCGACAGCAGAAGATGATGCAGTAGAAAAAGCTGGAGGTATAATCCTCCAAATAGTAGAGCCTGGACTTCAGTGTGGTTCCTAGCTTTGCTGGAGGCACAAACAGATCATTTACTAGGTCTAAACCTATTTTCTCTATCTCTGAAGGGGAATAACAATATTTATTGCCCATCTAGCCCAAAAATAATTGCTCTTTTAATGGGCTATGTTTCTGTTTTTGCTATGTGAGATTGCTTGTAGCAGCCTAATGGAGGTTGTTCAGTGTTAAACCTAAGACCCTGATGTTTTTTTATTTGCTTACCATTTAGAACATTTCAGGTCTCTAAGGTTCCTCAAGACAGATTCAAGCAAAAGAAAAGCTTTTTCTTCTCCCACCCCCTCATTCTGTGAAAAATGCAGCCAAAACACTTCAGTTGCTTCTGAGAAGGGGAACTGAGAGAATGCCAATGGTTTAAAAAAATACATATGAGAATTGTGGCAACCTTTTGTGACACCAGCTTTTTATTTGGACTGGAGTATGAAGTTTGGCAAGGGCATTGAATTTGTTTCAGGAATGTGAGCAAAGGGTATGAGTGAGACTCAGAACAGTCAGCTAAAAAGTTGAGGATGACATTACTACAGAACTGTGGGGTTCAATTTGTGGCATAATGTGGGATTTATTTCTTAATACTTCTAGAAAATGACCTATGAGCATCTACATCAACTATGATACAGAGTATTGCAACTTCAGAAAGTTTTGATCTGAAGGGTTCTCAATTTTGTAAGCATGTCTCAGAATATCTCACTGGTTTTTATTACTGTTTTAGAAAAAGCTAAATAATTTCTGCTTTTATATTAAATCAAGTGTCTAATCTTCTCATAGCTCATAGCTTGATATTGCAGTTTTAATTCAGATCACTTTGAACTCTTCAGATCTTGTCCTGTTCGGTTGATGGGACAGAAATCAATTCTACTGAATGTAGCTGCTTTTGGGACTATGTCAGTGCAGATTTATTTCCAATTTGCTGCTCAAAATGTGAGTGTTAATCTGTCTGTTAGCCTGAGATCTTAACACAGGGATGCTGCTTGTATAGCAGGAGTAGGGAAAGAAATCCTGGTTGTGAGCCCTGTTTAATAATGAACATGGCAGAGAATGCATTTTACTGACAGCAAAATCTTTTAAACCAGTTTGAAATAGGGAGGCCTCCAGCCATGAAGTAGGCAATGAAGAAGATTGTCTACCATCTATTCTTTTGCTCTAAATGAGCAGAAATAAACTAAATTATCACAATGTGGATAAAATCTATTTGCATTTCCTTGTGCAGCAAAATTAACATTCAGTAAATGCTACTTCAATATACTTTTTTTTCCTGTACCTCTCTAAAGTGATTAAAGCCAAAGATTATCAATATCAATTGTGTCTTAGCCTGAATTACCAATACATTGTTTTGCTTAATGTTAAGGGTTTTTTTTTTTT
>WBMY01012588.1:233580-286632 GCA_013397315.1 Donacobius atricapilla
TTTTTTTTCTCCATGTGATTCTAGGTAACAGTGCATTTAAGTCACCTGATGAGTTCAAAGTCTCCCTTCCTCTTCGCACAAACTACCTGTATGGGAAGATCAAGAAGACTCTGCCAGAGCTCTATGCTTTCACTGTGTGCTTGTGGCTGAGGTCAAGTGCTTCTCCTGGAATTGGCACTCCCTTCTCATATGCTGTTCCTGGGCAAGCCAATGAAATTGTCCTCATAGAATGGGGGAATAATCCAATCGAACTGCTAATTAATGATAAGGTGAGACTTGATGAGTGCTTCGTTGTCAACAAGGCCTGACCCCTTGGTACCTTTGCACTGACTCCTTCCTTCCTTCCCTCTGGCAGAAGCCTTTGAGGTGGTGCTGTCTGCTTGTCTGTTGTCCACTTGCTGATTGCAAGTTCGTAAAAGCACTTGAAGCAGAAGTTAAATTGTACAGATATTTCTGTGTTGAGATCAAGCAGCTTGGCATTAGATGTGCACACACTTGTGTTGTCTGAAGTTACAAGCAAGTCTTGGCTTCTTGGTATTTTTTGGATTTTTTTATGAAACACAAGCAAAAATTAAAGGCACACTATTTACAAGACCTGTGAGATCTAAGCCAGTTGCAGTATTTCTGTATTTCTAATTGTAGAAGTCACTAATTGTAAAAGTCACAAATGTTGAATAAATTTTGCAGAAGATGGAGACCAAAAGGCTCTGTTTTTATTATGCTTAGTGACTGAACATCAGTTGAAACAGAATTTTTCAGACTTAAGTTACAAGTACTTCATACCATGGATGGTTTCTGACAAGCTTGAGGAAAACATTGGGACTTGTTATTAAATGAGTATTTAAATGCCTTCTTTCTCCCCACCTTCAGTTAGGTTTCTTGGTAACTCACTGCTCTCTGAGGGATCAGGTGTTTGCTACACCACTTGGGTGGTTCATCCTGTGGCTGATTGTGGGCTTCTAACAGTCCTATCATCCTGCCAGATCAATAACCAATTATTTTGAATGCTTTGTGGAAGAGAAGCAAACTTGAGTCTGCTTATCTTTAGCCATAACTCTTTTTCTCTTCAGTATTATGTCTGTAATATCAGTATTCTGTGAGGCTTTTATTTCTCCCACATCACAGCTGCTCCATGGCCCACTGCACTTGTCTTCATGCTGACCTGAGAAGGTTTTCAGACCAAACTCCTAAAGGAGCATAATTCTTGTGAGGTCTAGAACCACAAATTCTCCTGGTAGCAGACAGATCCCTTTGTCAAAGTTGTTACTGCAAATGGTGCTGGCAACCCCCAGATTTTAAGAGGAACTTAATGTGAGCACTGGTTGGAATCTCACTAAGCACTGAGATTTAAACAACAAGTGCCACAGATTAATGTGCAGGATGGGGGTTGGTCTCTTCTCCCAAGTAACAGGCAAGAGAAAAAGAGGAAATGGCCACAGGATATGCCAGGGAAAGTTTTAATTGGATCTGAGGAGAAATTTCTTCACTGAGAGGGTTGCAAAGCACTGGAACGGGCTGCACAGGGCAGAGGTGCAGTCACCATCCCTGCAGGTATTTCAGAGGTGTACTGCTGGGTTAGTGATTGCACTCAGTGATTTGGAGGGATATTCCGACCTAAATCATTTTATGATTCTGTGGAGTCCTACAAAGTTGGATGTGGACTAACTCTTGCCTCCAAAAAGTTTTTCCTTTTGAGGACAAAGTAAATACTGTTGCTCTTTACATATTTGGCTTGAATGGCTAGATGTGGGTTGCCATATGCATTTTTTCGTTCTTCGTAGGTTGCTCAGCTCCCTCTCTTCATCAGTGATGGAAAATGGCATCATATCTGCATAACATGGACAACCAGAGATGGAATGTGGGAAGCTTTTCAGGATGGAGAGAAGCTTGGCACTGGGGAGAATCTTGCTCCTTGGCATCCAATTAAACCTGGAGGTGTCTTGATCCTGGGTCAGGAACAGGTGAGTGAATGACAGGGTGTTCCAGGGTTTAAACAAAACCAAAACTCCACAAACAAACAAGAGCTGTGACAATTTCTTTGTTTAACACTTGGTCCTGTTGTATACACTCTGTCAGAAAGACTGAAACAAGGCAACAAATACCTAATGATGTCACACATTGGTATATTTTTTTCACTTATTAAATATTCAGAATATTCATGTTGGGGTAAAGAATAAGTCCTTTTAGAATACTGAAAAAAAAAAAAAAACCCCAGAGGATTTTGAAGCTTGCCTTCCTAGTTAACATCTCATAAGTAATGAATTGTGTGGCCCCTGGCTTCACATTATTTCTCTGCCTATATTATACATTTACTAAAAGAAGCAAATATTTTAACAAGTAGCAGGAAATAGCTTTTCTTCAGGATTCCCTGGTTTGCAGTTGGAGCAATGAAATATTGGTTTTGTCTTGATATTGATTTTAGTAGATACTTATCCATGACACAAATGACAGGATGGCAAGTTCAGTATCCTCATACACCCTGCAGAGCAGATGCCCCAGCCCACCAGTGAGTGGCTGGTAGGTTTCCTTTATCTCTGCCTGCACTCTGCTGGGCTGTGTCCTGTGCTGTCAGTGCCATGTCATTGTGATCACCAAAAATGAGTGATTTCTGTCCTTGGGTCATGAGTGGAGCAAGCTAACACTTCTAGGCTTCTGCAGTGGCAGTTTGAATTACTCATTTGTTACAACCAGACAAAGCCTGGGTATTTAGATCCCAAGATCACATCTCACAGTCCCTGCAGACAATTGGGCAAGGGCTACAGTTATGGTTTAATCTATAGCCATAAAGCTTTCAGGGTAACCTTACACATCTGTGCAGTTCTTGCTGGAGTTGTCCTGTGCTAAGCTTGCACAGTGGCTCTTAAATCAGGCTCCAAGTTTAAAGCTGCCTTCCTGCTCTGCTGCTCAAGGGCAAGGTTGGTTATGTACGGCCTTTTTGTGGTGCTTTGCAGTCACCACTGTTTGCCCTCAGTTGTTTTGACACAATTCAGGCTGGAGCTTGTCACTGAATGCCTTGTTCAATGCAGCCCTTCTAGAAACTGGAATTTGTTCACCTCTGTGACCTAACTCTGCACCTCTCTCTAGCAGTGGGGCTGGGTGGGGAGGGACTTCAAGTTTGAGGAAGAAAACACCAAAATAACCTTCTCATCTAACCCTAACTCTTGTGTGCTTAAAGGACACAGTAGGAGGAAGATTTGATGCAACTCAAGCCTTCGTTGGGGAGATGAGCCAGTTCAATATATGGGACAGGGTTTTAAAAGCTGAAGACATCATGAATATTGCCAACTGCTCCATCAACATGCCTGGCAACATCATCCCCTGGGTGGATAACAACGTGGATGTGTTTGGAGGTGCTACTAAATGGCCTGTGGAGACATGCGAAGAGCGTCTGCTTGACTTATAGCTGTGATCACTTCCCATCCAAGTGCCCCCTTTAGTAGGACAATCTTCTGTGCAATCTAAAGCACTTATTTTTCTCCTTGCCCTTCCCCAGTCTTAACTCCTTGAAAGAATAATAATAAGTAAACTGCCTCAGTGCAAAGATAGCTGCTAGTTTGGGGCATTGAGCCTGGCTATGAAAGGAGCATTTCTTGGCTAGAGCAGCCCTTGCTTTCTTATGACCTGATCCAAAAATGTGCTTTGGCCTGCAGAAGCCTTTTGGTTGGGCCTGAGCTTAGACCATCAGCTCTTCTGCAGGGAGGGAGGACAGTGTGCACACTTCACTCTCGTGTTCCTGATAATGTGCAGTGCTGACAGCACCAGGATTAACAGACTAAATGTGAACCCTTCCTTCCAGTCTACCGTCTCCCCTTCAAAATGAAGCCATTCTTTTTTAGCCCTTTTTTAAAAAAAATAATCACTTAATCCTTACACTGCAGTGGTTACGGTGCAGCTATGGGTGGAGCAGAACAGCCACTGTCTGAGTGCAAGGCTTTTGCTTTTTAATTTGCAATTAGAAATCCTTATTTTATGATAAAAAGATGATGTATTTGAGACACATTGTACCAGTTCAAATTGAAGAAAGGGCTGTTTAATCAGCGCAGCTCCACTGAAGCAGAGGTGCTTCAGGTGAGGTTCTGTCCTAAAGCCTGTCCTTTGCTAGCCAGGATCCCAGCATGGGCTGGGTGAAAGATTGTACTTGTATTTCCTGTAGGCTGAATGTACTGAATTCCTAGTGACCTGGCTTGTACCCTTTTCTCTATTGTTTCTCTTGCTTCAATGTCTTTATTTTTTTAAATATACAAGCTGTGATTAAGTGAATTTCCATTTTGTTTTGCTTTGAAAGGCCTTTTTATGAGCAAGTGCCAAAGTTCAGTTTCTGCTTGCTGAAAATTGCTATCTATTTTTCCAGCATAAAAGTCTTCTGCACTGGTTTATATGTTTATATGGTCCTATGTAATATGAAAATGTGCTGCTTTTTCAATTCTTGTTGACTGTCTCTTCTGTAAGCACTGGGCTGACTACTATATTTTTTTATCATTTTCTCTCAATATTTTGCAAACAATGTTGCTGTTTCCTTGGCGTTGATGTGACTACTTGGTTTGTGGCTCGCAGATAGCAAATGCACTGTACTGGGAAAGAGTTAATACTTTTGTTATTTGAAAGAAAAAGGATTTAAAGGGGGGGAGGGGGAATTTATAAAGCTAAATATCATATTTTATTTTTCATATGTTTGAATTGTAAGAATAATGGTGACAGTCCCATTTGTAGGGTAAAGTTACATATTTCCATGAATATGTAGTATGCTGTTCTTAAAAGAAAATTCTTATAATGAACTTTTAATTAAAATGCACTGTAAAATGAGTCTCTTAATTCTTTTATAGTCACACAAGGCATTGAATATTCTCTTTCATAGCTTCCATGAATTCACCTGCTGTCTCTCTAGACTGGTAGAAGTACAGTCTGGTAGGAAGACTTCTTTATTCCTGAAATGCCTTAAATTTATTCCCTAAATCTCAGAAGTGTTCTTATTGGCTTTAAAATACACTCACACACTGCACCCCCAACCTACACCAGTACTTTCCCTGCCCAGAGGAAGAAACAAACCACCAAACCCACTTCATAGCAAAAGAATCTGTGTGAAAAGTGTGAAAATCTCATCTCCCATGGACTCTTCATGGTGCCCAGAGGAGGCATCAGCCCTCCAGTCAATTCATCTTTATTAATTGGCTTTTTTCAAAAGAGGCTGGAGGAGCTAAACGCTGCAGTTACACATATTTCACCCTAAGGTGCAACAGTGAAATTGTCCTGGACACTTTTTGTATGTTCTGGAGCCTGGGTGCGTGGTGGGGTCTGCTCAGAGTTTGAGTTTCCGTGCTTGGTTGAGGGAGGTCTTTACACATCTATTGGCCATGTTGGTCTTTATTCAGAATTACTTACACACAGCCTTTGGCCCTACGCACCTGAGGGGCAAGTGTCAAGGGTGGGGGCTGTACTTGGTTGGGTTGGTGTTCACTAATTAAATAGTTCAGATGGTAGGGGTTTTGGTTTGTTGGGGGTTTTTTAGACACTGACTCTTCAGTAAAAGCCAAAGTTAAGGGGTATATATTCCATTGAAATGGGTTTCTTTCATTATTTTTAAATACATACATACACATATATGCATTAATTATCTTTTGGGCTATAGTACCTTTTCATTTAGAAGAAAAGATGTGTTTTTTGTACCTTTATCTTGGGAGTGGAAAGCCATGGCTGTTACACTGCTGCTCCACATCCTGGGAGTCACATGTTTTATATGAATATATAAGCAGATGGCAAAACAGGAGTAAATATTACCACATTCCAGCATCTATATTGTTTATGGAGTGTTGAACTGACAACAAAACCTTCAGCTCCCAAACTGCTCTGAATGCACAGAAGTAATAACTTATGGAAAACTGAGTGACAGCACTTGGAACATGCAGTAGTGCAGATTTCATGAAAATGTGTTTTTGCTCAAATCAGGCAGAGCTGGGATTCCTAAAGGCAATATCAGTGATCCCAACCAGCCAACTGCAGGTGGCTGCTGGGCTGTGGCTGCTCTTCAGTCTCTGTATTGCACCATCCTCTCTACATCCTTGGTGCATTGGCTGTTGGCTGACAGCAAGTTGAACATTTGGTGTGTTTAAATCCAGTTATATTTCTTCAAAGGGAAGTTGCCTGCCTACATGCCTGGCCACTAGAAAATGTTGCGGTCTCATGTGTTTTGAGTTTGCTTGAGGGCTCCAGCTACACACTTGCTGTCTGTAGGTGAGGGGAGGAGGATCACCTCTGCCTCTGGTTCATGGGGGACCAGCTCGTGGATCCAGGCAGCTTTTGGCTGGGCTGCACTTGCTCACTGAGCTGCTGGTTTAGGTCTCAGAAATGCAGGGAAGACCAACAAAGCTCTGCCCCCATTTTTATACACATTTCCCCAGTGACTGAATACATGGGACTGCCAGGGAGAGGCTGATTCTGTTTTGCTTCAGAGACCTGATTTCCCTCAGGCCTTTCCCGAAGGAGAAAAGCAGGTCAGCAGTGAAGCTGCTGTGTTGGATTAGGTGCTTAAAGCTGGCACTTTCTCAATCAGGGTAATGGTTGTTCTAAAAAATGCTGCTGTAACTATAGATTTATTTCTTCTTTGCTAATGGCACCTGACTCTATGTGTAAGGATTCTTCATCCAGCTGATTTTAGTTATCCAGATTGGGAGGGAAGATCAGCCGCCTTCTGTTGCATCATCCTGAATCCTGCTAGGAGTGCAGAAACCCTGAAAGGAGACACTGATTTGGCTGAGGCTTCTGCCACAGATAATGATCCCTTGGTGCTGCTTAGACATCTGAGGCAAGACACAGCAAGGGCCCTGCTGATGGAGAGGGTCAGGTGCTGCCAAACTCCTCCAGAAATGAAAGGTGTCTCTTGGTAGCCAGGGAATTGGGGTGGGAGTTGAAGGTCATCTGGGATTTTTCCAGAGATCTTTCACCAAAAGGTCTCTGGAGCTTTCTTTCTTCTTCACAAAGAGAAAGTTGGACCTTGATAATGTTCATGATTAGCTGTGAAGCTTAAATAATACATGAGTTTTTCAGAGCTAAAAATCTTCTGGAAAGAATTGAATTAATTGCCCCCCTGGCTATAGCTGTTTCTAAAAGGCTGCGCTTAGGAAAGTATAAATTTGCACAAGGAGTTCAAGGGGCCATTTCTTTCTCCACAGGAGAGCTGGGCTGATGTTTTGGCAGTTTCAAATACAGAAGCTCCCTGATGGCACGATGCCAGCAAGAGAAATTGTTTTATTTATTGAGGGAGCTTTGGTGTTTCACCTGTGCTGCTCCCTGCACGTGTGTCGGGGCAGTTCAGCCGCTGCTCCCAGGGGCTCCTGCCACGGGAAGGATGCTGGGTCTCTGTGGTACCCACTTGTTCCCTCGCTGCCACTCAGCCTGTCCTGAGTCCCCAGGGCAGAGCTGACCTCACCCAGGGCTGGCTGGATCCTCTGTGCCACTGGCTGCGCTTCCCTTCTGCCCTAAAAGGAGTTTGCAAGAGGCTTGCCCTGGTTTTCATGCCACCAAGCCGCTCCCAGCAGCAGTTCTGGAGTGCTTTTTAAGAATAAGCAACAATGGCTATTTCTTAGGAGACTTTCAGTGGTTTTTAAGGTACTAGATGCCCTTTCACATTTTGTCTTTCAAAACACTTAAACCAGTTTATGAGTAACTTTAAATCCTTACGCTACTGTAACAGAGCTCATCACCCAGGTTTATCTCCACTACTGCTGACCTCACCAGATGAAAGGAAACCTCTTTAAAGGGCAACCTCATTTATTAAAAACAGGATGTTAAAACTTCTGGGTAACAACACTAGCTAAGCAGGGGATTGATAACTTTCCTTTTGTTTAAATTTTTTATTTTACTTGGTGTTGGCTGTTGATTTGCAGTGGGAATCCTGATGTGCTGGCCTGCTGTGGCTCCAGAATGGCTGTTTTTCCTGTATCAGGCAGCGATTGGTTTCCTCCCATTTCAGGGGGCACAGAGCAGGCAGCTGCCTCCTCCCTGGTGCAGAGCTGGGAAAAGATTGTCCTGTGCGGCTTTATTCTACCTCTGCAGCTGCAAAAGGGTCTAGGAGAAGGGATTTGCACTGACTTTTAATTTTATGTGAGATTTCCCTGCAGGATATATTTGTGTCTGACAAAACAGGACAGACCTAGATTTGCTTTCCAGGGATGGTGTAGCTCACAGGAATGAGCTGCGTTTTAGGCCAGGGTTTCTTTTAATTTATTTATTTATTTATTTTTGCTTTCCTGCTTTCTTTATGGTAAATGATAAACGGTTGATAAACACCTATAATAAAATAGAGATATACATGGGCAAATCATCCTTTTTTTCCATTAAAGAAAGCTGTTACTTACTGTGTAGAGAGTGCATATCCTCCTAAGAGATCAAATTATTTATGGCAGCGCACTAATTAGCTTTTTCGAGGCTTCTAAGGTCTTGCAGATACTTCGAGCTCCAGGGATAACTGCAGTAGGTGAATACCTCTCTGCATCAAGGATAATTTCATGTAACTGGCCAACAGCTGTCAGTATGTGCTTTGGACTTCTGGCCTCTTGAGGGCTCTGGTCAAGCGGAGCCCTGGTGCCGACAAGGCTTTGCAAGGGAGTGGTCACCACTGGCTGGTTGGGTCCCCGCGGTGGCCACAGGTATCCAGACAATTCAGGAGGCTCCCAGAGCTGCTCTGGCCCCCATTTCCATTTGTGCTGCCATATTAATTCTGAGGCTGTGCCAGCGCTCTCACTGCCCATCCTTACTCTCAGTCTGGTCTCGGGGAAGAGCAGATCCAGCCCCCTCCTCACGTCCATCAGCAGCTCCAGACTCTGTTCAAAAGTATTTGGCATTGTTCAAGTATGCTGCTATGGTTACTCGGGCACCACTGACTGCACAGGTCAGCCTGGAAGAGCTTTAGACGAAGTATTCGGGACAGAATGGAGCTCTTGCTTGTTAATTTAAGCCCCGGCACATCAGTCTGAACACACTACTTGGGGGATAACGTCTTTCTTTTCTCCCTACACTTGGATTTTGGAAAAAAACATAAGAAAAATATTGTCTTGACGTGAGCCCAAGCAATGACAGCGGCTCCTGCTGAAAATAGCAGCCAGCCTATTTGTTCTGGGAATCGCCCGAAGGCTCTGTGTGTACAAGTGGAAGGAGGAGGCACAAGGCCTGGGGAGGAGCAGAGGCTTTCTCGGCTGTGCTGAGCAGAGCCCAAGGGGGGCTGGCTGCAAACAGCCACGGGCCCCATCGGACAGCCCTGGGCAGGGCAAGGGGCTGGGCTGGACCCCTGGACCTCGGGCTCCCTGTGATGGTTCAGGGTCCGGAGCCAGCTGCTCACTCCTGGAGGCTGTGACGGGCATTTTCAGGGCATGAAGATACAGGGAGCTGCAAGGATGACCTGTTGAGGGCTGTAGCCATGATTTTAATCTTCTAATCCTGTTCAAATTTGTGAGCTGAATTGGCACGAGGTGTTGTTTAAGTCCCAGAAATTCAGTGACATCTGTTCTGTACTTCACCATGGACAGAGTTTGAAAAAGGATGACTGTAAAGAGACTTCAGAGATGTATAGTGGTGCCCTCACTAGGCTGTGCCCTTTAATGTCTTTCTGATTACTTTATGAGAACTGACTATGCCTGATTTTCTGATCACACTGAAGACAAAATTTCCATAGACTTGAATGGGAGAACAGGAAACTGTTTGAGACAAGTCTGAACATGCTGGTAAAAATGAAACAAAAAAATCTGGTGTGACTTTAAAGCTATTTTTAAAAACACAAGCTGGAGCAGGTTACTCTGAATCACTGGAGTCTGTTCTGTCGGTTTTTTTTTTTTGTATTTTCAGTCAGTAATTTTAAGGACATAGTGAGAAGGCAAGTTTTTAGAGATGGGTTATATGTGTTAAAAGGGGAAATGTGCTAGCATTTGCTGAGCACAATAAATATTACTACCAAATTAGCAGGTCCCTTTTCTGATAAGGCAAAAAAAAATGTAGATGAGAATTCATACAAAGCCATTTCAGAAAATGAGAGAGGGTGGAGGATTTATTGCTTTAATTGAAATATTAGCTTTGCTACCTTCCTTGAATGTTTATATGTGAAACTGGGTGTTGCTTGGCAATTTCAGGCTAAATCTCGGGCCACATCTTTGGTGGATGTGTTGTGTTAGGCATTGACTACCTCATGTCTCCCATCCTGCACCAGCCCTTGGGGCAGGTTTCTGGCAGCTAAGGGGGGGCACTGAAAATAAAAATAATTTCTCTTCACTGTCATAGGTAATAGCAGAATCTTGCTAATATCTCTTGGCTTATGTCCTGGTTTTCCATTCAGAGCTTTAGCTCAAAGGCTGGTCATTCATATACTTGTTTTTCCATTGAAGGGTGCAAATTTCAGGGGTGTTCATTGAGCTAAGAAGTTCCAGTTCTCTTTATGTAGTTGTTCTTCCCTGTTCATGGGAGCAGACTTCTTGCACTTGAAGAAGACGAGGAGGGGGTTGAAACAGCATAAACCACTTGAAGGGAGAAGAAGAAGAAGGAAACTGTGACCATGGCAGTATGTGAGGCAAGGGGAAAGCTGTGTCTGAATTCAGCAGTGGATGTTGGAAATGTTTGTTGTGATCACTGTAGATTTGAAAAGAACCATCTTCCCCCTGGACTTTGGCAAAAAATCAGGTTTGTGTCTCGGGAGGCTGGACTGCATCAACTGGCTTCAAATATTTTTTTTCTATTCTCCTGTCCTTGAGGGGTGTGTGTACGAAATGCCTTTTTCTTACTGGAAGGACAATAATTTATTTTTCCAGATGCAGACAGGAGTGCTCTGGAGCAATCTGAATTAAATGCCAAAGTGAAAGAGTGTTGCTGTAGAAACCCATGTCAGACTTGCAACTGGTTCCTGTGTGCTTCTGGGGATATGTTACTGATAAAGGCTCTCCCGCTATTTCTATTTTTCAGTGATATTGAGAAATGATTCTTCAAAGTTGCTTTTTAGTAGATGTATGCTACTGTTCAGAAAGGCAGGGAACTGACTGTATGGTGGGATGATCAGGAGTCTGCTAAAGCTCTGGGAACCATCCACTGGCTTTAGAGGGCTTTGGATTTAGTGCCTCTGTCTATGCCATAGACAATGTGTTGCATCCCAGGGTATTTTTTAACTTCCAGTGAGGACTTGTTAGTGTGGGAAGAACTCCCAGAAAACTGTTCCATAGCAGTGCCTTCTCCTTTCTGCTGGGCATACAAGGCTGTAGATGGCAATCGTTTATAAATTGTGTGTCTTGAAGAGCTGATAGAGACTACTTTATCCTAAAACACTGCTATGGCACTTCCTCAGCATCCCTTTGATACCTCTGCCTTTTCCTGGATTAGCAATATTGTTGTAACAGTGCGTGGCACAAATCCAGTTACATGAACTCTCTGAATGCTCTCTGAGCAGCATTTCAGACTTTATTAAAACTTTTCTGTATGCATTTTGGCTTTGAAAAATACAAATTCAAAACAAAAGCCCATAAATCTTTGTTTAATCAAAGTATACCTCTAAGAACAGTGTACATGGATATCGTGTAACAGGAAGAGTGAATTGCAAATAGGACTGTGAAAATCCATCTGGAGCAGAAAATCAAGACTGATGGGAGATTTGTAGAGAGCCTTGCTTACTTCCTGGAAAAAAAATCACGGTTCTATGTTGCATTATCAATGTTTAAGTGACGATTGCAAGATGATTCAATTAAGAGCCATGCTAAGGGATATTGTATTTGTTAATGCACAGTTTATCTCTAAAGTTGTGAATGTTGCTGCTTCATTGAAACTACGCTGGTTTGAGTGATTGAGACTTGGCTGTTGACAGCCTTGTCAGTTGAAAGCATTAATAGAGAATGAAATTACACTCCGGGCCTTGCCCCAGATGGGAATTGATGTAGTGTTTTAGACCTCAAAAAGGATGGGAGTGTAACAGAACAACATGAGAACATCAAGATTTATTAGTGCTGCTTTGGTCTTGGCTTTGGGTCATCTCCTGTCTGCAGAATTCCTGTTGATGTCCCATCTGGATTTATATAGAAATTGATGGTAGGGTAAGGCTCTCTGATCCTATCACTTCACATTTGCATCACTTTCTGTTCTGGATGTGCTGTGAAGGGCTGGAAGCACCACTTGTTAAAGTAGTTAGCAGGCAAGCAGAGGAGAATGCAAGGTCAATTTAGCACTTGCAGAATTTAAATTATTTTCTGAATTGCAAGAGTGGGGGAAGGAAATCAAAGCCCTGTGTCTCTGAGTTCAGCTGGGTTTCTGAAACAGTCCCTTAAGAGATAAAAATACTTGAGTAGAGCCATTAAGCTCTAGTTTGCTCTATATTTTGGTGCCGTAATTGTTGCAGAGGTCATACTTAAATGCACACAATTTGGGTTTGATGTCTGTGTTCCTCTAAACACACGCAGTTGCTGAGAAAAAGGAAACTTCATTGTGACTGTCGATTGCCACTGAGAGCAAGAGGATGAAGTTTCCAAATCCTATTGTAAAGCTCCTTTGGATTTGTCTATCCGAAGGTTTTGTGTCCCTTGAAAGACTTTTTACCCCAATATTTCCTACCGATGAAAATCAGGACATTGGTACCTGTTACAGCTTTTTTTCTGCCCTCCCTACTTAAGCTGCTTGTGTCATTATCGTCTTTAACCTTTGCAGGTGCTAAGAACTAAAACTATGGGAGGGCTGCACACAGACTAAAACAGCAGGAAGGAGGGAGTCAGGGAGAGTACTTGAGCAGGACATGCTCAAGACTTGGGCTTACAGTCCACCCTGAAAAGGAGATTTTGGGTGCAGGTCACATAAATGAACTTCCAAACAGGGAGACGAGTGCTTTGGGCATCCTCTCTATCCTCTCTACCTGCTGGCTGCCCTGCCCAGGTGTCCTTCAGAGGGTGTCCTCCTCTTCCCTCTGGCTACTGACAGGACAAACAGGCTCATACAGCTGCAGGCAGTTCTTTGCTTTAATCGGATGCTCCACCAAAAAACCTGGCATACAGGTCAGGTACTGCTCCATTCAGCTTCAAGCTGAATTAGTTTGCATTATCTCCTGTTACTTTTGGACTAAGACAAACTGTTTATGTGTATTCTGGGTCGCTGATGCAAACAGAGTATTACTGTGGGGCTGAGTCAACATTGCAGCACAACCATCAGCAGTCCTGCTCTCCTCGTGGGTACCAATTTATTCTCCAGATGAAGCTGTAGTGAGTGAAGGCTCATTCACCAGGAAAGGTGATTGAATGCAACTGCAGCTGGTTGATTAAGCTGGACAAAGAGAAACACTCATGTGTCACTCAGCATGCTCTGCTACATGAAACAAGGGGATTAGATATGGTGAATTTCTAATAATGAAAGCAGGCTATTGGGTTCGTCATAAAATCAGCTTAAAAGAGCTTTCTAGATTCCAGAGAGAACTAAAATAACTTGACCTACCTTGGTCCTGTAATCTTTAAATGCTGCTTAACATCTGCTCATCAGCACTCAGCAATAATATTTATGATGGAATTTTTAACAGCAGACACCATCGTGTGTTGAAATTAATAATGTAGAGGGATGCATTGTGGAGGGAAAAACATCATTACACAAGGGTTAAAAATGAAATGGAAACGTTTGACTTCAGTGAAAAAAATATCTTTAGAAGAAAGTTACAGGTACAAAAGTCTTAGTGAGGTCACCAGCCTGGCCCAAGCACATTTCTAGTCCCCTGCAGGTGGTTAGCACAGAACCAGTTCTGCCTAAGGGACCTAAAATGGTAATGGGGAATTGTAGAAACTCCCCTTAAGGGGTAGAAAAGACAGATGTGCAGGAGATGCCTTTAGGATTTGAGATGTTATTTGGAAACAGTTTTCTTCTCCCACGACTGGCATTTATGACTATGTTATGAACTTAACATTAGGTGAACTGGATTTGAGCCATTACAGGCACAAGAAAGTTTGAAGTTCCTTACTGCACACTGTGCATTCTTGAAAATCGTAGTACAGGAATTTGAGAACTCTTTATTCCCAACAGTTACCAAGAAAGAGTAAATTGTAATTCTTGGCTTAAAAGATTTTCCAAGTAAAAATCTCTGTAGACCCTCACAGGTCCCAGTTATTTCTCTACTGAACCTGCAATCTGCTCTGTAAAATGGATTCCTTAGAAAATGGTCTAAAGATGTCAGCAGGTGCTGACTCCCCATTTCCCATTGCAGTGTGTCCCAGGCAGTTCTCCCAGGCCTCACACCACAGTTCTTTTTGTGCTAATTTGATTTTGTCTGGTTTCAGGCTTCACTTGCTGGTCCTTGTCATGCACCTTCCTTCCTTGCAAGCCAACTGTGTCCATCTCATGCCTGTGGCGTAAAGGACCAGAAACATTCTGGGCTTTTTCTTCCACTGAACACTTCTGTGCCTTTTTTTTTCTCTGCTATCATGAGTCTTCCCCCAGCATTGGGTCTGAAGCAAGAATTGGTTATTGCCAATCCCCTGTAGTGAAGTCAAATATCATCTGCACTCCCAGACATTGTTCTTGGATTCATATATTCAGGGATGATATTAGACAGCTTTGCCCCTGGGAATGCCAAACAAATTGCTTGTTCTTTTTGTTGCCCAAATCCTTTATTCACTCTGCTTTCTAGGATGCAGTTTCTCATGTTGAATTCTTGTTGTTCCTAGGCATAGAGCTTTGTGTCTTGGCTCTTTGGCTCTTTTGTTGGAAAGAGCCCAAGCTTTTAAGCCATCCAGGCCACTCTACTGGCCTCTTTCCATCCTAATTTACTGCTGTGTTGTCTTTTGTACAGTCTGTAAGTTCTCGCTAGTAGAATATGTATTTATTTCTATATTGAGAGTGGTGAGTATGCCAGGCCTGGTGTGAATCCATGTGGAACACCCAGTTGTTTGCTAATGCTTCCCTGTAGACATCTGCTTTTGAAGATCTGTCACTTACCCCACACTTAATTTTTTTAATATGGACTTCCAATTGAAAGTACATAATAGTGCAATAAATATCTTAAAATTGAAATCCTAGTAGCCTTCAGCTACCTAATTTGTGTGTGTGGTCTTTCCTCCCAGCAATTCCCCTAGAGCTGATCAATATCTGTTCACTTCTACTTTCTTTCTTTCCTTTTGCCCCCCTTTTATTTAGGGCTTGGATCTCAGCCTGTTCAGTGCAGTGTATACTGTTTCCCTACAAATAGGTAGTCCTTGACATTAACATTCTGCTGAGACTTTTGCAGCAAGCTCAGCTTTCAGCACTGAACTCCTCTGTAATATGCCTCTGAACTTTTCTACCCATTTTTTTAACTTTCGTGATGTACATGTTAACGTTGTCTTTCATGGTAGCTGAAATAGAAGGACTGCTCTGCATTTCTGGTAAATGGCCCCATCCTAATTCAGGGAAACACTTCAGCATGTCCTGATTTGTAGAATTGGACTGGGGATTGGTATTTTGTTATGGTAAATGCATAATTATCAAGGCAAGAGGTTTTGTGTTTGTATTTTCTGTTTGTTTGTTTTTGTTTTTTTTCTTCCTCCATGAACTGCAGCAGTTCTCTCCCTTCTCAGGGGGAGAAGATTTTTTTCCCTGGAAGAACCAGTCTGAATTTTGGTCTGCAACGCAATGCAAATTCTACATAGAGTAACAATTCTGCAGAGTATCTGCACTGAGGATAACTTCTGGTTTTCTGCTACACAATATGTACTGTCTGGTGGTTGTCCCTTACTGCAAGGGCAATTCTGTTAATGTGCTATTGTGTGCAATTATTTAAAAAATAAAAATCCAGGGGTCATTAATAATGTTGACTGCTAAATCTGGGTATGTTTTTCTTCTGTGTGCCTTTATTTGTGAGATCTTGGATTTTCTACAAATCTCATTTATAGGAGAGTGATGGGCTCGTGTTCTCTGTGCTGGTCTAAATCAGCTGGGCTCTGCTGTCCAAACGAAGAGCCTCACATTTGGTCCACAGGCAGTTCTTGCATCCTGCTTGCCTGCCAGGCCTCTCTCCAGGGCTGCTGCAAACCAGGATTCACCATCCTGGGGAGAAGACAGAAGCACGTTCAGGGAGTGAAGTGCTGCTGCACCAGATGAAAGCTACCCTGTCCCTTGAAACACCACCAAATACATGCATCCCTAGGTTTTGCAAGAAAACACTTAACAAACCACTTATTTTAAAGCTGTGCTATCTCCATTGATATGCTCAGAGAAGTATTACTTTGTCATCCTTGTTAAAAGTGAGCATTTCTTTCTTTGCTTTATCTCTCAGCACAGCATGCCTTGTTGTTACATTTAAGTTGCTCTAAACTCTAAATCAATAATCCCATCAGGAAGAAAAAAGGGGCCTAGTAGCAATAAGTAGAATTGCAGAGTTAATCAGATCATTTTTATTCGAGTTGTAGACTCTGTTTCCCAAAGATGATCTAGCTCTGCAAAATCAATAAGGGTACAATAAGTAGGTTTATTTCCTGGGTATCAGCAGTATAAGGGTGGGGGCTGGATGCCCGGAGGGAACCAAGGGATTTTGCTGCCTGTGAGCACAGTGACTGTGGGAAAGAACTGTTGCTGCCATGGAATCAAATAACAGAAAGCAGTGTATATTTTGGGCACTCAAATGTCTGGGAAATGTCTGGGGGAGGCATAGATCCAGGAATTTCTCCCTTCTTAGTCCATCTCCACCAGTTTCACAAATAAAATGTGTCTAAAATAACACTGCATTTTAAATATAACATTTTGAGTTGGTAGCTACTCGTTTTAGAGTGTCAAACCCACCTGATTTTACAAACATTCTTCAGACGAGATGGATGATGTTTTTCTTACCTCCTCTTTCCATTTTGATTTCAGAATGTGGTCCTTATTGCTGATCTCTTCTAGTTTTATGCTACACAGCTGTAGAGACTTCAGTGGAGAAGCACCTGGCTGGTCTGTACAATGAGATTTAGTCTTTCCTAAACCAGGCTTTGCACATCTTCTTTTGAGTGGAGCTGAACCCTCTTCTCTACAGCCATTTCCCTGAAAATAGCTGCTGAAGACAATAAAACTGGAGCCACAAGAAAGATGGGCCTCCTTGTTGTTTCATTATTGTTAAATATGACCACTGCTGTGCTGTGGACTAACCAGTGCCCAGCACTGCTGTATCTTGATTGTTACTCAGTGGTCCTTTAAACTGAACCCAGCTGTACATCCCACAGATTAGTGTGCTGCTTTCTCCTTGCCCTGTACATTAAGCTGTAGGTCATGGAACTGGGCCTTAAATATTCAGTATGCTTGTGTTGGCTAATAAAGGCTTTTTCGGAGAAATCATGTTTCACGTTGGCACCCTAATACTCAAGTGCAGCTGGCTGAAAATTTATTTCGCTGTGGCTCAGGGTGGCCTGTCCTGTTTGGAAATGTTGTGGCTGCAGCACAGACCCAGACTGGGAGAACTGGGAGTGTGGGCAGAGGCAGGGAGGTGTTGGGCACAGGTGGGTGCTGTGCTGTGGGTGCTGCTGGGGCAGAGAGGCTTTGTGCGCATCAGGGGGGGATGAGCTGAGCTTGCCAAGAGCTGAATCCCCCCGGAGCTGCCGTGGTGCTCGCTGTGGTTCAGCAGTGCTGGGGGGAGCTGACCTGTGCCTGCGTTCCCAGCCAGACTTGAGTCACTGGGAAGCTCAGACATCCCCACAGAGAGAGCCCAGCTTCCTTTTGTTGGGTTTAGGTCCCAAAATTGCCTCTTGGTTTCATCAAGACCTGACTGAGATCTTCATTAGCATGGTTCTGAGAGCCGATACTGTTTTGGGCAGTCAAATTGTTTGGTTTTTTTAATATTGCTAATTTCTTCTTGAACGTTATCAGAGTTTAAATTATTATTATTATTAAGGCATTCAAATGCTGTCCTTGCCAGCTGGTCTTTCTGAATTTTATGGTTTGCTTGAACATCCCAGGCCTGATTTTGCTCCAGGTAAAGTACCTTACAGTGAAATGTAGCAGCAATCAGCTGTGCTGTTCTGTGCACACACCGGCTCTGTTCACCTAAGAGAAGTGTCAGAAAGACCACGGTTAAGAATAAATGCAGCGGTCATGACATGAAGTTTGGAAAGTTTGGAGTGGTTATAAGATAAAAAGAGTTTCAGTGAGATACACACTTCTTTGAAATTGGCTTTAAAAAATTGACATTTCCCAGAAAAATAAGAACCTGTATATGAGAGATGGTCTACTTGCAAGAATACTTAGGGCTCAATGGATTTCTTTTTGTTCAAATCTTTACAGTTGTGTACACAATTTGAACTCTAAAATAAACTTTAAATATGTAGAATGATTCTTTTCTTGATAAGAGTACTCTGACCTGCACTGTTGTGAGGAGCGGGAGGTGAGTCCAAACCTTGAAGAGTTCTTCGTGGTGGTAATTCTGACTTTCAGCCACATTATTGCTTATAGTTTTATAAATTTCTATTTTCAGTTTATTTACCACCTGCTCCCAAGATTTGTACGAAATATGTTAGGACAAACACAAATCCAAATACATTACACATTCCCAGAATGTGATCTGAAAAGAAATACTGCAGAAAAGTGAGACATAGTGTACAAATATTACTGTTTAATAACTATATAAACTATATACCTGTATAACTACAAGCTATAATAACTATATAAACATAGTATATAAAAATAGATAGATTTTGTGCATGTGTGGAAGTATATATATTGACACATGTGTTTTTATCATCCCTTTGACACTTTATCCCTCAGCTGACCAAGATGGAGACTTTGGTCAAATTTAGCAAAAAGTTTCTGAAGTTCTACTGAATAGTTAAAGAGCTGCTGTGATTAAAATGAAAAACTATTGCTGTTATACCACTGCTCAAGGCTACACAATAAAGTGTACATCTCCTTAGATTCAGCAAGGCTAAGTTGTAATGACTTAATCCTATTGTTGCATAAAATTATTGAAAAATTTTCAAAATATTAAGGTTTCTACTCAGCAGAGGAAAGGCTGCATGTATTTAGATAATAATATTGGAAAGAGAGAAAATAAAAATGGAAAATGAGCCAGACTGTAAATGCCAAGGAAATTGTTGGCCACTGTGGCCATTATCTCAGGAGTTGGTGCCATTTTGAAGACGGATAAACTGACTGTTTTAGACTATTTTAAATGGGCTTTGAACATGTATGGGTTTATTTTTTTTAAACTTTCTGATTCCTCGTGATTATTTTTTTTTCCCATGGGAAAATCACTTTAATGTGTGTACAAACACTCTGTGTGTGTCTGTATTGCATGAACAGATTTAATACATATATAAAGTGTTTGTGTGCACATAGACATGCACACGCTTCCCCACGTGTGTGGGAAGAGGGAGCGACTGAAACCAAGATTCAGGATCTGCTTTAAACCACTCTGGAAGTGGTTGAAAGCAAACCCACCCCCAGGGCTGTGGCTAAACTTCACCGGGATGTTTCCAGGGAGCCCCAGGAGCCTGTCCTTTGCTGTGGTGGGTTATCCAGGATTGCATGTGCTTTGTGTCAGTGCATGTGTGAATACTTCATGGGGACACCATAGGTACTTCGACATAATTCCAGCTGAACAGCTGCAGCTGTGTCTGCGCTCCACAGTCACTTGATCAGCACCATTATATAGAGAATGAATAATATATACATTCCTGACGAAAGAGCACTGACTGGGAGAAGATTCAAACTGAATCACGGGAGCAAAAGAGTGAATACTTGGTTGGACTGAATTTTTTCTGGAGCTCTTTGAGGCAGTCAGGTGGTGGAACAGAGCTAGGGATGCGTCCAAATGTGGTATTTTAGAGAAATATTTAATGTGGATCATGCTCCCCCATCACTTCAAGCATATGGATGAGTGTTGGGAAAGGTGGGTTAATCTTGTCTAGTATAAATTAATAAGAGCTGTGCGAAAAGAACTTTTCAAAGACCTGCTTGCTAAATAAATTACCAGTCATGTTTTATTTAAAATGCTCGTGCTGCCAGCAGAGAACACAGCAAACAAGCACACTTGCAATTAAAGTAACAGCTAGGATTTTCCTTCTGGCACTCCCGTGGCTTCTTGCACTTGTTCAGTTTTATTGCACGTCACAAACAACTGAGCACATCCCGCGCACACACGATCCAGCTGCTTATCCCCTTGCCCTGGCAAATGCCCTTTTGGTAGAGCAGAGCTGGCACCCCCAGCTAACCCCTGTGTGCTTAGGGTCTATGACGTAGGAGCCAGCATGAGCCCCCTGGGCTGTGCCTCTTACTCTGGGTTACCCAAAATCCAGAGTGGAGCCGATGGCTGTGGCCAGGGCTCGGGCTGCTCCCTGTGTCCACCCATGGGCTGCAGGAGCTGGGGTGGATTGGTGCCGAGCTGCAGCCTGGCAGGGGCTGGGGATGGAGGATTCACATTTGCAACAGGACAGATGTTTGCTTTCTTTTCTCCCAAGCATCTGCTCACATGCTCTATTTTGGGAAGTGGTGAACTTTAAGGGCAAGACTGAGGTTACAGGAGGTTGTCAGCCTTACGCCATCAGAGGCCATCATGGGATTTCTGGCTGTTCTTGGTTTAAGACTAATGGAGGAGATGTGTGCAGGACATGTGTGGAGAAAATGTTTTCTACCTCAAGGATGCTCGAACATTTCTGAAAAAGTTTTCAGCTGCAGGGCGACCTGTAGTACCCTCTGTACAACCCTGGAGGTACAAACCTCTCCTTTAGCTGATGGCCAGGCTTTAGGTTCAGAGATGAACTCTGTCACAGGAGAACATTTGTTCATTCCTGTGCCAGGTTCTTCTTCCTCAGCTACTCTCATGAGACATGCAAAGGGCTCATTGTCATCGGCATTGGGAAGTGTCAGTGCAGTTTTCAGTAGGTTAAATACAGATTAGGTCTTTGCTGCCTTTACCTTAACGTTGATCAGTTCACGTCACGACTTCCCTCTGAAAAATCAAATAAAAGGGCTTGTTGAAATGGCTGGAAGGCAGGGGATGGTGTACAGGAATTTCTTAGGGGATGTGGTGTAGCTGATGATGTGCTTCTTTGTGCCTCAGATGCTTTTTGGAAAGAAATATCTCCCAAGGGAGGGACAGGAGTCCGAGAAGCTCTCCTGGGCTAAAGGAGCAGTATTTTCCAAGTTTGAAAGACTTCATTTGGCACTGATAAAGAACACCTGAGTGAGCAATGGACAAATATTTGGGGCAAAGAGTGCATGGTCCCAAACATTTGGTAGGGTATTGACACATTCAAGGCATTTAGCATTTAATGCAATGTAAAGAAGCCACCAGTCCATGAGCACTTTGAGGTGAAAAATTGCTATGCTTGAGCCTTTCTTGAGGTGGAAAACAACAGATCAGTGGAATGCAGAAAGTTCTAGATTTATCCCTCCAGTGCCTGTGGGTGTGGGAGGCAGGATCCAGCACAGTGAACACTTACTACCTTGGAACGCCAAATCTGACCCTCAGAATGGTGCTACTATCTCTAACTTTAGCAAATCTAGAGATACCGTAGGGCATGTTTTAATTGCACATGTTGAACTGAATCAGAGGTTCATGGCCTAGATTTCCCTCTGGAATTTCCTCCTAGACCGGTCATGTTCTGTTGATGAGTTATGTCGAGCAGATGTTTGAACTTCACTCCTGCTTGTGCCCATCCTGGGAGCTGGGCTCCCGCTCTCCATCTGCCTTGCAGATGAAATTAAGTGCTGCTCCACAGGAACATGTGATGAGGAAAAAGTGTTCTTTGTGAACAATCCCAGTTGTTATGAATACCTGAAGGTGCCTTTTGTACTTGTATCAGGGACAATGTTAGCAGCAGTTTCCAAGTGTTTTGTATATATTTCACAGGCTCAGAATCTGAAAGGGATGCTGAATACAATCATTGTCTGTGGGGTAGGGCGTAGCCATCCACTCATGCTCACCTGTGCAATTAAGTAATCAAATGTGGAGTTACTATTTTTGCACCCTGCACAGAGCAGTTTGGACTAGATTCTGTAAGTCTGTAGCCCGCCAACTTTCAATGTAATCCATCAGAATAAAAGAAGTGTTGATCTTTTTCCTGTGGAAAGAATTCCAGAGAGGCCATTGTAGCAGCTCTGGGACTTCTGAGGCACAGTAGCACCTAAAGTTTATTCCTCATGCTCTGTGCTGAGAGCAGTTCTGTGCTTAGGGAGTTTCAAGACAGAATTACAGTTGCTCTTTTGCCTCTAGTGTTGGGAAGTTGCTTCACTGCGGTCAAATTCAGCCCCTCTGTTGTCTCAGCAATAAAAGAACCCAAGTTAAAGGTATATTGATGGAAGTCATTCTCCTGGATTTGGAACCCTCCCAAAGTTGTTACCAAAAGCCTTTATTTCCAAATGTTGTTTCTAATTCATGCTCTACCAGTTGGGTCCTTAATGCAGTCACTTGGCCAGTAACACAAGTGAAACGTGCCTGCTTCCAGAGCTTTATTATGAATATGAATAGAACATTTTCTGGTGTTTGGAGTAAAGCAAGGAGAGAGGCAGCATTCAGGAGTGATCTCTGTGTCTGCCTGTCTGCTCAAAAATAGATTGCAATAGTGACAGTTTTTCCTTTTCTTTAATGCAGTAAAAGTTGGAGTTCTTTTTGGGAAGCACAGTCAGATAATTAGATTTACAGAGACCCATGAAATTACTTTTTGTGCAGGATCTAGCATATGACAGTCCCTTTCTATGCTCCCTATGCTAATATCTAATGCAGAATACTACATCGGAGAACTTGTATGCACAACAAAAAAATCTGTGTCCAGCAATCTGTGGTCCTGGCCCACGTCCTTCAGCAGCATCTTTAGTGGTGTTGAGAAAGCCGTTCCAAATTGGTGGATGCTTTTGGATTATATAAAATTTTTGTGTTTATCAGCATTAGGTCCTCTAAGGAAAACACAAGATTGGTTTAAAATGCAAATATGCACATTATATATATATAGTAATTTTACAGGGTTTCTGTCTTCGGATTTTTCAGCATTTGGCCATTGTCTGAAGTGTCTTCCCAAAAAGTTTTTTTTTAAAGGAAATTTAAAAAGAGATTTTTGTATAACAACATATGCCTGTTAAACTCTAGTCCTGGCTAAATTTTGGTATTAGCCTTGGTGGTAACTGGATGAACCATACTCAGTATAGAAAACATCCTGTATTTGCAAACAAATAACTAACAGTCAACTAATTAATCCAGAATTTAATTAGGCATCACGTCATCAATATTTTTCAAGTTTTTTGTAGTTTGCGGTCTTGTTTTTAGGGGGCCCAGTTTTAGTTAAATGCTCCCAGAACCATTCCAAGATCATGAAGTCATTTGGAAGACAACATATTTTTAATTACATTTCAAAAGCTTCAGTGCTTTAGTCCCGCCATGCCTTCAGCAATAAGAAGATTAGGGCCCCTGCCAAGGGACTTGCATCAGCCTCTGTCAGGCTGGGGCTGCCTGGGCTTTAGCAGCTTCCCCAGCACTGTGGTTTCATGGGGCTACAGATGCAGAATGAGCAACCTTGCACAGGGAAAGGTGAAAGAGCCTTTCCTGAGGGTCTTGCTACGATATTTGGACATGCAGGGTAGAGCAAAGCTCTGTCTCGGGCCACTGAGAGCTAATCTGTCCACCAAAATACTGCACTGGAGTGCAAACTGCAGAGCTTGAGCTGATTGTAGAGTAGCTCCATGTATTTACCAACATCTTTTCCAACCTTGTCTTAGCCCCTCTGGAAGCTTTTCTACTTTTCCAGCATTCCAAGAGTATGTCTGTATTGTATGGACAAAAACTGATAAATATTCATGGCAATTTCTAAGTGTGGTTGCTTGATAATACGTGTCTGACGCATGCAGGTTTGCTAAAGAAAGTCTTGATAGTGAACTCACCCTGCTTCCTACTAGATACTTCAGTCTGATAGCCAGATTTTTTTTGAATATTGAAGTTAAATCTCCTGAAGCCTCATTATGTCTAACAGTGGTTTTCCTTCTAAGTGTTTGTATATAGCAAGGCCCTGTGTAGGTAGGAGTGCTTTTACCAAATCAGGAATGCCTCGCTACAACTTCAACTGTGTTCCCAGGAATGGCTCTACACCTGCAAAGGTGCACACTGAATTCACTTAAGACAATGCACAAATGGCTTTTGTTGCATTGGCTTTGTCTGGTGCAGCTATGCTCGTCAAGTCAAGGATTTGGGAACTTATTAAATCAACCTGTATAAACTGAAGAAATGAAGATGGTTCAAAAAAAGGAAAACCAGAAGAAATGAAGTAGTAGAGTAGCATGCAATAAATATTTGCAAAGGGAAAGATGCTGATTAGGGGAGTAACTCCAATTTTAACTAATAAATAAAGTTAAGTCTTTGAAACACCTCTAGTGTATAGCAATACAGCAGTGTACCCCAGCACAAAACCAAACCCCCTTTGGTCAGGCAAAGGGCAGATGTATCACAAACACTGCTGTGCACAGACTTTGATTAGAGAACAAGCAGAGGACTGCATTTTAAATTTTGCTTTCAGTGTAATGCTGATTTTAATGCTAGTTCCAGTGCTGCAGCTGCCTGACATCCAGAGGAGATGGAGGTGGCATTTCTCGCTGCTGTGGCTTGGAAGGCGTGATTGTTATTTGTGTAGCAAAATCCGTCTGACAGGTAACCACATGTTCCAGTTAATCTGTGCTGGGTTATAAGTAGATCTGGTATCAAATGTAGTGACTCAGTTACTGAGCCTGATGATAATGTCCCTGACATCTGCTTCAGCCCCTGTGTTCCTTAAAAATGGATTGGAATCAGGCTTATGGGTGAGTTTGTGTCAGGGTAACTGCCACTCAGATACTGTAGGTCACACTGGTTTCTGATGCCAGTAGAGGTGCATTAGGATAGATTTGTCCCAGTGTGTTTTTTGCTTGTCCATATCCAAGGACACAGCTGCAAAAAACTGGAATGGGTTTTCTGATGCATTAAGAGGCTAATCTGTTATTTACTCTGGGAAAAGCAGTCTTATTTAATATTAAGTTCCAAATTTCCTTTACATGTTTACCAGCCATCCAGCAGATCAAGTGCATTAAAATAGTGAGTGTTGCTTTTTAATAAATTATCTTCTGCCTCTCTTAGTTTGTGAGTAATGGAGTCAACCCTCCTGTGCCTCATGTAGCACTTACCCAGGACTAGCATATTCTTGTTTTTTGAACAATAATGGGTCAAGATATCATTTCAGCTGCTTTCACTACATGGATTCTTTGCTCTGTTAACCAAATTCATGTCCCATTTGCTTTGTCTCACATGTCACTTTGGACTGGAGTCTTGACTAGTGTGTTTAGTCTGTTTATAACCTGGAGTCTGTCAAGGAAAACCTAAGGATAAATTGATCAGGTGGTTGCACATTTAGGGCTTTAGGATGATCTAAATGAGACACTGAGATCAGGCCACTTTCCCAGCTCCTCTCTGGTAGTAACCAGATTGCACCATTTTGCTTGGACACCGTCAGCTGCATTATAACTCTGAGCTGTCCTTATGGCTTGGTTAAAACTGGCTTTCAAAAGCTCAGGGAGGAAAGGGAGCAAACCAGGTGCAAACCTCTGGCGCCTGGGAATCTCCTGACACCAGAGTTCTTTGTCCAAGTTTTCTGCAGTTTTCAGGTCCCCTGCCAGACTTGTGACTAGCCATACAAGTGATGCAAACTATTCTTATCTCTAAAATCATGCACAGATAAGAGATATATATATAACTACATTACTATAGGTTATATGCTATGTGTCTAACGCCATCTGTCATGTACTTGTGTGGGTTTTGTTTAAGGGAAGATCTTTAAAATCTGAATCATTCTTATCTGAAACTGCCTCAAAATGTTAAAATAATTTCAGAAGTGGACTTTGACTAATGATTCAGTATGTTGGGCAAAATATAGCTTTGCACCCAGGGTTTGATCACAATGGAGTTTGATTGGCATCAACTTCAAGTATTTAAACATACCTTATTATGCTTCAGGAAAGGATATGTAGCTTTAAGAGCTTGGGAAAAAGATCCCCTTGTGCTTTTGCCAACATCTTGTTACAGATTTCTCTGCTTCCCTCATTCTTAATGATTTTGGTGGGGAATATGATGGATAGCAGAAATAAGATCATTCTATTTCCAGTGAAAGTTTTACTACATTGATTTCTTTTTTTTCTGTGTTGCCGTTTGTCAAAAGCAGCTGATGTACAAAATTCAGGTGTCCCTGGGAATTCAACCTGTCACTTCTGTTAAATTTTGACTACTGCTTGCACCATGAAAAACTTAACTGCTGTGAAAAGTAATTTATTTTTGCTGTAGTGGCTGATCATTAATGGACTCAGTAGAAATGCACAGCATTAAAATAAAACTCCTGTGTATAACTCTAATAACACTTATTTCTAGAATATAATGCTATGTTGATGCAGCAACATTTGGTGCTTGTATCACTTTTTATTGTGGGATCTGAAGTATTAAACAATATTATTCTTGCCTTATAAAGGCCCAGTAAGTGCTATCGTCCTGGTTTATTAGACAGAGAAGCTGGTACAGACAAGCAGAGATTTGGACAGAGATGTGATATTCTCAGCCTTACAAAGCCATGTCTATATGCATAGGCTGGAGCATGTGCTTAATTCTAGCCCTGCTCAGTCACGTGGATATTTTACCAAATCTGTGTCTATGTAACCAAAATTCCCGGTCAATTTAATTAACTGTCAGATGAGTCTTCCTAAAATTCACAAGAACCCAGAGGGACTTACATACAAGATTATTGTTCAGCTCCAGGTTAGCTGCTCTGCCGGATGGGGGCACAGATGAGGACATGTCCTTGACAGCAGCTTAGGAGCACTGAGCAGCACACCTGGCTACTCCCATCCCCGTTCTGTCATTTCAGGCAGCAGCTTTCATGAGCATTAAACTCACCCACTAACAGGGAAATACCTATTTTTGGACTACCTACTGCAGCTGCTGTAGCAAGTTACCCTCTGGAGCTCCAGCCTTGCAAACAAAGTAAATATTTACTTGTAGGCTGTTGTTAATGGAAGAATCCTTCCATTCATGTTTACACTGGAAATACTTGCAGTAATTTGGTTGACAGGCTTTGAATGCTCTTCATTCATTTTACTGCAGGAACTCTAGTGAATGGCAGCCAAGGCATTGGGGAGCCATGGCTATTCAGAAAAATGTGGTTAATTTATTTACCTACCTTCCTGGAGTGTTGGTTTGCTGGTTTTGTTCTTAAAAAATACTGGAGATCTAGACAATATAAATAATTCAGCATGCAAGCATCGCATTTCTGGAAATACTAGCATGAAATTTGCTAAATATGCATTTAATTTAAGCATGATTAGGCAACTGATTCTGTTCTAACACAGTCATAATTGAAATGTAGTGTTTTGAGTTTTGAGCTATTACAGGGACCCTGGGCGTCATGTGTAGCATGGCTAATTAGAGGGATCCCCTTTGGGCTGGTAGGCTGGATGCCTCAGAATGTGAGGCAGCAACTGGGATCCCAAGTGTGGGGCTTGGGCTTGGAAGGGTGATGGGACAGTGGCTTATCACAGTGGAAGAGCTGAAATATTGCAGAGGCAAACAAAGCATCCCCTCCCATTCTTGTTTCCTGGCAAGGGGTGCCTCTGTTGACCTGTGGCAGTGGAGTGACTCCTGCACATCGCCCTGCCCTGCCCTGTTGGGAATTTCTGTTGTGTGCTTGGGCCTGGAGGATTGGGGAAGCAGCTGAAATGAACCTCGGGATAGAGAAGTCTAGGTTACATCCAGGCTTACATCCTCTACAATGCCTTCAGCAGGAGCTGGGCTCTAGATCTCTCTAGAGACCCATTGGTGTTAGAAATGGAGTGCTGGTGAGAGTAGACTAAAGGAAAGTGATTTCCTAAAAATTGCTTGGGCAGAGTCATGGGGTCATGGTGAAGTTCTCCGGTTTTCAAAGGTTTTCTTGCTCTGGAGCTCATTTTACCTTTGGGAAATTGGCACTTATATTATTTTCGATGTGAAGTCAAACTGAAGGCTGTGTCCTACAACACATCCTTGCCTGAGACAGAAGACATGCCCTGGAAATGTAGATAATCTTGCAAAGCTGGGTCACTGAGCTGCTTTCCTGGCTGGTAGAAAGGTGAGACCTGCAACCAGAGATGGTTGTGGGTGAAATCCATACCTGCCCCTTTTGCTTTGGCAGTGTCTTGGTGGCTCTGTCACCGAGACCTGGCAAAGGGGGCCCTAAGTGGGTCTGGCTGGGCAAACTGGGGACAGGTGTCTGTGCTGTGTGACACAGCCGGGTATGAGTACACCACCAACCTGAGGCTGTTGCTTTCCAGTTCTGGCTTATTTTTTTTCTTGTTCTTTGGTTTTTCCCCCTCTTCCTTCTCTAATCACCAGAGCTCCCTGCCGCCTGCAATTTGTCTGGGCAGCTCTCCGAGCCACACTGAACATGTCCGACACAGCTTAAATCTTGATCTGAGCAAATCTCTTTTAGGCTTTCTCATTTCAACAAAGCCCTTGTTCAGCTGCATTAGTTCCAAGGAGTGCCAGGCCACTGCTCAGTCAATTATCTGGAAACCTGGTTGCCTTTAGCACACACAGAGAGTTTTGACATGCCCCTTATTCATAACGTGGGAGCAAACTCTCTTGGGGATGGGTGAGAAATTCAGAGTGAGAATGAACACCAAATCCCTGGTCCCCACAGATTCTGCAGGGTCTCCTCTGCGTTTGCAGTTTAGCTGCACTGAATTCCACCCCTTTCTTTTTTGATGTCTTGTGCAACTGGGAGCTGGTTGCTCCCTTCTGGTGAGCCTTGCTTTAATTGGGACAGCCGGTAATGGGACATCTTCCCATGGCTGTCGTAGACCTACCTGACTGCAGCATTTAAATCCTTTTGTCTGTGACTGATACCATCCCAGTCAGGGCAGTGGTGCTCTCCAGAGAGCCTTGCTGAGCTCAGCAGGTTCCCAGAGCAGGAGATGCAGTCTGCCCTTGCTGCTTTTGGGCAAGGCTGAAATGAGGCAGGCTTTAGGAGATTGGGTTTGTTTCTCCACATTTCAGTTGCTGATTTTTTTTCCCATGGTCTGAAATATTATTTTCTGAGGGCTTTTATATTTAATAACAGGTTTTACATTCCAGTTTACTGTGAGGCTTTTGTGTGTGTATATACAAACACCAGATGAAATGCTGAGATGTATATTTGTAATTTGAGTTTATAAGTGAAGTGGGTTGCTTTTCTCTCCCAGAGGTTAATGGTTCTGCACATCCATTGCCACATCTTATACAATTTGGAAGTAATCTCTTAAAGCAAAGATGTTTTTCTTCGCAGACTGCTTATTGTAACACATTATATTGTATAATATCATTCTGTTCAACAACACTTTGTTCTGTTGTGCAAACAGCACAGAAAAAAAGGAGGGGGAAAGGGGAATAAATAAGTAGACGCACCAGCAGAAATTCTCCTTTGCTGGTACCCAAATTGCTCTCAGGGAAACGGACACATTTGTATTCTGTCACTGCTACCATGACCAAAGAGATCTCCTAGTCCCAGAGCTCCAATTTAGAAAATCTTGCTGTATCGTGCTTTGAAGAAAAAGTGTTTCTCAAGTGAAAAAAGCAGTGATTGTGGAAATGAATGGCTGATGGCACTGTGGGGGATCTCTGGAGTGGGGTCCAGCGTGGGAGCCCTGGGGCTGGTCCTGCAGGGCAGGGAGGCTGTGGGTGGGTGGCATTTCTGACCCACAGCAGGGCGAGCGTGGGAGGGATGGGCTGAGCCGGGCGCAGGGGGAGTGCCTGGCATCGGGCGAGGGCCAGATCCAGGGATAATTCCCTGGGACAGAGCCTTCCTCTCCACAGCTGTGTCTGTCTGAGCACAGGAAAATACCAGGGGAAGAAGGGCAGTGGCTGCTTGTTAAGGTACGTTCCTGCAGCCCCTGCTGAGGTGCCTCTCCCCAGTGCAGAACTCGCTTCTGAGCTGGGTGTCTGGAGCTGGGCCCCTGTGATCTGATATTTTGTATTTGGGCTCAAGTTCTCCACTTCTCCTCTATCCAGCATTAAAGAATCATATCTTGCTTTAAACTTGGGTCAATCTCCATTCCCCAAGTCTTGTGTTTCAGCCTTACTATAAATTATTTAAACAAGGAGGCAGCTTGACTGTGATGCGGGCAAGTGCTCTTGGTGCTAAAGCCATAGATGGCAGTCACGCAGCCTCTAGAATTTGCAGAAGTATTTGCATACATTGCTACGTTATTTCTTTTTTTCTCTGAAAAGGTGGCATAACTGTGAGTCAGCATTGTGATATGTCTGATCTCAAGGACCTCACATGATGTGCTCTGAGAAGAGGACGCTCCAGGTTCATATTTTTCCACTGTTCCAGTGAGTTTTTTAAAGCAGACCCCCTGCCAAACAAACCATCCACTGGATCCTTGGCACCGTGGAAACCCTTCCCAGACCTGCCCCAAAGAATGTGCCCCTGCTGAGTGCCAGTGTCAGGCTGAGATTGGAGCTCAGGTGTCCTCATTTCCTGCTCTCGCTAATTGCCAGCTGCTCCCTGGTGTCGTGTAGTGATGAATGAACAATAAGAATTCAAGAAACTTAGCAAAACCTAAGCTATTTCTCTGAACTTTCTGTTGAATAATGGTAAAAAAGGGTGCTAGGATTCAGTGATGTCAGAAAATGTGAAACCAGCCAGCAGCTGCCAGGGAGCCTGAGAATAAGCAATCTCCAGTGGTTTGCAGCATAGCCAGCTCTTTTTTTTTTGATAGCAAAGAAAGATGAAACACTACAAAGATATTCCCAGGGAGAAAATAGATGTCATACAACATTTAAATAGATCCTTTCAAGAAGGAGAGCTACAGAAACCCCTTATAACTAGCTCATGAGTGTGAACCTGCTGATTTTTTTTTAAAGACTGGTAGGACAGATAGCAGGCTTTAAATACACAGCTCTGTTGTCTTGATAGCTTAATTCTATTGTCCAGCTTTTGCCTGAATGTACCAGGTAATAATAAAAGCAATACAGGAAGCAGGTCTATAACTACAAAATGTGTGTTTAAAAGAGCTTTGTACTCTACAAAGCAAGACATTTTGAAAAAGAGAACTGGTTAAAATGGAAGTTTTAAAGACTACATAGGGATTCATGGTAATAGAGAGAACACAAGTGGCAAAGAAACTTCTTGTGTAGTGGAACTGAAATATTGATAACTGGGAGTCAGGGGGATATAAGAAATGGAGAGAGCCTAGAGGTGGCAGTTTCTTTCCCAGAAAGCTGTATGCACTATGGAATGAAGGCAGATGTCCACTTCTAAATCAGGAATGATTTAAATTTGATGTCTATATCAAAAGACATCTCAGTATACCTCCATCAATTCTCAGAAAAATGCAATTGCTGAAAGGACCCCCTGATCCTGAAACATGTGCATATATGTTAGAAAACAGTGCTTTAGAGATAGGGTGTCCATTTTTTTTTTTGGTAAAAAACACTCACTAAGTGTCTGCAGAAGAGAAGGAACAGGCTGTAAGCTCCCCTTAGTGCTTCCCACCCTGTCCACACTTCAGACCTCCTGCAGTTTCCTCCTTTCCTCTCCGTGAGCCCCTGGGGTGCCTCTGCTCTTTGGTGCTCATGGCTCTGGGGGAGCCTTGTCCAGGCTCTTTCCTTGTTCTTGCCTGTCCAGGCTCTGTCCTTGTTCAGGCTCTTTCCCTGCTCTTGCCTGCAGCAGGACCTGGGATCTCTGCAGGGAGCTCTGACAGTGCCCTGAGCCCTCAGTTTTTCTGGTTGTCCACATGAACGAGTTGCCCCGTTCCCTGCAGAGCCATTTCCGTGGCTGCTGAGCCTGTCCCAGCCCATCCCTGTGCTTCGCTCTCATCTTCCTCTCCCTCCACTGCTCCCTGTGTTCACTCCTCAGAGGCTGCTGCTGTATGGACACACATTGCAGGACACCACTGAGCACAATCCTGCTTAACCTGGTTCTTGCCAGGGAAGAAAAATCCAGCTGGATACTGGCTTGATTTGCATCAGTTCCACCGGATTTATCGTGGTCTTAGTGTTGAACCCCAATTCATTAGTATGTGCTGATGAATTTGATTAGAGCTGGCCTATGTACTAGAAAATCTGAATATTTTTGGGCTGCACTATGTCAGTGAGTTACAAGGTGATCTGTATTTATTTCCTGCATTCATCTTGGGAAAAGAAGGGCCACGTCTAAAGGAGACTGATAGCAGCTCTGAGAGTTTAGAGCAGGGGGTGCAGGTGGCCATGACCGTGCAAATGACTCATCTCCAGAGGTGCTGTCAGAGACTGACTTCCTTCAAGTTCCTACACAAATATCGTTTATATTCCTCTGTCAAGGTGATTTCAAAGTATCTGTTGACTGTGATAGAAGCAAAGATGTTGTGGATGCAGAGTTTTTCTGCTGGTAGTAAGGAGGAAAAGGAAAGAGGGAGCTTTTATACCACTGAATTAAATGTTTACTCATAATGAATATTTAAAAGAAAGATATAAACCAAAAGGTGCAAAGGTGCTCTTTCCTGTGAATTATTTTGTGAATTCTGTACCTGTGCCTTTCCTGTTTCGGTCACTAAATACTATTACTAAGTAATATTAAGTATTTATGAGAGAGTATATAATAATTAATATCTCATAATTAAGTAATTAAGTAATATTAAGTAATATGCATATTAATTACTGCATCATCATTTTTGGACCCTATTTGATATAGGCAATGTGAAGTCTGTGTCTAGGGCTCAGAGCTGCCTCCTTTTCCCATTTAATGTTTCCCAAGGATGGATTTTTCTTCAAAGCTTGCACTGATACTGATGCAGGGTCAGGACAAAGATAAGGGGGGACTAAGGAGTTTGCTGCAGATTTTAGGGGGGTTTAGTGATGCCTTGGTCAGGCCTTTATTTATTGAAAGGCCTCCAGGATCCACCTTGGGCAGGACAAGAGCCTGACCAGGGCTACACCCAAGGTGGACTAAGAATGGTCACAAAATGGCTGGCCAGTCATGAGGTCTCACACTTTTACAAGTTTTGGTCCATTTGCACATTGGGGTTTAATTGTCCAATTACAGCTTCAGGTTGTGAGTCTCATCCTCCTTGTTCCTCTCTTCAGCCCACCCTTGTTTGTGCTTTTGGGCCTGAAACTTGTCCTTGGTCTTCATCAGGGAAAGGATTTGTTTTGTGTACCTACTCTGTGAAGAGAGCTCACTAACACTTACGTGAGGCTCAGATCTACACTTCTAGGCAGGGTCTGAAAAACACGAAAGCTCAAACTTAAGGCATCCCGGTTACAAGATGTCTGTACTGGCAGCGTGGGAAGAGGCTGCCCATGGATGACCCACTTGTGGGCACCTGTGGGGTGTCCTTTTCCTGCAGGGAGCTCTTGTTTCTTGTGCCACCCCCCGAAGGGGATGTGGGGCTGAGCTGAGATCTTTGCACCCTGCACTGCTCGGGGCTCCTCTTGTCCGCACCGTGTGTGCCAGGGTAGGAGAGACGTGGCTGGGCAGTGTCAGTGTCCTTGTAAACCAGCCCCTGGGCACCCAGAAGTTGCATTTACGAATTATGAAGTGGCTTTTAGAAGCAAAGAGTGCCTCAGTTCTGTGACTGCAGGCACAGCTCTGTTGCAGTGGGGCAAATCTACAGCTGATGGAGGACAGAGAGCGACCAGTGGCTTTTACTGATCATAGTTAAAATACATCTCTTCTTATTGTAAAGCTGATAAAATTTTGAGAGGTTTCTTGTACTTACAGGCTCAGCTGAGCAGATTAAACATTACATAATGTGCCTCTCAGGGGCACTGCATGATTAATGAATGCTTACAAAGTACTTTGTTAAATATGACGTAGTACTAATGTCTCTCATAACAGAAAAACTGAGGAGGAGTTAGTAGAAATTGTGTTCCCTGAAAAGGCATTCTTTAAGGGTTTTTTTTGCCAAAAGTAATCTACTGAATGAAGTAAGATAATTTTGAATTATATACAGTATAAAGCAAAGCCAGATTTTTATTGAAAGAGGGACTTAGCTGCTCAGGAACTCACCAATACAGTCACACAAACTTTAGCAAAGGCAATGTGGAGGCCAGTAATTTAAATGGCAACTTTTCTGTGCTATCAAGGATAAAGAAGGAATATAACTTGAAGCTAAATGGAGACAATTTTGAAATTATTGCTGTTGTGATAGCTGAACTTTGATTTATTTTTAATATTTCGCATTGACAAATGAAACCAAGTGGATCTTTGACTTTCAGATTTCTCTGCAATAAAAAATATTTTGGACATAATAATTCTAGGGACTCCACTTTAAAAAAGCAGGAACAGAAAAAAGTATTCCAAGGTATAGGCATGTCTCTGTATGAAGTTGGAAGACAAATGATAGGTCTATTCAATTAAAAATCAATATTTATAAAGACCCTGCCAGGAATAATTGCGTAGGGCTAGGCTGATGACTGCTGAAAATCAACATGGATATACTGGCTTTCATTTTTGACAGCTGAAGATCTGGCCTTCAATTTTGGTGCCTCTAATTTAAACTCAGGATAACCTAATATTGGTGCTACATGTGTCTTTCTATACCTTCTCCCAGAGAGAATACTCTCAGAATTGAGAGGAAAAATCAATATAGATTCATGTTTTGTAACTTCATGACACTTCCTTGCAGTGGCTGTCACTGAGAGTAACGGGGGACTGAGATCAGAGGCAGAGGGATGGTAGATAAGCTCAGTTTTGTTAAGGATTTAAAAAAATTGACCCTGTTCAGGAGCATTTGCAGATCTTACCTTACCAGCTTTCTTCCAAGGAGATCCTAATACTGCTTTGATTTTTCCAGCTGCATTGTTTTCCAGTTACATTACAGGTTTTGGTTTTTTTGTTAGTTTGTTTTTTAAATTTTAAAATGTATTTTCTCTTTCTTTCTTTAAAAGAGAAAAGGGGAAATAAAAGCTGTTGTATTTGTGAAAGTGAGAGGCTTAAAATGTTGGATTTTTAATTTGCTTGTTAATTTTACACGGAGAGCATAAAATTCCAGCATGGTGATGTTTTGCATCCATATTTTACTGAGATAAGTGAGGACATGTGGCACAATGTAGTAGAGGCCAGACATAAATCTCAGTTTTACCACCAGCCTTTCGAGGGACCCCAAACCTGACTTGTTGTGTTTAGTTTGGACAGACAATCAAGCCACTCATCGCTGCCACCGTGTCCTGAGAAGCTGATGGGTGATTTACTACTTTAGGTTACTTTTTAGAGACACGATGGAGCATTTGCTTAGGATAAGGCTATGATTGGTGTAAATTCATTCCTGAAAACCAAAGCTTTCCTTTTGGTACCTGGATGGGAGCAAATGGACTGCCAAGCACCTGGGTTCGCAGAGAAAAGTGGCTGATGGTAATTTATCTTCAGCTGGGAATTTGCCAGAAGAATCCAGGACATGCAAATTAGGCTGTACTTTCCTTCAGACATCTGATAAAGGAGATTACAGACATGCATAGGAGTACACCTGGAGAGCCCAAGAATTCTTAAATCCGTGGGAAGACCAGCAAAACTCACTGGCAAAAAAAAAAATCTTCACTTGGCTGCATTCTCAATAATGGTGTATGAAGACATTTTCTGACTTTGGAGTTTGCAAGTTTCAGACCATAAGAGCTCCTTATGACTTATATCCTATGAACACGAGTTTCTATGGTACTTCCTTTCATATCATTTATTATTGCCCTGAATGCTAAGCAGTATTTCTTATTGCCTGTATAAACTATACAACTACAATGATTTATTCCTTGAAAGAGTATCAAAATTTTATTTGATTAAAAAGCCCCACAAATCCCTTGAAACTATCAGGTACAGCTTTTGTGACATATATTTTTTTTTAAATTAATGTTCCTGAATATTTAATCTTTTAGTAATGTCATATATAAAGTCAAGTAGTTAACTGACATTTGGATTATGATTATGAAATGCATAAAAAATGTGGTATTGTTTTTGGAGCACTGTACCCAGGTATTTAAAACTGCTGTAGGACCTTATGCCCCTGCATAAATCTTGTGGGACTGAAACATTAATAACTAAAATTAGTTAGTGATTGTGTTGTTAATGCTTTCAAAATGAAAAAGGGCTTAATACTGCTTTGCTTGGAGGTATAAATGGCTGCTGTTATGGGGGTTGTACGTTTTGTTTATTTGCAGTGTTGCTTAGTGGTGATGGATATACTCACCTCTTTCATTTATGGTAAATACAAAGACCAATTAAGTGCTCCTTTGTGTGGTGATGGATGGAACAAAAGCCAGCTGGGACCCAAGGCAATGAGCTGTGCAAAACTAATAAGCAACAGAGCCAAATGGACACGGGTTTTCCTGTAGATTAATTGCAAACTCTGGTTTGACTGGTTAATGGTATATCCTGTATTTTTGAGAGGCAAAAAAAAATTAAGAAAAAACTCTGCAAGAAGAGAGAGGAGCAGTGCTTAGCCCAGGAGAAAGCCATGAGCAAGAGCCCCTGGTGGGAATATTGCTCACTGGGAAGGGAGGCTTGGGTTTCTGGAAAGAAAACCTTATTGTCTGGGGTTTTTTACTTGTGTGTTGAGAAAGCAGAACTGGGCTATACTTTTTTTTTTTTTTTGGTAAAAAACCAGAACTGCACCCAAGAAACACTTGATTTGTCTCAGCTTGTTTTCTTTCCTTTGGGAAACAAGTGGGCTACGGAGACCTGCCCTCACCTTGGGAGCAATCCCTTGAGAGAAAAGGGAGCACCTGAGGAAATGGGAAATGTTCTGCATTTCCTTTGTATTCCACATGTCACAATGCAGATCAGATTTCCGTGATAGGCATGGTGGTGATCAGGGGGGATATCAAAGGCTGTTTATGGTTGTATTTGAAGTCCTAAAACCAAAATGTCTGATTTGCAGTAGTTGTGAGCAGCACATGAACTGGGAGTGGAGCCTGAGTGCAGCTGGTGACCTGATTCATGTAGGGCTCAGCAGGCACATTGACATTATCTACTATAGCATTTCAGCGTTATTATTTTTTATTAATACTGTTGAAAGAAGAGATTAATGGATTTCTGGGATGAGAATGCAAAGAGTTCTCTGCCAGGGGAAAAATTCTCAAGGGATTTTTTTCTGACATTGATGAGAGCAAGTTGGACACTTGGGATTTATGGGAATGTCCTGACAGCAAGATAATGCCTTGGGAAGGTGGGCTAAAAATTGCCAACATACTCTTTGCTAAAGAATACTGGACTGTGTGAGTCATTGGGAATGAAATTTGGGAGAATATTCATTCTCAGCCCACCAAATAGGTTTAATGTTTACCTTATTGTTAAATTGTCTTCTTTACTCATGGATTTGAGAACATCTTGTTCATTACAACTTAGTCACAAACATGTCCTGGTACAGTGACTACAAAAGTCCTGTTGGAAGAGCTGGTGGCTGTATCTATTGAAATTCATGTTGCAACATGGTTTTTATTTTTTATAGGAGCCATTGTTCTGAAGTCTTAAGCACTTATGAGAGGCTGTTCTTATTTGTTCCTTCAAAAATGTCATTGGTGTGGTAAATTGTTTAGAAGTGTACCACAGTCTGCTTTTTCTAAGGAATGGTCTCTCTTGTCTGGTATATTAATTGTATCTTACAGGTGCCCAGTCCAGCTGTGGCAATATAAAGGTATACAGCTCACTGTGGCAAGTTTTTCTTTGTATTTCTATGATTTCCCTTGATTTCTATCTATATGATTCTACATCTATATGATTTCTCTTCCACTTTTAGTGGATGGACACCAAAACTTCAGGTGAACAAGCTAGAGATGCCTGAACCTGGGGGCAAAACTCTCGTTAAAGAATGTTATCTTGTGATCCCAATAATGAAATAGAAAAAGAGCTGTTTTCATCTGATAGTTGGTAAAGATTTTTGTTCAGAATAATGAAAATTCTGTTCTGCTCAACTTTCTCAGGATATGGGGGTTGCAGAATAAGAAAACCTTCTTGTGAATGGAAAGGAACAGACGCTGCTGCTAAGCAGCTCCCTAGTATATACGGTGTGTTTAAAGGCTGACAGTTCACCTGACCAGAGGTTTCAATCCACTTTTACAACAACATTTCAGGCCAAACTGATTCAGGATCCTGGGTGGGAACTTGGAGAAAGAAAAGCAGCAGTGATTCTGTAGTTGCTGGCTTTGTTTAAAAAGAAAACAAATATTGCTTCAAGAGAACACTGGATTTCTTCCCTTTTAATGGAAACAGCATCAGCATGTCTCGCCTCCCCTCCTGTGCCTGCATTTTCCTGTATTTTCTGTGTGAAGCCACACCCCAGCCCCGTTCCCTGAACCCTGCCGGGCACACGTGGGTCCCAGTGCTGCAGGCAGCAGGGATGGGCCAGGCTGGTGTGCAGCCCCTTGGACACCAGCTCTGACCTGCCAGGAGATCAAGGCTCCAGGCGCCTGCAGCCCAGGGCAGCACAGGTTTGCTTTGAGCTCTGCCATGTAGGGAGATGCTACAGAGCAGCCAAGGGAGGGATTTGCATTGCCAGGCGACAAGAAGCCTCATGAATCTCTTCAAGAAGAACAGCCCTAAATGCAGTTACTCCAAAAGGCAGTCACCTGCTGCAGAGATGCTCTTTTGGGTGCTCATCCCCCTTGTACATCTAAATTTTGAATAACCCCTCTACTACATAACTTTCAGGTCTGATTTCCTTAAGCTGGAGACCAAGCAGAGGCCATAGGCCAAGAATCCGATCTGGCCATTTGGCCCTGGCTGGGCTGCAGTGAGGAGCCGGCAGCGCTGCTCTGTGAGGAGCTGCGGGCTGGGTGGGCTCTGCATGGAAGTGGGGCAGGTCTGGGCTCCGCTCGCGTCCCTGTGGTGTCACAGGCTCGCTCAGTGGGCTGAGTGACTCTGTGCCTTGGCTTAGGGGCTTCTGGGCCAACCTGTGTTAAAGTGCTTTGGCTGTGAGGTGGCATCCCAGGAGAGAGGGCAGAGGAACTGCTGCTGAAAATTTAAATGGTTCCTGTGGGGGCTCTGAGTGAGATTTCCCAGGTGACAGCCATTGCTCACTATGTATTCCTGCTGCTGGGGGCTTGGAATACATTCCCCTATCCTCCACAGAACCTTGATATAGATAGACATGGTGCCTGCTATTGCAGCTAAATATTCAGAGATAAATATTCCTCAGCAGAGCATTGAGGGGGTGAAGAACAAAAAATTTCAAATTTGGACTGAATTTTTTGGCTTCCTAGCTTGAACGGTGTCTGTTCGAGGATGATGGAAGGTGACCCTTCTCTCCCCATGGGGTCACCTCTCCTGGTCTGGGCCCGAGGAGCGTACTCTGAAGTGCCTTTTCCGAAGCACGAAATCGAGTCGATACGTGAGAATCTCGCCTTTCATTTTGCAGGAGAGCAGGGAAGAGAGGAGGTGGGAGGGAAAGGCGTGCATTCCAACCAGCTCAAAATAACGATCAGAAAGCGAACAAAAAAAAAAAAAAAAAAAAAAAAAAAAAAAAAAAGATTCCCACAGACTTAATATTTTTAAGACTAGGTGACTTTTTAAAGCCAGCCACCTGACTTCGGGGAGGGGAAAGGGGCTGACTCACAATATTTGAATACTACAGATTGGCAATGCCGGGCCTGGCTGTTTTCCGGGCGGGTATAATTACTGCGAGAGAGTGAATTGCCTCCCTCGGATCTTGGAAGGGAGTAGTAGAGCAGAGGAGTAGCTGTGACTCAGACGTGGGGATGTGTGTGAGTCACGGTGACTCTTGCTTGGTAATTGCTTGCTTAGAGCAGCACTTGAAATCTCCCTGTCCATCCCCACGGAAAGCTGGATATTTGCAGCACACACAGATACAACTTTGAAAGAAATGCTGTTGATGGCTGAGAAAAAGAATGAGCTGTGACATTTTGCTGTCTTACAAGTGAATTAGGATCTAAATGGAAATGCTTTGATTCCCTTCCCATCTCATAGGATGATTTCAGTATTTACATGAACTCTAACCCCTAAGTGCTTCAGAGCTCCAGGTGTTTGTGAAGCAGACATCAACACAGCCTAGATGAGGAGGAAAGTTTGAACAGTAATGACAACCTGATGACTTGAGGTTTTTATTGTTACTTTCATTACTTTTATGAAGTATTTGTCAGTCATGTCTGCAGAGCAGGAATTCTAATGAATAATTGGCGTTGCTATTGTTTATTGCTTTCATGTGAAATCTATTTTATTTATTTGCTTGGACTTCAGCCCAGAAGTGGATTATTGTTTTATCCATATCCAGTTTAAAATATTTGATTTTAGCGTTCAGCATGCAAATTAATCTTTGTGTATTTGTAGGTGGAGAAACTGTGCAGGCTTCTATTTATATGATATTAAAGATAAGGGACAAGGAGCAATAAAAATGGAACCAAATATTTACACCTGGGAAAAAGAGAAACAACAACATCTCAATTTATACTCTATATGAACCAAATGAGAGAAAAAAGGCCTGTAAGAATATAAAAGTAGTTGTCTTTGCTGCCTGTAGGTGGTATTCATTGATGTTACAGAATTGAAGTGGTTGGTGGTTACTTCTGTAGCATCTGGGTTTTCCCTGGCCCCCAAAGAAAGGCAGAGCTTAGGGTATCTGGTGTGTTTAGTCCTGAATGTTCAGGAAAAAAAAAAAAAAAAAAAAAAAAAAAAGAGAAAAAAAAAAGAGCTGCTGGGCTTCAAGGACATCCTAATTGGCTACAAAACTCCTAGGCATGTCTGGCCAGCTCCCCAGGTTTTATTTCAGTGAAATTTCGCATTTCACTTTTATGTACGTCTGAAATGGGGTCGAAAGCCACAGACTTGAATGTTGTTTTGTGGAGGAACTTGCACAGCTCTTAATTTGAGTAGCATTGAGAGGAACATTCCTGGTGCCCTGGGCTGGCAGGAGCTCAGCAGCCAGGGCTGTACCATGGCAGTTCCCTCAAGTCCCAGTCCCACCACCACAAAAACATTGAGGATTTTTTTCCATATCCAAAGAGACCTGGATAAGGAGGGGGCATCTCATCCATATTTCCCACTCCTTGATTAGGAGTATCTCAGTTGTTGCAATTCCTTGGTGAAATCACTGTCATACTCAATGAAATTGTCATATTGGTCCATCCCTAAGTGATCCAATGGTGCTTCAAGACTAGAAGATGGAGGGAATTTAAAGGGGATTTACTATCAAAGGGATTTTAATATTTATAAAAGTTTTATTTTAGAAACGTAGTCAGAAAACAAAACGTCATTCAAAAACTTTATCATAAGATTGCTTGGCTTATGGTTGAAAAGAATGAGATGGGGAGGAAAATTTTTACATCTGGAACATGAACAAGATACAGGGTGCCTTGTTCCTCATTGTTCTCAGCGTCTACGTTTTCTTATTTTTAGTAGAAATACCAGTTTTATCCTAGGTGAGATTTCACAAGTACTGTAATGCAAGTGACACTCAGATGAGAAAAAGTCTTTGTTTTCTTCCACACCTTTTAATTTTGAGAGGTCTAAAACCAGGGGTTTTTTCCCCAAAGATTTGGGTGCTTGTCTTCTTTTTTTTTTTTTTATTTTTCTGTCCTTTTGTATATTTTAACAGCACAGTATTGTACTTGTTTCTTCATGGTCTCTTCACGCTGTACTTGGCATAATTAAAATGAGCTGTGTAGATATTTTATTATTACTTGTACACAGGGACTCACTCTCCTGTGCGTCTAGTTATCCACAGCCAAATGGGCTTATTCAGTGGCCCTAAGGTAAAATCTTTGTAACATTAAATTCAAATCAGTGTTGTCATGGAGTTCAGTGGCCTGGCATTTAATTTCACCAGAAGAAAGATGTGACAGCCACTGCTGATCCCATCAATGTTCTGCTTTCCCCTAAATTGGTGATAAATATGGGCTGTGGAAATCTTTGAAATAAAAAGTCCTCAGTCCTCTGGGATCTTGCTCATGGGTTAAAACTCTGATTATTAATATTGGCACCTCCACTGTCCTCAACCATGTCATTAAGAGCTGGCACCAGAACTGTGAAAAGTGAGTGTCTCAGAAAACTGGGTTTCAAGTTTCAAGTATTTTCCTGTCTTTCTTGAGGTTTTGTTCATTTCTTGGTCACTTTTGTCCCAGTGGGCTCCAAATCCCATCACATCAAGTTTTGTAGGAGCTGAGGGAAGCCCTCCTGTCTGGAGCCAGATTAATCCTGGAGCACGTTGCTAACTCTGATTTGCAGTTTGGAACCTCTGCTGGATTGTGCTTAATGACATTTGTAATGTGTTTAACAGTGCTTGGCCAGAATTTAATTGTATGCAGATAAATAACTGCTGTCCTATACAGTAATAAGTTTAGTTAAAATCAGTGCAGTAAATATGGACATTAACATAAATTGCTTTTCTCCTCTACCCTTTAAAAGTACACTTTAAAAGTAGAAGTGTTTTGCTGGTTGATGCCTGTCCTTTTCTTTGTCATTTTGAGGGTGACCCTGGTCTGATTTGACACTCAAGCTGCTTAGATTTTACTCTGGAGTAAAATCAACTTTTATAGGCAATATTGTTTTAGAGTTTTGCCTTTTATTTGAGCTGAGCTGTGCTGCCTTTCCTGAGGCGGCTGCCTGATGCACAGTGAAACCACCAAGCCATTGTAAAGAGGTGAGCCTTGCCAGGAATATATCTACCAGTGTCAGCTAGAGCAGAGCTAATGGCACTACAGTTAATACAATTTCTTAATTAATGCATTCAAAATGCATTCCTGATGGACACTCTCTTAGTTTTCTTTTCTGTGCCCCAGTTTACTGTATTGATGCATTTTCACATCTAAAAATATCTGGGCTGTTTCCATGATACACCACACTTCAGTCTGCACAGAAAACTAGTCTCTGTTTGACAAAGGAATATCTGCATTATATTCCCCAGCACAGGGAGCCTCTGGTACCTTCCCAGGATATTTGTGCTTGAGAAGGGGATTTGGTGTGAGGCTCTCACCTGGTGGCAAACTGCAATCTGGGGAAAACAAGTTAGGAGGGAAGTTGTGCCTGTGACATCCATCTGGACTGCAGCTGACAGGGTTCACCGGCCCCTCGTGCAGGCTGGGACAGGCTGACCCCTGTTCTGCTCCTCCTGGTGCTCCCTTATTGCCATTCCATGTGGGTGCCTCACCAGAACAGGCAAATCAGAGAATACTCCAAAGGAAAATACATTCTTGAAGACTGATATAAATTTTTAAGGCTTTGGAGAGTTTCCTAGTGGCTTTCGTACCAGTGCAGCTTGAGCTCTGGCAGGAGAGGTGGGATATTTTTCCTCTCCCCTGGGCAGCACGAGGAGGTGATCAGCTCACGCACAGACAGCCTGTGGTCTCCAAGATGAAACTTTTCTCTTGGGTGTTGTGTAGCAGATCAATAATAAATAGGCTGCTGCTCCTTAGATGAGCTGATTTTGAAACCCAGCTCCCCTGAACCCCTGTTCCCAGCAAGTCCCATTTGGAGACTCGTGAAACTGGAGGGAGAGGAGGTCTGGTGAGGTCTCCTCCTCTCAAATGGAGCGTGGTTCACGGCCCCAGTGTGTGGGCAAAGTGGTGGTGCAGAGCTAAAGAGGCAGTGTTGACAGGTGGCAGGGAGAATGTGGGATCGTTTGGTTTGCTGCTTTTACATTTATTTTAAAATATTGTACCCCCATTACCCCAGGAGTGTGGTAAGCCTGGGAGAGCACATGCTGCTCCAAGGGCCCCCCACCTGCTGAATCTCAGCCTTGGGTCTGGTGTGCTTGGCATGTGGTCCCTGAAACTCTCCCTGCACTGTCACAGGTCTTCAACAAATCAAGCTGAGTTCAGTGGAATTAATTTGAGTCTGCTCCAGGATAGTTGGCAGAATAATTTGGTCTAAAATAGCATCATTATTACCACCTATGGTACAGCTTTATTGGATGCAGTGCTTAATTTTACAAGTTTAATATGGGTCTGAATAGGAAAGGGTTTTCCTGTCCTGAAAACTCATAATGATTTCCACCCATCTCCCAATACACTTCTTAGATGAGACTCTTATAAGGCTTTTCTGGGAGCAGTGGGGAGCACTAGAGAACAGCAGAAGGGTGAAACATCACCAAGCAGAGAAATGCAGGTGTGAGGCTTAGTCCAGGTCTGTGCCTTGTCCCCATCCAGTGTTTAAGTCTATCTGTTATTGCAGGGTTATTGCTCAGACTTCACCATCCCACTTGAAACTACTGACTCACCCAGGACACAACAAATATTTCCTAATGGAGAGTTCTAAAAACTGCTATCAGTCCTACCCAAAATAATGTGGCAAGCTGACATGTCTAATGGAGGTAAAAATAAAAACCTCAGAAACTTTCTGCCATCTGTGGTTTGTTATTCCTACATAAAATGTATATTAGCTACTTGTTTACTTCTGGTGGTTTGGGATTTATAATGAAAAGTGATGCCAGCACTTTAGCCCTTAATAAGCAGAGGTTGATTGTCAGCAATAGCAGCTTGATCCAGGATTTCAGGTACCTTTAGTGCTCCTTACAGTGGTAATTTATGACCAGCATTCTTCTGTTGGCTCATGCAGGGCTGCAGATATAAAATACCAACTTAAATATTTATGTAGGTAGCACATCTTTGTGAATATTTCTTCGTGGTAAGGAAATGCTGTTTAAAGAGCAATACATTTCATTACAGTGGGAATGACTATGTGAAAGCTGTCAATGTTTTGAACAAAATCTGTGGATGCCATAAAGTGTTAGGATTACTCATTCACCAGATCTGTGCTTTGGAAGGGAGCAAAATGTGTTAATGATACTTCAGTAGTGACAAAGAATTTGTCTAGAAAATTGGCACATCAGTTGAGAATATCTGGTTATTGAGCCTAAGCATTAGGGGTTCAGGGTTTCTTCAGTGAATGAATTAAATTTCATCTACGGGGACAGAACTTGTACATGAAGCTGAGCAAGAGACAATGACAACTTACCTTGCTATCACATATAATTGGGGATCTGATGGTGCTCAACTTTCCTCACTTGCCAAATCTGAGAATTACAATTGCAAGTGTCTTTGCAAAAGCTCTCATTTCATTCCTGCTGACTGACAGCTGCCCAGTGCACTTGCATGCATAAATCCATTTTGCAAGCAAGCACATCAAATGAAAAAAACCTTATTTCTGCAGAAATTTTGGATCTGCAGCATGGCAAGAGTTGCAGGAATTGATTTGTATCTCTGCTCTCTTTGGCCTCTCTTACCATGAAAATTGCTAGCAAAAAGAGAGGAATACAGTTTAATAAAGTCCTGTGTGAAAAAAGTGAGAACAAAATTAATCTGGAAAATTATCTTCCTACCATAGGTTTTATTAGCATTTTATTTTTTAAGACAGTGAATTACTACCTACTGATTGCATATTAAATTTTAAGAATATATAAAAATTTAATGAAAATGTCTTAAATATCAAGCTGAAGAGCCAATGCTGTCTGATTTTTTTTTGTCTGATGAACCTACAGCTGAAATTTCTGCAAGTCCTTCCTTTGTCTTTAATAGATATCAGAGCAGGCTTTTAAAGGAGTAGGTCTATTTACAAAAGGTCAGACACATTTGTAATGAAAATTTCATTCATCAAGATGCATTCAGGTTGTGAAAACAGCTTATTGCTTCCGAATGGATTTTCTTCCCTCTATGGATAAAGCAAACACCCCTGAAGAGGAGGATGGATACATTTCTCATGGCAATCAAAGGTCAGCTCACAATATAACAGCCCTGAGGGCTTACTCAGCTGGATGAGGGAGCTGTGCTCTTGCCAAGTGCCAATAAACACAGAGGTATGTGGGCATTAATATCTGCTTGAAATAATCCATCAAAGCTGGTACTTCAGGGTTTGATAGTAAAATGAACCTGTCGCTGAAGAATGTTGTGGAGAAAAGCTTACTGGTGGATTGTGTGCTTTGAGGGATGGAGGAGGTCTGGCCTTGGCTCTCTTGGTATCTGCAGGATCATATAATTTTTGTAGTTCCTCCTCAGAAATGGGTTTGTTGAGTTTCTAGAAAGGTTTTTTGCATTTTCCAAATCCCCACCCTCAACTCCTCGAACAAATGCTTCTTGTCATTTTTTGATTTAAATAGGTAAAGAAAAAATTAAAAAAAATCAAAGGTCCTCGACAACTGTTGGAGCCTGTCCAAGTTCAAGGAGCATCTGGATGATGCTCTTAGCCATGTGGTTTCTTTCCAGGTTATCCTGTGAGCAGCAGATGATCCTTAGAGGACCATCTTCCAGCTTGAGATATTCTGTGATTCTAACTCCCTGAACAGTTCAGCAAAACCCTGAAATCCTTCAAAGGGCTTGCAGATTGTTGTTTTTTTTTTCCTTTGAAATTTTCTTTACTGCCTCACTCCTCATAGTCCCTTTGCATGCTCTCTCTCCAGCTAATGGAAATGGGATGGACTGTGGAAAATGCAGTCAAAGGAAGGAACATGGTATTTAGAGTAGAATTAATGAGTTAAGTTCACATTACAGCTACTCCATGCAGTAATGGTGTCTCTAAATTAATTTATTTGATAGTCAAGATTATGGTGTAGCTACTGCAGATTAAACAGGGGTTTCAGTGGTGTAGCTGATGTAGTTGGGGAAAGGGAACCCAGTTTACACCTTCCCCACACTCAGCCATTTTTAAGCAAGGTGGGTTATTTCTAAGCTGTGCTGTCCTTCCCACTCCCTCTGCCCTCTCTGCAGCTGCCAGGGGTGCCCAGCCCTGCCCTGGCTTTTGCTAACAGAGCATCTCATTCATTATAATGCCTCCAGCCTTGCTCCTGCCACCAGCATCGCTCAGAGAGGTGATGCTGTGGGCGTTAACGCCAAAGCCTGTCCCAAGGGGATCCTGCCTCTGCCTGGTGTGAGCTGGGTGAAGTCTGTGCTATTTTAATAAACATTTATTTTACGTGTGCTTTGGAACATGCTTCCCTGCACAAGCAGCTGCCCCTTCTTCCTCTGAGTGCCTGTGTTGCCCCGTGGAAGCAAGAGCTGGTGGTGGATAGAAGAGGCTGAAAGCAAACACTCAGCCCCTGTCGCAGGGGTGTTCCATCCCTCCTGCTGGTGGCTGCACCCTGGCAGGGTCAGTCCCTGTGGGAGGGCAGGGACAGGCCAGGTGGGACGTGCAGCCCCCACAGAGCCTGGTCCCTCTTCCTGCAGTGCATTCTCACATGGGTCAGCTGCTGCCTTGCGTCCCCAGGCAAGGATGCTTGTCCTGGTTTGTCACCCCAGGACATTGCTCTCGGACAGAGCTGAGCCATGCTGAGGGAGGAGGGGAGCTCAGGGAATTGGCTCCCTCAAAGCTCTCCGAGATGGTGCCCACCAAAGGCGTCGGTGCTGGTGGTAACTGGAGCTGTTTGTTTCAGTGCATCTTGAAATGCACTCCTCCCCCTTGTAAAGAGAATATTTGTTATGCATTTTATAGTCCCAGGCATGGCCATCTGCTAATATAGCCAAGTAGACACAATAAAGGAGGTTTATGTCTTTTTAGGTTCTGTTACTTCAGGTTCTATTTTTGATGCAGTAGGAGCCGGCACAGCTGAGCTGAAAGACTCTCAGGAACATGCCATGCATTTTGTAGTGGATGTGACTAAAGAAAACTTGCTGAAGGATTGGAATTAAAGGTGGCACATACCAGGGAATTCAAAATTGCTATTGGCCTGCCTTTAACCAAGGGTAGTTCAGAAGCTCTTTTTAATGTAAGAGACTTGAGACACTTTTATTCTGACATTGAGTAGCCTGTGAGGTGCAAGTCTGCATGTGAACTGCACTGAGATGTGAATGGTCAGTACCAGAATATCTTTCACCTGTATAGGTATGAAAACTTTTAATTGCTGTCTGGAGGAGGGTCTGTCATCTTCAATTTGTCTCCTGACACTTGGTAGACTTATATTTGCATTAAATCAATCAATCAATCAATCAATCAAGTATGCCCCTAATTTTGTGCGTAGATAGAAGTTCAGTTGTCCAGAGGTTCAGTTTTTTGCCTTTACTGTGGGGTAATCCCTTGTCAAAGGTGGGAGCTGAAGGCTGAGAAGGACCCCCAGATAAATGAGCCGGGAGTGAAGCTCTTGCAACCAACCACACTTCATTCTGTGTTTGTCTAAGCTGCCTTTGAATAGGAAGGGTTTTTCACTTTCCAGAGAACTTGCTGTGGAACTTACTCCAGCTCAGCCCAGTGTGAGACAGGTCAGTGGGAAGGTGGCCCCTTCCTGAGCCCAGTGGGGTGTTGGGGTCACTTGGGCTGGGCAAAGCAATGCAGTGATCCGTGTGCCTCCTTGGCTGCTGGGCCTGGCAGGAAGAGGCACTGAGGTGGCTGCCAGTGGATTTTCTCCCACTCTGTCTTTGCTGCCTGATGTCCTTCTTTTGGTTTTGTTTTTCTTAAATTATTTTTATTTTATTTTAACCTCTCAACCTGTATGACAGAAGATGTTTAGTTACTTGTTCTAAAGTCTCTTGCAAGATCTGATTCAGACTGACTTTGTGCAGTTCTCTTGTGTAACTGTACAGTTCTTGACCTCCTGTAAGACATCATTTTCTTCACTTGATTTTCTCTTTCCAACCCACAATGTGCTCGAAGTTGTTTCTGAGATGCTTTTTCTTTTTAAATGTGATTATTCAATAGGGAATTTGGTAGTGCTCTCTTAATCCTACAAAGTCATTAGGACTTGGGCCAACAACAAAATTTAAGAGCTGAAGCTGAACTTTCTAGATTGCCTGGGGAAAAGTTGTGGAGGATGAGTAACGATTCACCTGCTGAGAGCTGTAACTTCAGAGTGCAATTTTCATTCATTTTTTATCTTTGCTCTAAATTGTCACAATTCAAAATCTCCTGCTACCTTGATACCTCTCCAACATGTTTGCCTGTTTCACAGATGCTCTTCCACCTTCTTTTGTTGCTAATTTGGGTGGGTAGCACCACCCAGAGAGCCATTCCTCGGTTGATAACCTGGCACAGAACATGTACCTGATGTAAACTTCATCATTGATGGCAGGTTTTGTTGTTCATTTATTTGCTTTTTGCTTTTTTCACCTTTCAACCTGTAGGCCAGAGAGCTTCTAGTCCCGTGTTTTACAGTCTCTGGCAAGTGTGATTCAGTTTGGTTTTTGCAGTTCTCTCCTGCAGAGAAGGTGACTGAGGTGGGATGATGCCCTCCTGCTTTGCTGGGGGGAAGTTGCGGGTGAGGACTCCTGGCTCAGCTCTGGCACTATGAATTTCATGTTAATTATGTATGACTGCCTCTCCCTGCCATGTTTCCAATTAGCTGTGGTTTATGCCAAGCCTTTACCAACCTTAATACTTCTCTGCTACTGTTTCGAGGCTTGTCTGATAACCAAACCAGATGAGTCGGTGTATCTTGTGATATCTGCTTTACTGCATGCTTTGTTTTCATTTCCCTCATCCCCTGAAGGGTGCACAAAGAAGTGCGGCTCTGAACAAGGAATGGCAGAGAAAGATGAGCACAGAAATTGCCTTCTCCTTTCTGATGTTCTTTCAGAATTTCTGCATGCTTGGGACAGGTCCCCATTTACCTCACTTTCTGGGTTTTTTCAGTCTTTTCTACCAGCAACTGGCTTGGGCTTTTTTGCTGAATTCCACACACATCTACATGCTAGATTTGTGCAACCTTTTAGTATTAATTTTTTGTTTTATCCTGTGTTTTCCATCTTTATGCAGCTTTTGCTTTCAACTGTGTGGTCATAAAAATATTCTTCAGTACTTCATGTCTCATTCCACAGCAATTACATAATTAAATAGCAAGTGTTTAATTAGATTTTGGCTAGTTAGCTACATATTTTGGTATTTGTGATACCAATCTGGTCACAATTAATGAAAGGGAATATACCCCTGTAATTATATAATCTTGTTTAAATATCCATGGCCTTAGGCAACAGCAATAAGTAGGTAAATAAGATATTAGAGTATTACCTCTGTGGGTGGAATGATCTTTTTGGAATTAGGCTGAACATTTTGGCATTAATAGCATAGCAGGTGATTCTGCAATGAAAATTTCATATAGTAATTTTGTCTATTTGCTCTTTTTAGCTAATGCATTTTTCAGTCAGTGCAATAAATACTCGTAATTTATGACAAATGATCAGGAGAAAAATCTCTGGTAATAGAAACTGTTCCATTATCATGTGCTTTAGATATTTTTGATATCTCCTCACAAGGCAAGTACATTCACTGGAGTCACAGCAGAAACAAATGACCAGGGTGAAACCAAAAATAACACGAGTGTACTCAGATGATGCTGTAGCCCCCTCCAGTATCAGTAATTCCTTCAGATACCACCATGCATAGAAACAGCAGTTGGAAAAGCAACTATATTGGCATGGGAAGAATTATACTGTGCTGACAGGCTGTGCAGACATCTCAGAATGGTTTCCCCTCTCTCCTCTCTCCTATTTCCCTTGGGGGCATCCCAAAGCGCCCCCAGATGCACTCGTTGCTTTCTTCAGGAGCATCCATGATTTGGAAAGTTTGTAAAAATGTATGAGCTGTGTCAGGAGTATTGCTTAATGAAAAGACAATTACTGCAGCTTTTTTTCCCGGTGAGAGATGTGTGAAGATACGAATGAGAGCGGGCTCTGGTGGACAAGTGCCTTGAATGAATTTGAGTCTGTGTCCAAAGGGAGCCTGTAGCCAAACCTGTCTCACCTTGTGATTTTTATTTCCCCATTACTCAAGAAAACTTCATCTGAGAATTTTACAGGTGTGAGGAGAAGAGTTTTGGAGGGCAGGTGAGAATAGGGCGTGTTTAAAATGTCTGATCTGAGATTTCATGTGGAATAGGAAAAGTGTCTGTTCCAGGGGCTCAGTTGCTGTATTATTAAGAGTATGTGATTGAGGTGAGTCTAGTCCTGGCAGCAGAGCTGACTGGAAAAGCACTGTTTGATCAAAGCTCAGGTTGTGGGGATTTCTTAATGAGTTTAACTGTTTTGACATATTTTCCTGAGGGGAGAAAATTATCCAAACAGAACATACTTGCTTTGAAATAGCATTAAATACTGGCTTGAAGAGTTCAGCCTACATTCTATCCTGGAGATACAAGATAGCTCTGATTTCTGTTAGAACATGTCTCTGAGGAGGAAAACGGGCCCCAAGTTATTTTCCACAGGGGATCAGTAAGGATTCACAGGGAAACTGCATGAGGCAGTCAGAGGGTCTGCCATGGGGAGATGGTTTTGCTGAGAGAGACACAGAGATCATGAGGCTCTAGGAGAGATGAGGGGGGGGAAAGAGCAAAAATAAAATTGCACAGGAAAGTGTATGCTGTGGTGGAAAAATAGAAGATAAAACATGCCATGATTTCTCTTGTAGTGATATTCTTGATGTAACTCTTTTCCTGTTGGATGTGCACAACAACAAGGCATAGACCAGCCATTCATCTTCAGAGCCCTGGCTCTGCTCTTCCATCCCTCCTTTTCAGGTTTTGGTGCAATAGCATCCATTTTACAGAAATGTAATCTCCATGTGTATCATGCATGTATTTCTATAAAAGCAAATGTTAAGTGCACACTGGTAAGTTTGTGGCTAACGGAAAAAAAACCCAAAACACCTTTGTGTGTATAAGGTGAATTTAAATTGAAAACTCTGCTGGAATATTTCAGCTTCAAAAGGAAAATGTTAACCGGGTTGAGATTTTTATTTTTTTAAAATCCCATTTTTCTTTTTGTAAGTAGCAGCTCTGATACTCCAGGGAGCGGGACTGGGCTCTCTCATGTCTCCATCTTGCTTCATCACCTTTGCATGGATTCTCCGGGTCTTGTGAAGGAAGAAGAAACACTTTGTGTCATGCTGAGCTCTTCCAGCCGAGGTCTCTGCCTCGGCTGCTTGAAACGTTCTCTCAGGCTGTCTGAAGATCATTCCCAGCCTTGAAATCCACCTGGGTATTTTCCTCCCACTCAGAGCTGTGCGTCCTCACATCCTCTGTTTCTGTCTCATTGTTTCAGATCTTCCTGGGGGAGTTCTCAGCCTCTTTCTGTAGATGTTTTTTCATTTTGTTTTGCATTAATAATACTGGAAGAGGTTGGAGGGGCAGGGGGGAAGGAAGTTTCAAGTCTGCTGGAGTTTTTCCAAATCAGTTCATCATCATTAATCTTCCAATGTTATTTCCCTCCCTTAAAGCTTCTTGGTTCATTATTGCCATGAAAAAAAGGGAACCCTTTGTTCAGTAACAAGGGAATTTGTGTCTGTCAAGGCAGCAGATTTTTGCTCCAAATTCTGTATCTAATTTTGCAGAAAAATACTGTCAGCAAATTGCTTGAGGTATTGCAGTGAAACACAGGGCTTATGTTACCAGCAAACATTCATGCTATTATGTAAATCTTTGCAGAGCTATATATCAGAAAAATAAATAAACAAACGGAGTAACCAGAAGATATACCTGAAATCAGGATGCAATGGGCACCAAGAAGTGCTGGCCGGTGACTTTGTAAAACAATTAGCCATCTACTTAAATGACACTTCCATTTAATTATACACAGAGAACTTATCTTTATTCATTAATTATTAAAAAACAACTCTGAACAGGAGAATAATGCTTTCCCCCGTACGCGGAATCTGTGCTTGCAAATCGCAAAATCCCAGCGGTTCAAAATGGAAATGTGTTTGCTGGCAACCTTAGCAGCTCTCCTCTGCCAATGTGTGAGTACTCAGCGTCTGATTTTCCACATCTGGGATTCCCAGCTCCTTTTGCTGGGGAAGCACCAGCAGTGGTGGGGGCAGCAGCCCCTCGTGGGGTGCCCGTGGCTCTCCAGGTGGCACCCGCAGGGGCTGGCGCAGTGGCACCCTCCGTGACACTCACAGTGAGCCCCGGGCTGCCCTGCTCTGGGATTCATATACCCAGGGCCGAGGCACAGCGACTCAAAGGTGTGTGGTTTCTACCTGGAGGCCAGGAAGTGCAAACCCCACCATTTTTGGTCGCACAGAGATAAATACCAGTCTTCTGAAATCCACAATTTCTCCTGCTTCTGGAAAATAACTCTGTGACCATCTCTCTGCTCCAAACGTTGTTACATTTATCAAAATTGGCTTCATACTTAGAAACTGGGTTGTTGTGTTCTAGCATTTTGAACTGTTTGTCTTCAAGTCCTTTGGAGTATTGCATAGATCCCTGGAAAGACCTGGATCTAGAAAAATGAGTAAAAATTGCCAAACATCACTTCCGTACCACCAGAGCTCAAAAAAAAAAAAAAAA
>WBMY01012588.1:286646-348992 GCA_013397315.1 Donacobius atricapilla
AAAAAAAAATTAGTAAATTAGTTTGAGTTCCACTTGGATTCTTCTCCAATTATTTCTTACTGGATGGGGCCCAAAGAGCCTAATGTCCCGAGGACTTCACAAATCCAGTAAAATACTCACTCAGCCCAGCCCACGTGCTACCAACTGCCTCCCCCAGACATATGGCGATGTTTTTTGCCTATCACTATATAAGGTTGGAGCAGGGCAGAAATGCTTCCCCCTCCCGCTCAACGGAATAAGTGTGATAGTTTTTCTAAATTAAAACAAAACAACTTCTACCCGGGAGCGTGACTAACGCCATGTAACCCGAGTGACTTATGAAATATGCCAGGGGAGCAGAGGCTGCTTTGGCTCCACTGGGTTGTGCAGATGCTGGCTGTGACCTGCACTTCTGTCTCTGCGGCTCAGACACATCTGACAACTCCCATCAAAGGTCGCTGTCTCAGAGCACACGGTCAGACATGACCCTGTAAGATAGAGACTGCACAGCACAAGTCCTCTTGAAAATCAGTGTTGAGTTTTCAGTACGTGTTGCTGTTGCCTGGGATGGAAGTCCTTTACCTCCTCTAGCAGTGACATCCCTCCAACAGCTGCCAGTGACACTGGGTGGCAGAACCAGAGAGATGGCAAGGATGGTGCTTACACTAAAATTGTGCATTGTTTTTCTCCTTACTGACACTTGCTTGCTCTGGCCTTACCTCCAGTAGTCTCGTATGCCTCAGAAGTGCTCTATTATAATAGAATCCCTGCAGCCATTTAAGTCCTTTTGCTGGTAGAAATTAAAAGGACAATTGCAATAACTCAGCTGCATCATGGGCATGAGAGCACGGTCTCAGGCTGGGGCTGCTGCTGGGAGATGGCGTGGGGAGAGGCTGAGGGGGGGCAGAAAGGGCCGTGGTGCCTCAGGAAGGGCACTGTCTCTGCTGGCCTCTGATCTCGGCTGGAGCAGGGAGTTGTGGCCTTGCACGGGGACAGAACAACGTCACCCGGCTGCAGGGAGATTTTCCTTCTCAGAAACTGCATCTCCAGGCACTGCTGAGCCCCTCCCAGGACACACACTGCCTCCGTTTGGGCGAGCATTACCACTCTGTGCTTTGCGAAGCTCCCACCTTCTGTGTTGTTGAACCACCTCTGCCAGTGGTCTGATGAGCCCAGGCCATGTGGTGGCAAAGAACAGCTGGAGCACAGGAGACTAATGAATAAACACAAATTGTAGGAGGAGGTTCAGCCTGCCTTAAGAGCTGCTGCTGCTCTGGAGAGTGAATGGCACCCTCCTCTGCAGGTTTCATAACTTGGCTCTGCTCCCTCAACATTATTTCAAATATTTGGGTTTTTTAAAGCTGCTGGTCGGGCTTATTCTTGCAAGCTTTTGGGAACAAAGTGGCTGAAAATGGACAGTGCTGAGGTTGAGAGGATTTAGGACTGGTTTTGAAGACTTGCATTCTCCTGCAGCCAGGGTCTTCCTATGCAAGCTACAGAGGGTGATTTGATCTCCCTCTGCCTTGATCCACCTTTGTGAAAACCAGATAATGGCCCCTTTTCTTTTATATATATGAATTTATATAGTATGTGTATGATAAGCACATGATAAGCACACGGACTCAACGTAAATACCAAGTAATGCAAAATAGAACTTTTGGTTGCTACTGTCCTACAAATAAGTAACAGGAAGGCAATTTCTCTATAATGAGATTCCAATTGTAATTTTCATCAGAAGACATTTTGGGGTTCAGAGCTATTTGTTGCATTCTAGTCATTAAGGATGATACTATTTTCTAGTCAGTGCTGTCCTACTTGAATTTTGAAAACATTATATTCATTGGGGGCTGGGTGGGAGGGGAGGAAGAGAAATTTAAAACTTTTTTTACTTAATTGGTTATGTATAAATCTCATAGGTTTTGCTCAAAACTCATCATTGGTTTTAATAGATCTGCTTAACAAGTGTTGGTCTGAAATGCCTTAGGGTAATTAATACTAATTCTTACATGGCCTTGACACTTCTGTGAAATTCCTTCTAAAAGAAATAATCAAGGAATAAGTTATTATTTTAGCATATATAATGATGCATTTCAGGAAATATCATGTTAGAAACTAGATAACAAAGTTGAGAGGATTTTTTATTAGATGAAAGCACTTGTGAATGAAAGTTCCCAGACGCCTTTCTATCTAACCTTACAAAAATATAATGTGACCAGAATCTACTCTCATATTCAGCCCGGAGAGCAAAGTAAAGATGTTTGAAAGAAAATATCTGGTTCCCTTTCCTATCACTGATAAATATGGGCCAAATTAGGAAAGCATTGAAGTGTACACTTAGAGAAATGCTTAAGTGATTTCATCAGGGCCTAAGTAGTGAATTAGAGCAACTCTCTTACCCTTGTTCAAACCACACTGATGTCAGTGGAAAGACTCTCATTAACCTCTGAGGATTTTGCATTAGATCTGTGGGTAAAATTCTGGTTCCTTTGAAGTTGGTGGCGAAGTTTCCATTAACCTGTGCCTGGGACTTCATTTATTCTGCAGAAGGAATGTTCTCAGCATAAAACATATGATCATGTCCTGATAAATATAAAGAAAATTGATGCTATTCATTTAGGAATATCCAGCACTAGCAATTAGTAGGAAGTATGAATACAGGAGAAAAACCCTAATCTAATTATGTGAAAATCCTTGCTGTGCAACAAAATTGAAGTGGTTTCTGCATGTCTTACTACAAATGAAAGAGATCAGTATTCAGAAACAGGTTTGAATTTATTTCAATATGTATTGAAAATACTTTTTCTTTCAAACTTCTTGGTAACCATTATAGTCTACCAGCCAGAAAGCTTCATTTACCTCACAGGCTTTACTTGTTTCTCTGTCCCCAGTAATGGTTTGGAGACCTGTTCATATTTTGAAAGGTGTTATATTGAAACCTGGAAGTTCTGTTCATTCCATGCTTCTGAGTCATTTTATTTGAAAACCTGTGAAAAAGAAAAGGAGACTGAGACACTGAGGACAGACAAAATTGGTCTTCAAAAGTTCAAGAAGAGTAACTGCATCAATCTGGAAGAACATGGTTAGGGCTAGAACTCACAAATACAGACTGAAGGAATTGAGTGGGTTAAGGATAAAGAAGCCACAGTGAAGTGATGAAATGACACCCTGAGCTATCCTTTTCCTTCTGAGGTGAAAAAAACCCCAACTAAATACGAGTATAACAATAGAAAATGTTATACTATATATATATATATAATAGAAAAAATATATAGAAATATATATATTTCTATAGAATAGTATCTAATAGAAAAAATAGCATATAATACTTTATAATATAAAAAGGGCTGTAACATATGACATAGTGAATAGAAAATTTTTCTAAAACAAGTCTAGAATGTGGCTAAATTATGGGCATGTTTGCTAAATTATACTAGAGGGAAACCAAAGTACAAATATTGCAGAGTTATTTTAAACTGTATTCAACTTATTACCTTAATGGAGAAAGTGCTATTTCATCTAAAAGGTTGAATTAAAAAGGGAAAAAAAACCCCCAACAACAAAAATAGCCAAACCTCAGAGATGAGCACTTTCTGTTATGAACAATGTATCTAGAGGATGAGATTTTTTGAGACCCTGTAAAGCTTTGGTAATCCTAAACACAAAAATGAATAGAGCTTAATATTCCAAAGGACTGATGAGCAGTGTTTGCAGAGGAAGTGTGAGGGCAGCCTGCAGGGATCTCTAAGAGTGGGGTTTGAAGAGATTTTGAGCACTGCCTTCTCACTTATGGAATGTTTGTGGAAGAAGGTGCAGTCCATGCTGGCAGCAGAGCTGCATCCTCCAGAGGGGCAAGTCCGCGCTGCAGCTGGGCTGTGAGCATTTGTCTGCAGGAGAACACATTTGACAGAGCAGGCAATCACATCAAGTCGTGGCGTGCTTTGGCCCCTTTTTACAGACCCCGATTGAACAGGAGGATGCACTTTGCAGGAGACTCCCCAGCACTGCACCAAGCATCAGTGCAGCGGCTGAACTGACAAACTCAGTCACTGAGTCACGCCCTGAGCTCTGGGGGCTGCCAGGTGTCCTAAGCTGATGCGGAATATTTTAGGAATTGAGGGTACTCAACAATCCCTGAGATCGTGGCAGAATGATCTCGGGAAAACTCATTCTGGGGGAGCGGCTGCTTGAGAAACTTCTGAGATAGCGACTGTCGCTGCCAGCTCTGCACTCCCTATCAGCTGCAGGTGGGAAACCTGCGTCCAAACAGCTGGCACCACATGTTTGAAAACATTGCTGTGAAATACTACATGTTCTGCAGAGATGATGAGCGTTATCCCCCTGCAGGAACTGGAACCTTCTGTATGGAGAGACCTGTGTGTTACCCTTCCCCACAGGTCCAATAAACTCACATACGAAGTAAGAAATAGAGGTCTTGAGAGAAGGCAAGCGACAAAAACCAGCCAACCAATCTGAAAGCACATTTCCCAGTTAATGAAGTGTTCCTGAGTTCTTGAGCTCTGACAAGGAATCTTTGTTGGGAAGTGTGTTTTACTCCAAGGCAACCATTTGTGGCAGAAGCCTTGAGAGGCAGCGGTGCTAAAGAGCTTCTCAGGCACCCTCTGGTTCCGTGGAATAGTGCTCACAGTAAGTTTCCTTGACCAGGCCACAGGAAATAGATCTGGGCTGTGCTTCCCAGGGTTGCTTATGAACTGTCAAGTAGAACAACATAAAGAAATGCCAGAGAAAATGAAATTACCTTTGCTTCACGTATTTGGTCTTCGCAAATCCACGTTGGCTATTACTCATCTTCACGTCACCTTCTGGTTTCCTACAGGCTTTATATTTCACTATTTCCCTGCATACTGAAAGATGTATAAATCCCTAGGCCCTCTCTTGCTTATTTTATAGCACTCTGCATTCTCACCTCTCTCAGCTTCTGCTCCAAAAGCTGTACTAGTTTCCTCAATACCACTTTGATTTTTTTTCCCTGAAAAACAGACATAAAAACTTCCAACTTAGCCAAGTATTTTTCAAACTCTTTTGATTTTTGTCATGGTTGATATGCTAATCTCTCTGTGCCAGCATCAATTTTGTTACTCATCTGATCACAATTAACCTTTTTAGGGAGGCCTGAGGTAGAAGAGAGAGTAAATGCTTTGGTCTGTTCAGCGTCATTTATTGAGCCATCCTTTCCTGTTGAGGAGACTGACTTTCCTTGACCTTCCCCTTCCTACCAATATACCCTCTTGGTTGTTTCATTTTGTATCTTGTTAGCTGTGCCTTTGTTTGTTGTTTTTATTTTTTTTTCCTCTTTCTCTTTTTACACGCTGCAGCAGTTCTTGGACACAGTTTTAGAAATCAGATGAGTAAATTGTAAGTTTTCTGATGCCTCTTGACTCTGTCTTTGCAGAACTCTAGAAATCCTCCAGCTGCAGCTTTATGCACAGTCTGCTGTAAAATCTCTTACATTAACATTTAGAAGGAATAATAATCAGGGGATCAAGTGATGTTTGATGACTCTTCTGTGGAATGTTTGCTGTAATTGTTAGGGTACTAAAACTGAAACTTTCTAAGCCACTAAAGGACATATCCTCTCCTGGATTTCTAGGCAATATTTATAATTCAAGAGAGACGCTTATTATATCTGAATATATATGAGGCTTACCTAAAAGGATATTCTAGCTTGTAGAGGTGTTTTGTGATTTTTTGGTTTTGTTTTGCTGATGGATTTCACTGGTTGGGAGAATTTTGAATACATTGATATTTTAGTCCAATTTTTGTCCTTTCTTTATCCTTCCATTAATGATGTGCCTGCAAAAGCTTCTTTAATTTTTGTCTGTCACCATTTTTTTGTTTTTATAATAAGCATTGTAAAGCCACAAAGCTGCTATGTTGTAATAATAGAAATAATTGTTATTGTATATGTATAAACATTAAAAGTTCTCTTCCTACAACTGATGCCATCTTGATGATCTGGTTATTGGCAACTCTAGAACCAAATTCTTTATAACTGAATAGTACAAAGTTACTATGTCCCTGTGGGCTGATGAAAATTAAAGACAATACAATTTTTGTATTTAGCTGCCTGTGGTATGAGGGGCTCAGAACTTTTTGCTAGATGATCAGTTGTGGTTATAAGCTGAGTGCACCATTTATACGGCCACTGAAAGTGGTATTGGGAGTTAGAGCTCAAATCCTACTGAAACTCATCTGATCCTCCTTGGTGGTAATGAAAATCTCTTCCTCCTAAGCAGAAATATTGATAAGGGTGTAATGAAATAATATTTACTTGATTCTGATTGAGACTTTGAAGACTTGGAAAAGTAGCCAGTATCCATGGAGTTAAACATGCTGAACTGCAATGTAGGGGTGTCTGTGAAGAATTTTTTTGGAAAGAGCCAGTGATATTTGCTGAGAATTGGGTATGTGGCATTACTGATACAACTCTATTTGCAAGAGCCTGTGCAGGTCTGGGGCAGGCTCTTCTCCAGCACCTGCATGGTTTAGACTGGAGTATTTAACCCCTGCCTCCCAAAACCAACCCAACCCAACCTAAAAATGACCCTAAACTAAACCCAACAACAGCAAAGAACCTCCAAAACCAAAAAAGCCCAACCCAAACCAACCAACCAACAAACAAACAAACAAACCCCCCAAAATAAAAACAAACCAACCAAACCATGCCCCACCCCTGGCAAACAAAAAGAAAAGGAAAGAAAAATAAGGGGGGGGGAAAAAAAGGTTCTAGGACTGAATCCAGCAGAAATAATCACCTCCATGAAAATGAGAGCCCTGGGTACTTTTCTGACTGCTGTTGAAGGGATGATAGCTTTGGGTAATAAAAGCCATGGTGCCCTTTCCCCCCTCCTGTTGCCACCCCACTGCTGACATTTAATGCAGGAGCAGGCCCTGTGCCCTGGTGAAATATCACTCCTGTCACTTTGGCAAGCGACACCAGCGGCGCTGGGGGACAGCGGGCAGCGAAAGCACCGGGCAGGAGGAGTCATCCTCCCCGGCTGATGAAAGATAACTGAGAAGGGGATGCATAATTACTGAAAGAGGCTTCTCAGAAAGCAGACGTGGAAAGAGTGACAAAGGAAGAGCTGGTGTTGAAAGGCGCTCCGAGTGACGCGCGCGGCCCTGCGTGACGGCGCGGCTCTTTCACGGCGCTCACGCATCCCTCCACGCAGGGAGAGCTCCTGTCGCTGGAATCAGGCCCCTCTCCACTCATCAAGCACTCTGTGCTGATTTTAATAGGCAAGATGAAACAGGAGACAGCTCAGTATGGGTTTAGATTGAGTCATGGTTATTGAATTTGTCCAAGGTACAAAGGTGCTGTTTGCAGCAAAATGAAATAAGTGACAAAAAAAACCAAAAAACAAACCCACAAAGAACAAAGGGACCGGAGAGTAATATTTGTCACACTCTTGACAGTCTTCTGTGTGGTACATGAGAGGAAAAAAGAGTAAGGAACGTGCTGCAAACTTGCAACAGTAAAGTGCCGGAAAAGGAAAAAAGTTTAATGCAAGCATTGTTTTAACTCTACAAAAGTTTGAGTGGGGGTGGATAGTTGGGTTGAACTGAAAAAACCTCACCAATAACAAAGCAACAAAGCAAGTAAAAACGAGGGTCAGTGGAAAAGCCTTCCGAGCCCTCATGTGGAAGCCCTATAGCTGTACCTGCTGTGTTTCCCTGGATGCTGTGCCTGTTTTGTCCTTGTTCTGTGAGTGCCCATGTATGCTGAGCTTGGAGTTGTACCTCCAGACATGAGGCTTCTGAACCTCCCGACCTCTGAACCTTTTCTACCTTTTGATTTGCAAAGAAACATGGTTGTGTGGGTACTTAAGCATCTGAGTTTTAGTCTGTCTTTTTTGGCTCTTAAAGATAGGAATAGTTTTCTTTATCTGTCACAGGCCCCTGCACTGATAAATAGGTGATAACAAAGGGAGAAGGGTAAGTAGGTCCTTCCATGGTAAGGTTGTTGTGGTGGATTGAGGACATAAGTGCAGCAAGACTTGTAGGTAGAAATGTCTCGTAGGGAATATTCTGTATAATTACTTCATATGAGTACTCTAGGCTTCTCTGTACAGACTGCCCTTGATTTGGCCCTTATATATGTTGTTTAATCTTTTATGAAGCATTTACGTCAGAAGAAAATGACAATATTGAAACAAATTGCAACAGAAATCAAATGAGAGGTACTTGCAGAGGAACTCTTTGCCCTCTCTTCTTTAAATGGGTATGTAATCAACCTCTGCTGACCTTTACCACCCAATTTCCCAGCTGTGACTTCTTTTCCAGGAGAAAGCAGCCATAGGTAGAAGACTGTCGGGCAGATGTGTGCCTTTGCTTTGTGTCTGAGTAGGTGTAAGCTCTCTAGAGTGGCCCATCAGGCTGCTGTCACCCCCCTGTGCCAGCGTTGCAATTCTGCAATACCAGATTTTGTCTCAGCTGCTGTCTGGACTTGTTAGAAATGAATAAACCTAATCAGGAAGGAGCAGGAGAAGGAAAAAGCAGCTGCAGGGAGAAAAACACTTTTCCCCCGATGTCTCTCATGTCCCTTGTGCAGTGCCACCATCCCTCATTAAGGCTCAGGCTGCCCCAGTACGGTGCTGCTCCCCAACGCCGTTGCCAAAGCCACGGAATCAGCTGCTCTGGCTGAGTGAAAGAGAACAGTCTCTACTTTCCTCATAATTTACAGTGGATTTGGTTCCACGGTCCAGGCACCGTGGCTGAATCCTGACACGATCAGTTCTTCCTGACGCTGTGGATTCTGATTTATTTCCCCTCTCCAAAATCCCCCACCAGCATTTGTGGTCACCTGGGGTGGGTTTATTCCTTGTCCCACATCTCTGTAAATACCGTGTCTCAAGGAGGGATGTTGGTGAGGGAGGAAGCTCACAGAGGAGACAGCAGTGATAACCTTTAGGGATTGCTCTGGACTGTGCAGAAGTTGCATTAACCTGACAGATCTGCTCTTGACGGTGAGGAGACTCATTCCTCTGTCTTGATGCTCCCCTACTTCTGTATTTCCATGTTTTCCCTGTGGGGCTGCTGAGTCTTTCTGGTTCAGCAGAGTCCTGCAGCACTTGTGCCCAGACATATTTGCACCAAAGCAGTTGCAAAGGGTTTTCTGTCGTTGTTTTGGTGCAAGTGGTATGTATTTCATTTCAGAGGAAATGCTTGATATTCAGATTGTAATAATGCAATTTTTTACTGATATAAATTAAAGGCTAATCACTCATCTTCCAAAATAACTGTCTGTATCTTGGACTGCATCAGAGTAGTAGGAAAACACAACTAGTCCTGTTGTTAGGGCACCATTTTTGCCAGTAAATCAACAGTAACTGTGTTTCTGTCTGGTCTATTATTTTTATTCCAATATTATAGATCTGAAGTTCTCGGTTCTTACTCCAGGGAAGCAAATAACAATTCTGCTGTGCCATAACTTTTAGTTAAGTCTTTTCCTACTGAGCCATCACACTGTTGCTCACTGGTTAAGTGTGCTTAGTGAGACATTTGTTGTGGGCCTTTTTCAAGTAGTCATCGCTTAATGCAAAACAAGGCTTGAGAAAAACGAGGCAATATAGTTCTGCTCTTTTGCACAATTTTCATTTTTGTGTCCTGACCCTTGTAAAAGGGCAGACTTTGGTTCCATTTTCTGTCAGTGTTGTTGTACCATCTCTGTGAGGCAATGGTGGCCAAGAGGAGCCTGGAATTCCCATCTTCACCAGCCTTCCAGTGGTAGTAGAGGGGGTGAACAAAAAATAACCTGAGAAGCATTTTGGGTAATATTTCATCTACCAATATTGGTTTCCTTGCAAAATATGGGATCTGGGTTATTTGGAAATAGATTTTGCCAGACAAAAAGAGGGGAAAAGTCCAAATGTTTTCTTTTGAAATTTCAAAATGCTGGGTTTATTTCTGTCTAGGTAAACAAGTGATTAGATTTGCAAGGATTAAGCTGTAAGAGAAAAGTCTCCAATGAAATTAATGTGAGAATGGTGAAAGAGCTGAAATAATTATAAATTTCTGCAACTGAAGATGAAACAACTTTCTTTATCTTGGGCTTTCTCTGGCAGGTTTTTCTGGGGGTATTAAAAAAGAAATTTGTCCATGACAAGATTTAATTTATCTTGATGGTCTCGACTGTACATTTATAATTAGTATTCTGAATGAATGAAGTTTCTAAACAACTTGACTATGAACAACTTCAGTCTCCACTGGGTCTTTCCTGGAAATGTTTGGGGATTTTTTTTGTGTGTAAGTACAGTACAGTGTAAAAAAGAGAAAAAGATTCCCATCAGCCTCTCAGCCAGAGTAGATTTCTAAGTTAACAGCTCTCTCTGGAATCTTGGGTTTTTCTTACTTCCCAATAATTAAATTTTCCAGGTTCAAGTCAGATTTCAGGCTGTGTCTTGGATGATGAGAATCTGCAAATACATTCCACTTAGAAAAACTTCCTAAAAATCCTCAATGTAAATAAGAGATGTATTTGAAATTCATACTATGACCTAAAATTCCTCTTCACTTTGTTGACTCTGTTGACTCTCACCATTTTTGCTGGCATTCTGTTACTTTGTTCAAGTAGGGAACACAGGCCTGTACAAGGAGCCCAACAACCTCTCTTCAGTATAAGGACATCTTGGACTTGGCTGCTGTGCTGGGGCCTGAATTTGCTCTTCCAGGTACCATTTGAAGATGGTCTACATGAAACTCACTCAAAAACTGTGGCAGACACAAAATTCCTTTTCTTCCACCTATTAGCAGTGCCTTTCTATCAGAAATTTCTTACAAAATTAAGATTTAATTATTCTTGTGAAGTGTAATGTAATACGTTCATTTTTATCATTGGAGGTATTATCACACTGTAAATAATTAAAGAAACCATAAATTAGAGCTGATGATCTAAATGAAGGTAGCACATTTTCTGATTTTTTTTCTATGAGTTTCCTTGCTGAATTCTGCAAATTAGCAAGTAATTTGTAATGCTTACCCTGAACATTACGTGAATTAGTGAGAATCCATTGTAATTAGATTTTTTTTTAAACCAATTAGCAAGTGAGAAAGATCTCATTGTTTATTTAGAATTACTCAGGAAAAAAAGGAGCATAATTTTATTTGCACTGTATTTTTTCCAAGATTTTAATGCTTTCATTTCCTCCTAAGAAAGAACTATCATGAGGGCACAGAGAAGAGGGATGATAAAATCCTAAGTTACCTCCCTTTGCACTAGATATGTAGGCTCCTTCTATTTTCAAAGGTTTCTGATTCAGACCCAACGTGATAAATGCAGTATTCTATAGGGCAGGGAATTAATTCTGTTTTCTGCAGATGCAGTCTAATGACTTCACTTTGAGATCATTCTTTTCCTAAATGTCTTTGCACATACCATGCTAGAATATTTTTAATTTCCATTTTAACAGAAGTGAAACTTCCTTTTCACTTCTTTTTCATTTAATAGTAAATAAATTGCAATAGAAACAGAATTTCATGAGTTTGCAACCCTGTCCATAGAAATCTCTAGTTTTGTTCTATTTTTCTATGAAGAGCCTTATGATAAGAGCTTGTTTTCCTCTGCTGTTGCCTCACGATGTCAAAGTGAAAAGGATTTGGCTGCTGTATATTCATGAATTGCTATGGGAGGTTGGATGAGGTACTTGGCAGAGATTCATGGAACAGCTGAGATGTTGACTTCTTGGCTACTGCAGGAATAATGTGGACATTACAGCAGTGTGCACAGCAGGGCCACAGCCATCAGCACCAAGAAAAAGTATTTTCTCTCAGTTCAGAGCGGGGGGCTCAGTCCTTTCCTTCTGTGGCGTTGCCGTGCACCAGCACGCCGGGTGATAATTGGAATCTGTGGGTGATGAAGGGACTGGTGATCCTTGGCGTGAAAGATGTGACCTGTGTCTGAGGTTCAGAGCAGGGAAGCTTTTCACGTGGTGCCTCTGTTTGCACTGGAAGGCCAAGACCACCTGAGGGATCCAGTTATTCCTTTATGAGCTCCTCTGTGGATGAAAGTCTCATGTTGCAGCACAAAAACTTCTTTGTTTTCTTTCCAGTCTGATCTTATTTCCCAAGATCCATAATGAGATGAAGTCCTAGGGATTTTCCGTACATTATTCAGCTGCAGAAGCATTCTCCTTTTCTCCCTTAAATAAGGTATTTTGTTTCTTTTTCTATTTAACCTGTGCAAAAGAAATGTTTTGTAGTTTAAGCGTAGTTTTGTGGTCTGTATGTGTCCTCTTCTGCACTGCTTTTGCTGGGTTATTCTCCTCTTGGATTTTTTACCATCTTCAACAAATTGGTGGGAGAGTCCAGAACTGAGATGCTCCCTAAATTACAGCAGTTTAGTTTACTGATGGAACCAAGCTTAGAAAAACTCAGTTAATAACCAAAGCACAGTAGGCATTTCTTGGGTAGCCATCAGCAGGAGCAGAAAGAGCCTGGATGTTGCTGGCAGTACTCAGGGGTTCCCTGGACCAGGTTCAGTCCCTGCCAGAGCTCTGTGGCTGTGAAGCACAACTGCTGGAAGCAGTGGTTTCAGTGGTGGCGTTCAGGCAGTGTAACTAACCTGCTGGTTCTGACTATAAAAGTCTAGAAACAAAAGACAGAAAGCTGTAGTAAAGCTTTTCTTCCCCAGTCAGTGTCTGTAAGAACAGGCATTAATTGACAACAGAGGAAATCACAGGAGGCTGCAAAGAATTGTGGAATAGGGCAGATGCATATAAAAAAAATTAACCTGTACTAGAACAAATTGAAGTGTTACTGCTGTAGCATTTCTCATATTTCATTACAAGCTGACTTACTGACAGCTTCTTTGCTTGAGATTCCTCCGATGCTGAGACTTAACTTGCTGCCTCTGAATACCCAACAGATTTTTAATAGTTTTAATAGTTTGTTTGGTTGTGGAACTGAGCTTTCCTTGTGGGTTATACAGATACCACTTTTCTTTTTCCGCTATGCTTTGAAATGCTCATCAAGAATTCTAGGTAGGTTTGGTGGTGGAAGAGAAATTTGCAGAGTACATCAGCCATGGTAATACCTGAAAGTCTTGCTCAGGTTTGGGAGGGAAGAACAGGTGGACTTGAAGATAGATAATTATGTGATATATACAGTATCTGTCAGAAAATTCCAGTAATTTTCCACTCTGATAGACATTTATGAGTAAATATATCTTCTAGTTAACCAGATGTGGATCACTTCTTGCTCTGCATAGAGGTAACACCTGGCTTAAATGAGACAAGGGAAAAAAGGGAACTAATTATCCAAAAAGTAATATTTGTCTCCTCCCACTTTCCAGAATGGAAGCTTCAGTAGCTATTTTAAATCGAACAGCAGGTACTTAAAAGGCTTCTTTCTGAAACATGAGTTTTAAAAATCTAAGCAATGCATGAAAGCTTTAAAGACAGGAAAAGAGTTTCAGTTCTGATTCTGAGCTCCAAATTACTCCTGTGTTTCGTCTGATTCTTAGAAGAAAAAAAGCTAACCCACTCTTTAAAAACATCAGTAGAATGTGTGTGTCCTGGTACCTCTGAGCAAACCAAGAGATTTCACATTACATTAATTTACACGGTTTGCAAATATTTCCGAAGTAGCCTCTTGATTAGATTTTCCATTCCTGAGTAATGGGATCTTTGCAGGGCCCTTAAGAAATGTATTATTGAGAAAAATACCTTAAATTATTTGTTTAGCAGATGAAGGGAACTACTGAGAGAATATGGATGCAATGTAAATATCACCTGGGCATATATGGGTAGGAATTTGTGTGAGAGAAAGGATTTCCCCATGCTTATTCTCTCAGAAAGAGATTTATGTGTCTCACGTAACACTGATAATAGTGGCAGCCTCTTCCTTCCTCTCAGCAGGAATAGTTATCAAAGATGAAAGTATCTTTGTAGGCCAGCATGAACTGATTTCCTCCATCCTGTGCATGATAATATTTTAATTAGGCAATTCCCTGTGGTGGTGAGGAGCTTTTCAATTAACCATTTTTAAAAAGTGTTCTCACTTTCTCTAATTACATTACTTTAATTTCTCAGTGAAGGAATAATTCTCAACAGACAGGAATTCATTCACCTGGATTTTTGGGTGCTATAAAGTTGGTACAAAATCCAGAAAGCAATATGCAGTGGATGAAATAGTAATGACTACTCTGTTTCCTATGCAAGTTATTTGTGATTAGGAAAATGGGCGATGTAGAGTGTGATGTATGGAATTTCTTACTCCTTAGAAGACTAAAACATGAGACATTTTTTGTAGTTGAAAATATTGTAATGCCTATTCCCTTGACTACCACCAGTTGTCAGTTCAAACCTTGAGAAACCAAATTATTTCCTGATCAGTGGAATCAAATCTAATATGGAAGAAGTCAAAACGTTTACCTGAAGATCCTTTCGTCAGTGTTTTATTAACATTTCACGGAAGTTATGTGGGGGTTAATAAATCACTAAGAGATGCTACAGGTGTCACAACATGTCACACGTGCATTCAAGTGCTTGGACCATTATAGATGTTGTAGAGGACTATAAGTTAATGAAAATGCTTATTTTATATAGAAAGTACTTTTTAAACAGTTAATATGTTAATTATAGACAAATGGAAGTGCTTAGACTCTATAGTGACTTTCTCACAAATCTGTGAAACACTTACATGTTCTATACACTGTTTAAGCAGAAGTTTTACTGCTCCTCTTCTAGTTCTGAGAAATGAAGCACTTCAGTTTTTTCTGCTCTCTGATACATGTAGCAACTTAATTACTCTTTTGAAACCCATGAGCATTTAAGAGGAGATAAAATTAAAAGCGGGAATTCTTATCTCAGCGGTTAGTGGGCCTCTTGGTAGTGAAGAAACTGCCCACTGATGAGAAAAATCTCATCAAGCAGATTCAGAAACAATTGAGTAAGGCTCAGCTATTCTTCACATAAAGAGAAAACCCTGGAGGTATTCAGATGATTATTAGTTCATGGTTTTCCAAAGAGCAAGGATTTCACTCACACTGGCCATAACTAAAATCTAATTATTTTCTTCATTTTTTTTTTTTAATTTAAGCCTTAAGTTGTCATAAGTCTTGATGAGAGATTTGAAACATAGTTTGTCTTTTTTAGAAGTTGCAATATGGAAAGTGGGGATCTGGTAACAGGGCACCCAAACTAAGCCCAGTGGGAAATGCTTAATGGAACAGTTTTTCCACTACAAAATATAGCCTGAAGGGTGGCGAACAGGATTAAATATTAATTAGAACATGTTGATATTTGACCAAGATATCTGATAAGGAAAAGCCAGATTAAGTATAAATCAATTTTTTATTTTCTTGATTTCATGCATTTATATCCCAATTTATATTTTAAATAATATAATATATACACTGAGCCTTTGATAACAGTATTTTTATTTTATAAAGTTTTATCACTTTTGAAATATTTATAGTTGTTAACAAATCACTTTATCAGAATTCTCTTTCTGCAGGTAAATTAAAATTTTGATTTTATATTCCAGTTCAAAATAAAACCAGATTTTGAAATGGCAGCTTTTCCTGCAGGAAGAAAATTTATCTTTTTAAGCAGCTGTACATTTGTCTTAATATAGTTTCAGTATCACAAAGATTTTCACTGCATTTGACTGACATTAATTGGAGGGGACAGGTGGTGGTGGCAGTGAGGAGGAAATCTCTCCAGCATTGTGTAGAATTGATAACAGGATATGCAGGACTAGAGCTGGTGAAAAATGCATAAATATCACTTATGCAAGAAATTGATTAGTTGAGATTAAAAAAAAAAAAAGGGAAAGAAAAATCCGCAGTATAAATGTAAACTAACAACAGTAAGAAAGATACTTTTCTGTTGTCTCCATGAAGAATTTCTCGGGGTTAACTCTCTTCCCCCTGCACTGGTGAGGTCACACCTTGAGTGCTGCGTCCAGTTCTGGGCCAAGGAAGGTGAACCTCACCTGCACGGAGGTGTTGGGGCAAGCCCAGAGGAGGGCAGCAAAGCTGGTGAAGAGTCTGGAGGGTAAATCCTGTGCAGAGCAGCTGAGGGAGCTGGGGATGGTTTTACTTTGGGGACCCACTGGTTTTGCCAAAGGAGAATGTGATCTGCTGAGTTGTCAGGCTTGTGAACCAATGGGGTTGATTCAACAGAAACTAAGTAGACACTGATACAAAGCCATGGTCATTAACTTTTGAACACTAAGATTTATTACCAGAAACCAGATGATCTTGTTGTTGGTGTTTAACTCTCATAAAAAAAGGCACAATTAAAAATTTTTTAAATACTGAGATTTTTTTATGCTATAAATATTTCTTTCCAGAGAACTCAAAAGAGAAATAGAGAAAAGAACTAGAGAAAAGAACTATGTAAAGTTATATGAGGAACCAAAACAAAAGTGCAGTGGCCTAGAAATAGAGAATGGTTGTTTGATGCGCCATGGCTTGGAAAACAGCTGCTTTCTAAACATGAGACTCTGCTTTCCTTCCCATAATCACTGCCTTTCCTCCAGGCACTTGCTCAAAGTGAATCAGCTCAAGGATTAATGCTTCTGCACAAGGCTTTTGACAAAGTGTGTGATATCAGGCTGTGTGAGCTTGAGCATTGCTGAGGAAAGAATTTTGCAGAGGAGCAATATTGTACCTTGGAACACCTGTGTGAGCCACAGAAATACTTCAGACCCTTTGACAAACAGCTCGGGAAACAGAAGTGATGTCTCTGCCTGCAGTACTGGAGAAGAGAACAAAGAGAAAGGGTAAAACCATTTTCCAGCAGTGGGTTCTCAGCTTCCTGAGCTTCTCCCACTTTCAGCAATGTTGTTGAGTCTGGGCTTGATGTGTCTGTGGTTTCCAGCAAGAGTACCAAAGTTGAATAGCCTGTTGCTGGCGGTGAGCTGGAGGGATTTGGGTTTGCTGGGGCCAGTCCCCACTTGCGATGCGTGTAGGTGAAGCAGATGCAGCAATTTAAAAGCCTCAGAGCCTACGTCTTGTCGCAGTTGGGGTGAGACATGGCTAAATCCTGTGGTGGCAGTGGTCTATAGGAGCCCGGCTGTGGTGGGGAGAGACTTTCCATTCCCCCAGGGATTCCTGCTGAAAAGGGCTGCCCTGCAGCAAGCCCACGGTCAAATCCTTTAATTTATCTGACTTTTGTTTGGCAGCTGGGTCGGGTTGAGGGCTCGAGGGCAGGCGAGGCAGGATGGAGCCTGGTGCAGTGTCCTGCTGCAGTTATTTATCACCCGTGTACTGAACCTGCAGCACTGAAGCAACATTATTACTGACTTATCTAGGGATTGTGTGGTTAGAGCACTTCCTTTTTTCTGCACTGCAAATGAGAAGCTGACAGGGAAAGGAGAATGGTGCAATGGGCTTTCCAGAGCACAACTGACAGGCTGCTGTTCCTGCAGGGGTACAAATCCCAGCGGCAGCTTCCTAGTGCATATGGAAGAGACGATGATCCATCAGTGACTCACTGAATGCTTTTCACTTCATCACAGCAAATGATAAAAAAAAAAAAAAAGAAAGAGCGAGAGAGAGAAGAGAAATAATACAACTTCCATGTCCTTATAAATGCAGCAGGAGCCTGTGATTAGAAACAAGCAGCTTAGCATGCGAAGGGTAAGGGCATGGCAGCAGTAGCAGCAGGTTAGATGTTATTGCTGTTATTGAACAGAGCACCAGGGTGACCACATTTTACAAGACCTTTATTGGTTCACTCTAGTAAAAATGAGTCACACCTCTCTCCCTCAGCTCCTCATCTTCTTCCCTCAAAAGAGTGATAGGAAAAAGAATGATTAAAAACTTCCAACATGAAAAAGTTCGACTTTACACGTCAGTGCTGTGTACAGATGGATGATTCACCAGAATCCATCTCTGTGTTTTTGGGCTCCTTTTTTGTTTGAAGTGTTAGCATGTCAGACCTTATAGGGATTCCAGGTCTGAGCCTGTGCTAGTACCTCCTTTTATCTGGTAAAATGTTATGTGGTGGCAGAGAAGGGACTCCTGCTGAAAAGTGTTCCCCTTTGCTAGTTTGATGGAAAAATAAAGAGAAATCTATGTGGAGTCTCCATTTCTGGGCTCTGAGGGGTTATTTCCATGGAGGTTTATACTGGGCACTTAAATGGCATCTAGAGGTGCTTTGCAATATCAGATACCATCCTTTGCAACATTGAAGGGGGTGAACAAAACAATTTTCCAGCTCTGAATCAATTTTGTGACTTTCCAGTCTCTGTTAAGCAGCTTTTAACTTTTGTTACCATTACAGTCTTGGGAGTTACAGGCAGCAGAATGCTCAGCTGTACACCATTCACCAGGCAAGAGGTTTCATGCCAGGGAGTGCAGGGGCTGAAAGCCATTATTTAGGAACCTATATTATAAAACTACTTGCAGATGTAAAAAAGGATGGGGCACCAACCTGCAAGCAGCAAAGAAAAATTGAGTTTATAGTCCTGTCATATGTGCATTTAAACTGAGTTTATCATTGTGGCTACTTGCAACAAAGCTGTAGCAGTCAATGTTCAGCTGCAGCAGCAGCACTTGCCAAAGCAAAGCCATCCTGTCTGTGACAGGAACACATCTGTAGTGCCTGGCATCTGACAGTCCTGAAGCATTTTGCAGTACAATTGTTAATTAAGCTTTACAGCAGCTCTGTAAGGTAGGTAAATGCCATCCACAGACATTTCAGGCACAGGGCTCCCTCTCCTGTGGAAAGGTACCAGGGTGTGAGAGAGGGCATGTTGGGTGGGTAGCCCAGTGTGTGGGGCCAGATTTGTGCTCAGAAGAATAAGTCTTCAATTGCTACATGACCTTTTGTGCTTGAAAATTGGGACCTACATCACAGCTGTGACCTCTGCTATGGTTACAGCAGAAAAACCCAATACAGTAGTAGAAATGTTCCATGGAGTGGAGCAGCACAGTGCTCTGTCTGCCAGGGAATTATTTTGGATTTCCCCCCAAATGAGATTGTAATCCAGCTTTTGATATGCATCACATCTCCTCTTGTTCCAATAAACCCTGTCCTTTCCCGGAAGTGTGCCCCTGTACCTGGGCTGTGGCACTGCCCTGTGTGGGCTGGTTCTGCACAGCCCTCCCAGGGCAGCCACGTGCCCTCTGCTCAGGTGTGAGCCTTCATTTCACCCACACGCTGCTGAATTGTTAGCAGTGTGTGCGCATGCTGCCAGCCCCTCATGTTCTCCCTTCAGTGCTCTCAGTTTCCTGGCAGGAGGAGAAGATGCCCCTGGCTTGTAGCTGGAAGCCTTTGCTGCCACATGTCCTTGCCACAGCCTCTCCTCCGAAGGGCGAGCGCGGTGTGCAACAGCCCACCCCTGAGCTGCAGCCTGACATCCAGGGCTTGTGCTGAGTGTTATTCAGACCCAGCTGAGCCTTACGTGTAAACACTGCAGAATTTCATGGCAAAAGGGTGGGAGGGAGGAGGAGGAAGCAGACAAAGTGCCCAGTGCCCTACTTAGCAAACGCCTAAAGCCTGGCCTGCTGCGTTGCCTTGTCAGACTCTGCATGCTGCAGAACTGATTAAACAAAAACCCAACGTGCTGGGGCCAGAAATTGCCCAGTTCAATGTTAACATTGTGTAAACACTCTCCAACTGACTAAATTCTAGCAGACCCAGAAGTTGCCAGGAGCATTTTCATGCTTTCCCTCTCTGCTGAAGCTAAGCCTGCAGCTGCAGCTCCCCGGGTCTCCCTGGGACTCATTAGCATGGCACCGCCATCGCTGCTGGCGAGGGCAGCCACGGGGGACGGTGTCACACGTGCAGAGAGTGGCAGCCCTCACACAGGAGCAAAACAGCGAAGCAGAACTGCCACTGAGGGGAAGGATCATGCTTAATAATATGCAAATCAATGTAGCATCTCACAAAGATTTGATTTGCTTTTCGAGGCAGCTGCTAAAAATATTGTTTTAACCCCTCTTGGGAGCGTAAATATATCTACTAGACCCAAACTAGAGGGAGGGTGATTACATTTTCTAATGACTTTAATTTTACAAGGTAAAACATTTGAAAGCTGACATGTCTTTCATCCTTGGACCGAGTGTGCTGGGGAGATGCCCATGCAAGGGTAATTGCATCAGTGTTAATTCAGCACAGCCCTGCCAACCGCACAAAGAAATGCCCTGCAGATTTGTCAGGACGTGAGGAAGTTTTGCTGTACATAATGAAATGTGAAATATCATTTTCGATGCACAAAGGACATGCTTTCTCCTAGCTTTTTATTGTTTCATCGCAGGCAGCCCAGTGCTCAGTGGTGCTACCTGGGCTCAATCATTACGTCTTCGGGCTGCGCACCCGCCTCACTGAATCGAGTGCTTACGTACTAACTCAGGAAAGTCAGTGAAGCCTACGTGTTTTCCCATTTATGAGGGCAAATTATTTGGGTCCTTTGCCTTCCTGTAACCAATTCCACACGTTGTTAAGCTTGTGTAACTCAGGTGGCTTTTTACTGCCTGTGCCTTGCAGAAAACAACACTAGACTTAACACAGTAGTTTCCACATGACACAGCTGTAAGGAAAAGCAATATTATGGCCCAGTGATGGTGAGAAGCAGAGAGGTGCCTCTGGAGGCAGAGATCTACATAAGGGCTGAGGCCCTGGAGCCAGGAAATGAATAAATGAGCAGCACACTGCTGTGCTAGCACTTGGGGGTGGGTTGTTTGTGTCCTGCTCTGCTAAGTTATTGTTCAGGAGATAGAAAATTGGTATTTCTGTGGCTTGGATCCATTTTGATTTGTTTTCCTGTATTCAAATCATCTGCTTCCAGCTGCTTTCTTGGGCTGAGTTTGACAGAGATGCACAAATTGTCTCATGGGTCATCATCTTCTAAAGAAGGTCTGTCATTCTTCTCCTTTTAGTTTTTGTTTGGGGCATTTGTGGTAGCAATGTCACTGTAAGGGGCCAGGATTCCCTGCTCTGCAAACACAAGACCAAAAGGCAAAGGGCTCAGGGAGTCTCCGGGCTCTACTTTGTTTAGACACATGATGCTGATTCCAAATACAAAGGTATTGATGGGTTTCACTGTGCTGCCCTTAACAAAATTTTTTTAACAGTTAAAATGAGGCTCTATTGAATCAGAGAAGGGTGGCCCAAAGGCTGTGCCCTACTCAGCCAATATTTGTATCAGTCAGCCAGGAGCCCATTTCACTTCAGCCATGCAGGTCTTGTCCCCTCCTCATCCTCCCGCGGGGCAGGCGCAGTTGTGCCGAGCTGCAGGATTTGTGCTGCTCTTGGACTGACACTTGGTGCCTTCAGCCTGTCTTCTTCACAGGAGGGAGGAAGGAAGGGAGGGAAGGAGATTCTATCACCCTGAAGCAATCCACTGTTTCCCTGGTGTTTGCTCAAACATTTAATTACTCTTATGTAACATGTCTTGCGTGGCACTGTTTTGAATTTGTCTCATCTCATCAGATGAAGGAACCTTTTATTAACAAGTATTCCCCTTCTGCATCTCCTTCTCTGAGATCTCCATACACTGCAAACCAGGCAGATCTTGGTCTCTGTTTTGGGCTCCAAGCCTTACAAAACCATGCATGTTCTCTTACCCTCTGCTTTGCACCTTTGCTGGTTTTCAGTGTTATCTGTTCAAATTGAAGTACTGGGGGATTATAGAATATTCATCACCAGTCTCACAAGTGCGGCAAATGGAAGTATATTTACCTCCCTATTTGTCACTTACTTGTTCATACATCTAAGGAATATTTTCTAGGTTGTAGTCCCTATTCTGTAGCTGTGCCTAAGTACACTTCTTGTTCCTAGATACACAACCACAAATCTGGCCTTAAATGAACCCGGTGAACATGAATGGATTTCACTGAGATAACAAGATTTATTAAAAATTAAAAAGATCTCATCTAACTCTGCTCCAGCTTGTCTGTGCAGACTCTGCTTAACTGGCTTGAAATGCTTATTCCTAGAACTTTAACATCCTCTTTAGTTACGCAAGGATTGGAAAACAATTAATTTTCCTACTACCCTTTTCATAGACAGAATAGAAATATGTATTGAACATTTTACCTCTTATGCATTTTATTGAAAACTTTGCTGGCTGCATAGCTGCTGTGCTGCTGAAGTTCCTTTGCTCTGTTCAATTCTGTCCTCAGCCAGACCCAAGATGACTTTTTCTTCTGTCATTCTTAGTTTTCCTAATAAATATTTCATCTTTTCTAATATTGTTTACATCAATTCCTATTGATTTCCTTCTTCTCAGTAATTTTATATTGGCTTTTTGTTCCTAATTGCCTCCTTCTCGTCAAATGAGAATTTGCTTTTAGCCAAACTTTTTTAAGTTTTTTTTTTATTGTGGTATTGTGTCTCCTGTCTATTTCATGGTTTTTCCCCAAGAACTCCCCAGTCTCATCGTCTCTACTTTTTCAGTCAGTTTTTGGGCATTTTATGTTCTCTAGTTTTTGGGCAACAGTTCTTTGAGGCCTCAGCTATAAAATTGTGCATGCTGTATTTACCTTCTCCTTTCTCTTTTGTCTTCATTTTTTAATATCTATTTTTGGTCACTTTTTGCATAGTATGACATTAAACTGCAATATGCAGATCAGCAACAGTCTAACCTATATGGAACCACTTGGAAAATCATGTCCTATGTTTTTTTGGTTCAGAATCTTTGGAGAGACTGTTTTCTGTTCTATCCTTTTCTCAATTGGTGCGGAGAAGTTGGACTCCAAGGAATTTTGTTGCCAGTTTGTTGTTTTCATTTCAGCCCTGAAGAAGTACCCACTCAGGTCCTTCAGGCCATATTGGTGTTTCTTTTCTATATATACTTGGAATAACAAAAGATATTCCTCCTTGTACAAACCTTGCTTGCATCCTTACTTCCCTACAGCTGCACTGTTGGAAAATAGGATTCAGTTACAATCCTATTTAGCAGACTGTACTAAACCAGGTTTCCTGACAGTAAGAATATACTTCTGCAATGGTAATTTTGTAAGTGGAAGATACTATCCCAGGGATAAAACCTCTTGTTTGAGGGCCTGAGTTATGAGACGTCTTACTGTGAAATGCTGAGGGTTGGCATAAAATCAGCATTTGCTCAGAGACCTGCATCCAAAGCCACTGCTGCACCAACTGCGATGGTGAGCTCCTCTTGTGGCAGTGATTTTGGGTAACGTCTGTGAGCCCAAGCTGCCAGAATGATCTTATTCTTACTGCATGGCTGTCCAGTGAGCTATGCAGCAAGCTGTAAGGCCAGGCACTCAGTGATTCGCAAGAACATGGCAGCTTCAGTTGGCATTCCTGAGCACGGCCTTACTGAGTCACCTTGCCTTGTCATAGCTGAATCACTGACACTTAATTGATGGAAAGCTTTTCTTACACAACAGATGTCAGGCCTTGCACAGAGGTCTGGTGAGTGGTCCTGGACCCCAGGACTGATTGGGAAGGTTTCTCATACCAATCTACACAGAGACAACTTTGCTTCCCCCATACTGCACCCAGCCAAGCACCCTAAAGGATGCTTTAGTGGCTGAGGGTGGTCACATTGAATGCCACAATCATAATTTCCTGCAGCAGTCTCCCCAGCAGGAACTTCCTTGAAGAACTTCTCTGGGATATGAGAGGGCATCATGATTTTTCCTGTGACAGAGGACATCTGGCAGCTCCCAAGATGTGAGTGAGGTCATTGTGCTGTGTAGCACGAGCTATACACCGACCCAAAGGAGATCCTGAAGCACAACCAGGCTGTATCTGAGAGGCTGATGACAGCCAGCTCAGGCTTACAGAGCATTCACAATGGTTTTCAATGCTTGGGAGAGCTCTTTCACAGAAAATTTCTTGGAGCCTCAGACTGGAAGAGTGGCCCTGATTAATGTCTGCTGCCCCTGGGCTTCTCCTCTCCCCCTTTCCTACCTCACAGCTGCAGCTGGGAAGGTAGAATCTGCCCTGACTGTCCATGCTGATGTTGTGCTCTATTTGGCATTTGTGCAGTATCTCTCCCTGCTTTTTTCCCTCACTCAAAACACTAGTCCCTAGATTTTTAAACACGTTCTACCAAGAGCACTCAGTGAGCAGGGAGCAGATTGACTGCAAGGCCTTCTGATGCTGAATTTTGCTGACAGTCTCCTAACGCCAGCAGCTATTCCTGATTTGTATCCTCTTCCTTCAATCTGATGCCGACAAGGTCAAGTTTAGAAACTTCTAACAAATGTTACTTTCTCATTAACAGACAGACTGCTGGGTGGTAGCTTCTGTTTTGTGTGTGCCAGTTGTCATTTTAATCAGCTCTGCTCTGCAAGCTTTGTGTTTGAAGCGCTGGCCATGCCAGAGCGGTGAGCAGGTCCCTCTGCACATGTTCAGCTCTTCATGGTTTTCATAGGAATTTGTGTTTGAATCCCACTTTCCAAGGGACTTGACTGTTCTCTGCTCTTTAAGAAAGAAGGGGTGTGGTGGCAGAGCAGAGGACATCAGAGGAAGGGAAGGCTGGCTGGCTGGAGAGCATCATGAGCAGGTTGCAACTGGTCCACAGGGCCATGTGGTTACAGTGAAACTTCCTCTGTGTGGAGGAGTCCTGGTTCTGGATTCTCTAACTCCCATTTTCCTATACTGCACCTTCAGCATCCTCTGCTAATCCACCATTGGCTAAGGGCCACTGAAGTCTGCAAGGGACTCCAACTCATCTGAGTACCTTCAAATTGTGCATCCTGCACAGGAACGAGAATAAACTCCCTGCTGTAGTAAGGGTCCTGCTTTATTGTGACCTGACTGATGTCTCTTCTCACCTAATGATCACAGGGATCTCTAACCCAGTGCAGCAGGCTTGGCTTTGGATGTGCATCCATAGCAATTATATAGGTGAATAAATCAAATGTACATATAAAATGTATACAATAGGCTGCTTTAAAATTGTATTGTGAAGATGTATATGGAGATGTAGAATTCTAATCAAACCCATTTTAGGTACTTGGGAATATTTCCACTGCTGTCATAGAATCACAGAATCATTTTGGTTGGAAAAGTTCTCTAAGATTGTCCACTCCAACTGTTGGTAGCCTTTAGACTGGCTTCCTAATGACTTGTCTTTGTTACTGGAAGTTATCCAGAGGCTGTTTTCCCATGAGCAGTTCCGGGCTGTCAGGTTGGAGGATGCTCTGCTGGGGTGATGGTGCTGGCAGTGAACATCTGTTGATGATGCAGGAGGTTGGATGAGTTTGGTCTTTGAGGGGCTGTCTGGGCTGTTTAAGGATGGGTGAGGGTGGAATGACTTTCCACAGACTGGAAAGAGAATCTTCAGAACAATGTTCTTATCCAATATGCTTTGGAATTGATACCCACCATCAGCTGCAATGAAATGGCCTCTCATTAACGCTAATTGCACTTGCCTCTTACTTTCATATTAGATAATGAACATGGTTAAGTAGTGGAAAGCCTGCTCTCCCTTTTTCTGCTGTGACAGCATTAGATTGTTGTGATTTATACCCTTCATATAGGTAGTAATATGATTATTCGGTTAATCTATTATTCATTTCACTCATGATCTATTCTTTTCACATTCTTATTCTGTGAGTCAATTTCTCTCTCTGCTATTTTAATAGAGTAGCATTTTAAATTGTGAGAACACCGCATTAAACATGTATAAGATTTAATCTAATTTAAAATGCTTTCTTCTAGCAGGATATGCCTAATAAGCATAAAACTAATAATGTTCAAAATGCTATGGCATATTAACATGGCACATTGTGAGGGGTGCATTTTTCAAATAAAGCTAAGCACTAATTAATGAATATCTAAACCCTTTTCTAACTCCTTATCCTGAAGCTGTGTGATTGACATGGAAAAAGATCTCTTGACATAATAGCACTGCATACAAGCTGCCTTGAAGTTTACAAATATTTTTTCTTGCTGTCTAATGTGATATCTTTAGAGTAACACAAAATCAGTGATATCTCACAATATTAATGTTATATGGACACTGAAATACTTAGGAATCATTGATCTGCACTTGATTCAGCGCTGGATGTATGTGTGTGACCCACTGGATGAAACGGATTTTATGTTTCCTCGCTGCATCTTTCTGCAGAGACCATGAGTCTGTTCCAGCCTGCAGTGGCACAGCCTGGCTGTTGTGTTCTATGCTTGTCGTTTTAGAGACTTTTGTAAGAGTTTAATAGTCTGGGCAATAATTTATTTTACTTCAAATTCATTATACAGAAAAATGAAGTTTTGGGTTGAATGTAGACTTGTTTGAAGCAAATTCAGTCTTCTATCTGCTCTGCTGCCTGAGAACTGAGTAGTTTTGTTTTATGTTAACTATTTTTGTTTCCTGCTTTGAAACCAGGCATCCTCTTAGAAGTTAGGTCAATGTACTCTTGTGAAAATAAAATACTTGCCCAGATGCAAAAAAAAAAAAAAACATTTTAGTATCAATTGAACAAATACTTATTCTAACTAAATGGTCTGTTTTGTTTATTTGTTTGACTTCACACTCAGTTTTTTGACCGTGTGAGAAAACAGTAAATGCCTGATCCTGTAGAAAAATGATGGTCAAACGTAGGCTTTATTTTGTCTGCACTGGCTCGCAGGAACCTGTTTTCCTTTCTGGGCAGGGAGGCAGCAGAGCCTGGCCCCTGGCTCTGACACTGGATTTTGGCCAGGAGCCCCCACTGAGCAGATTTGGAAGCCTCCTCAGCTCTGCTGATTTCGACAGAGCCAGTGGAAGCTACTTTGTGACGCCCAGCGGGAAAACCAATATAATTAACCATGTCTTTATGTCTCTGCCGTCGCTGAACCCGCTTTGTAAATCTCCTGCTCGTTATCATTGTATCAGTTTGATTATAGACCTTCAGCAGAGGCTGACGTGCAACAGGAGGGCGAGCGGTGCCGGCGGGGTCCGGGACTGCTCACTCCCAGCAGGGGACTGCAGGCACAGATGGCGGGTTTGGGCATTTTCTGGCACTGCCCCTTCTCGGTGAGCAGGATCACGGCTCTTTTTAGCTCCGAGGTTGCTGCGAGCCCCGGCCCTCCCACACTGCCGCGAGGGCGAGCCCGAAGTGATGCGGAGGGAGACTCGGGCAGGCAGGGGCTGATCATCGACACAGCTCGCTGCGAGCTCTGCCTCGAATGATGTAAGGAATGACTAATGCTGCAGGTTCCAGCATACAAACTCCAGAGACCTCGGGAGTGCTGGAAAAGAGTACTTGCTGAAAAAAACCACTTTCTGACAAAGAGGAGGATATTGGTTCTGAGCATGGCTTGGATTCAGGGGTGTTCTTCCTTAAGCATGTTTAAGTTCTTGTAAGGTCAGAGCTTTGCTGGATATTTCTGCTTATTATTTGTGTTTTGCTAGTTGCTATGTACTGCTGTTGTAGTATAGGACCTGTTAGGCTGGTGATGTTTGAACATGAGAGAAAAATGAGAGTTTATTTGAGGAATGTATTAGGAGTGTACTTAACTCTACCCTATCTCTGCCCTGGAACATGCATGAAGTAAACTTTTATGGGAAATTAACTTTTCTGAGCTTACAAAGCCAACATTTGAGTGTGCATTTATGGTATTTTTTTAAACTGGAGAGGTAGAGCTCCCCTTCGTAATTCTTTGTCCCCGGAGACACTTACAGAAACTGAGTAACGGGTTTGAGAAACCCAGACTGAGGTGCTGGGACTCCAGTGATGCTTCCTGGTGTGCTGCAGAGACTGATGGGGAAACTGTGGCCATTCTTGCAGACATACAAAGTTAAAGAAATCACCACTTTCTAGCTGTGAAGGAATTTTTCCTGTTGTGAAGGAATTTTTCCTGTATATTGCCCAAATGCTGTTAGGTGCTGCAGATCCTAATGCTGCCCATCTCACTGTTTCTCTAACCCTGCAATCCCAGTGAATTCAGGAAAAAACCCAGTGGGTGGATGATTCAGCTTTCTGCAGGTGAAACGGCATAACTTGATGTCAGTCCTTCTGCCACCAGGTCTATGATTCTATTTGCAATTACATCTGCACCTCTACAGCACCGGAAAATAAGGTCAGTAGCAGATCTCCTCTGCCCTGTGGTCTTTGCAACATGCCCCAAACCCACCCAGAAACTTCCAACAATGAAAAATGCTATTATATCATTGCTTGGTTTCACAAGATGTCAGATATTGTCTGACATCTTCCAGACAATAAAAGAGTTGCCTTTGATATATAAAGCTCTTCCTCTTTAGGATCCCGGGTGCCTGGGCACCGGCTCATCTCAAGTTGACAGTTGGTGTCAATGACTGTTTGAGAAACTTAGGCCTTGGGTACACAAAGATGCAGCACTTTTGTTTTTCATGTCTACTTCCCCCCACATCTATCCATCTTAACAGTGATGTTATTTCTGGCCTTCGTTGTTTTGTTTCTGCTTTCAGCAAATAACAGAAGAGAAAGGTCTGTGACAATTTTAGGAAGCTTTATAGAAGGAGGTTATTGATGGCTGCTACTTCTTCCACAGGCACTTGGAGAAATCCTTGAAATGATGTTTGCTGGCGTTGTGAAACGAATTATTACTATGGTAACAGCTGCTGAAATGTTACAGGAAACTTTAGCTCTACTTTTCCTTTTTTTTTTGTTTGTATGCTGAGATGAAATCTTGTAGCCTTATCGCCAAGATGGTGCCATATTCGTTATGCAGCTCAAGAAAAGGGAAAGGAGCAGGAAAAGCTTGTCAGAATCTTCATATTCAGGATCTGAGCGGCAGCAGAAATAAACACCCTTCTACTTAAATAAACTAAGAATTAGGGAAGAAGGATCTATGCACATCGACTGGAGGAATCTTATTTTAAATGCTAGTGATTTTTTAAATTAAAGTATTATTTCATACTGGATTGAAACCCCAGTTCTACAGTTATAACTGTGCTTGAGCTAAAAAATAAATTGCCTTTAGAGTATAATTTTCATCTTTTTCCCAGCAGGGCCAAATCTGCTGTTTGGTCTGTGGGTAAGCAGTAGAGAAAGAAGAGCTGAATGCTCTGCCTGCACATCCTGGGGTTGATTCGGCACAAAATGTCACGTCCTCCTTGCTGGAATAAATGGCCCTAAATTATCAGAAGTGTAAATGTCTGCAGGACCACACAAGAGACAAGAAAATAAGCTCTGGGCCTCTGAGTGTAGAATTCTCTGTTTAGGATCACAGTGGTCACTAACGGACATGAAGTGTGGAAGTTCAAAACAAAAGTTAATAAAAGTTTATTGCAGCCTTTCTTAAGTGGGAAGAAAGGGTTTCCTCATTCAGTTCCGGCATGTAAATGATGAGGACATTGAAGAGTCTCCAGTGGCTGCCAGTGGAGGTGGACACAAAGAAGTAAATGGGCTGTCTTCAACATCCTGATCTATTGTCCATCATGGATAGACCCCAGCCCTGGCAGCTCATCCTGTTGTAGGGGTGAAAGGAACCTTGGTAAGCCAGTTCATTTATCTGCTGTGAGGTAGAGTCTGCACTTGTGCACATCCTCTGGACTCAGGAAAATTCAGTACCGACTCAGTTATGAAAGTAGCTTGAGAAATATGGAGCTGTTTTTCCTTATGAGATGGGAGAAGCTTTGTAATGAAAAAAGGTACCCACTGCGTTGGGTACATTGCAAGCTCTGCACAATGGTTTTCACTGCTCATTCTGAAAGAGAAGTAGAATCCAAGTCAAGGACAGGAGCTCTTTTTAGCACAGAGACTGCTGATGCTGGTGCTCATGACCAAAGGAAGATGCCAGTCTCTTAGGTTTTCTCCAGGACACTTGACTTATTATATATTGTGTTGCAGGAAACAAGCTCATGCATCTGAACAAGGTGGAACGTCACAGTGTCTGGGTTTTAAAACTCAAGGGTGGGGCCAGTCCCAATGTTGCGGGTGATTCCCACCCAGGAGCCTTTGCCCAGGTGTTACCAGCCTTGGACCCTCAGAGCTTGGGGCCACAGGAAACCCTTTCATCTCCAGGCTGTGTTATCACTTGCAGAGCTGCTGTGGGAGTGTAAAACCTGCCACGTGTAGGGCAATGACAGACAGTTCAACTTCTTTGCTGTCCTTATTTTTTACTAGGATTTTTGGATTAGGACAGTGCCAGGGAGATGTTATTGAGACACAATAATCTCATGAGAACTGAGGGCAGCTCTGAGTGTAGTCAGTGTGAGCACAGTCCTGCTGCTTAACCGTGGATGTGGGGAAACCCTGCAAAAGCACATGGTTTAAGGATCTAAACCCAGGTTTGAGGCAGAGATTTATCATGGTAATGGGGAGAGAGGCAAACTGGAGTCTGCTCCCTGGAGTTTTCTCCTGGAGTGCTTCTTGGGAGTGTTTGGGCAAGCTGATGCTAAACTTCACATCTTGTGAGGCTCAGCCTTGCTTCAGTGGCCTGACCCTGATACGTTAAAATGTTATTGAGGTGTTTTATAATTTAATTTATCTCTGAAATTCCACCCAGACTTACTGTATATGCAAATACCAGACAGCCTTCATCCCAAGGAATGACTTCTGCTCTGTCCTTTCCAAAATGCCATCTTTAGTGTGTTTTTTGAAGTTAAACATTTTCTGATGGTTAAGGTGATGGGCTTTGTCCTAAGCCACAATCACTTAGAAATATTTGATTGCGTATGACCTTAGCAAACTTTGGGAAATTGCTGGCAGCTTTACTCCATTATTTGGGATCTTAGTCCTTCTGCAGCAGCACAGCAAGTAATTTTGCTTTATGTAGCAAAGGCTGCTCAGGGCTGCCTGGCTACTGCTAATTTAAGCAATGGATTGAGGAACTTTGTGCCTGGAAAATGAAATACTACTAGTGGATCAGACAGTGGGAGGAAAAGTGGGTTTGTGTTTGCAAACACCCACTCAGCCCCAAAGCAGTGGAACCAGAGAAGTTTTCTTGCAAATCCTGAATCTTATCCCCTACAAATCTGTGGCAATTAGGAGCAACCCCAGTGAATTGAATGGGATTATTGATGTAAATAGAGACAAGATCATATTTATGCTTCTGTGCAGCTAGTCTTAGCAGGGAGTGGTTCCTGAACAAAACTAAAAGATTCAGGTTTGAATGCATTTTAACTATCCTTCCCATCACTCCTGCCCCTTTAAATCCAAAGCAAAATGTTGCATGGAGGCCTTTCATAAATAATTTACTTTCTGCCTGACACCAGTCAGGGAGGCATAAAGCTTTCTGTGTGCACATACCGCTTCCAGAGCTCAGCAGTAACCAGATCTGAATTTAAAACAAAAAATCTGAAGACTTTTGTTTTTCTATGAGGATGGAAGAAGTTCAGGGACTTTGAAAGAGTCAATTCAGGCCCCACCACATCAGAGCTCTCTGTGGTGTTTGGAAAAGCACTGTTCATTCATCCTGACGGGAGAGGGATGACGTGAGTAGAACTGCCCTTGTGGTTAAGGAACTGGGTGGAACTCCTGGGATTTTGGCTCAAGCCTCTGCTCTGCTCTAGGTGATGTTGGCCAGACACAATGCACTCCTGTGCTGAGATTTCCAGGCTACTTCCAAACAAGCTGGGAAGCAGAATAGCTGCACTGATCTGCTGTGTTCGGGAAAGATACCTGCTGCCCACTGGGGGCTTAGCTAACACAACAGGTGTGTCTTGTTTTCCCAACTGACCTAGCAAAATTGCTGATTTTCCACTTTTCAGAGGGAGAGTAATTACTGGGCAAGTTGTGGAGTTGGGAGGTGTTTTTCTAGAAGTCTTTTATGACCTTGGGCAAAGCACTTAGGCAGAAATCTCATGAAGTATTAAAGCATTTCGGTCCTATTGAGAGCTTATCTCTGGTTCATTTCAGTGGGATTTAGGGTTCTACTTTCTACTTAAGTACCTAAATCTTTTTGTGATCCATAAAAATCTTAAAGTTTCTCTTTGGAAAAAAAGGGAATAATAAAATACCTTGCCTCACAGGGGTGTTTTGAGAAAATATTAAAGATTTTAAAAAAAACAAAAAAATTGACTATGAGGCTATGTAGATGTGATCGTGATCATGTATTCTCTAAAACAAATCCTGGAATACATGCTTGGCAATATATGAGTGTTGTACAAGTGTTTCCATGCTGGCAAGAGCAGCTGGGCCATAGTGCACAAAGCTCATTCTATAATTTACAGCAAACCTCTGGAAAAATATTTCTTTCACTTAAAAAACCCAAAAAAACCTGTGCCTGTGGCGTGGCATCTGGAACTTGCTTAGCAAGCAGCAGGAGCTCTTTATAATTCATCAAAAAGGCCACACAGATAATGAGACAAGGTTCCTCTCCGTAGCTAAATATTTCTTTCCAATGCTGCTTCAAAACAAAAAGTACCAAGGCAAGGGGTGTGGGGAAACCTCTCTCCAGCCCCGGGTCTGGTGTGCCCCAGGCAGCAGCAGTGCCCAGAGCTGTACTTGTGTCTGGAAGCACCATTTGTCCCTCCAGTGATGCTCCAGCACAAAGCACCAATCCATAAACCTCTCCTGCCCGGCTCTGGCACGGAATTTGGGCTAAAGTGCCCAAGCTGAGGGTAAATGAGTTTCAAAAAACTGTCAGAACTGTCTTGGGAGCTCTGCTGCTGCCCTCTGCCATTACCATGCTTGCAGCTGGGCTGGGGTGGGAGAGTCTCCTGGCTCCAGACAGACCCAGAAATTGTTGTTGGAAGAGAGGGCAAGCTGGGTTTGAGCTGCTTTGTTTCTAGATGATGCCGTGGACAGGGCTGAGCTGAGCCTGCCTGTGGCCCTGGGGAAAGAAAATGTCTGTGGGACATGATGCTTTCGCTTGGCACCATTTCCAGCGGGAATCAGTAAGGATTTCAAAGATGTTCGCCCTGATGTGCTAAAGCTTAGCTTAAAAAAACACAGAGATGAAAGGGCAGGCTCCTCTGGCGCACGCTGAGATGTGACAGGGAGAGCGGCTGCTGCTGCACTGAGCTGTAATGAGCTGCTGGAAGGGGAGTCACAAGCACTGAGAAATCAAATGAACAGGAACGACTGTGTGCAGGGTGATTCCAGCGCTGCCAGGGCTGCCTGTGCACATGCTGCCTTCAGTCCCTGCTCCTTTTCGTGGCTCTGGAATCCCATGGGCTTGGGGGGCCTCTGAGGCATCTGGGGAGAGAGAGAGGGAGACCTGCTGCACCACATAGTCTTGCTCTGCATTTTGGCCACCTTTCCTCACTGTGTTTGTTCGGTTTTTTTCTTTGACTTTAAATGTAAACTGCAGAGGCTTTGATACTGTAAGAGAAGAGGGAAGTGAGGCTCCTGTACTCCGCTGAAAAGCTGTTAGGTTATTTTCTAGTCTTACATCTGTCTTTCCCAGTCTGCTGTAACTGTGGCTGAAGCTGTAATGCAGAGATAGGGAATTTTCCATCATGTTGTGTGAATCTGGGAGGGTTGTGAGGCTCTGTAATTCTGCAAACTTTTAGAAGCAGTCTCATCAGTGGGTTCTGTGTCTCTGTTCTCCCACCTGTATTGTGGCAAACTTGTAGGTGGAGTGTGTGTTTATATCAATGAATCCATGGGTTCCTTCTTCCTTTTCTCCTATTTAGTTTCATGAATCTGTTAGAAATTAATAAGAAAGACTAGGAAATTGCCTTATCCTTCTGTCTTGTGAGGTACAATGTCAAATGGAAGAGGGCACCGAAGGAGGAAACAGAACAGGAGAGAGCATGAGGGGATGGAAGTGCTTCCACCTGTTCTTCCTTCCCTGCATAAGCTCTGCATCTAATTGCAAATCAAAAATGGGAGAAGCAACATAAGAGAGGTGTGTATGAATGATTTGCTAATATTTGCAAGCAGAGGTTACCCTCTCTCCTTCTTCAGTTTGGAGCATGCCTTATGGTCTCAATAACACTGACTGAGAGATGTGCACTCCTGCCTTGGGGATGATAAATGGCTCTCAGTGATTAGGAATGGGACTACCTTCATCTCTGGGGTAAGCAACCAAGCTAACTGCACACTGTGGGGATGTAGGAGTTATTGTGGCAATAACCTGTTGAGTCACTGCTGTTTATTGTACAATTATTTGTGTTCAGGTCTGATGCCTAAATAATGTGCAATACTGAAACCTTGCAAAAAAAAATGGAAATGGATGTAGAGAGTATTGCTGCACAAGGCAGAATGTCCCTGCTGAATAAAATCTATAGCTATTTCCCTTAAGCTCTAGTTAATAAGGTTCAAAAAATGATGGCTGGACTCCTCAGTGGCTGACATCTGAGTGCAGTTCAGAGGAGTAGCCCGAAGTTCAGACACTTCTCTGAAGCCTCTCTCATCCATTTGAATGTCATATGGTCATCACACCTGGGCTGAAAACCCTGTGAGGACACACTTCTCAGGTACCCCCTTCAGCACAGAAATGCAAAGGCATGCAGAACTCATGCTATTTCAAGGCTGAAAACAGAAGTTTATGGTGTACTGGTAATAGGCAGAGATTTAGGGTGGAGGAGGATCGTAATGACTGGTTTCAAACAATGGAAAATCTCGCCTTTGTTTAAAGTATGGAGTGTGCAAGGCTTCTTAATAACAAATGAGGGAGGGCATTGTGACCTGTCCCTATTTACTCGATGTTCATCTGGCTTATTACGTATCCTGTCGAGTGTAAGATTGGTTATCATCGCCCAGCCCCGTGCCAGCACCCTAACACAAAGACAAAACACACTCCCTTGTGTGAACTGCTGGGGATTCTCTAGAAGCTCAAATAGCACAGGCACATCCTTCAGCACACAGAGCCCCAGGGCACAGCGCTTTTACAGGGACTGAGAAACTGGCAGGGCCCTCCTGCAGGGCAGAAACAGCCGCAGCCCTTGGATGTGGTGCACACATGCCTGCAGGATGTGACCTGGTCACACACGGATCTAGGCTGTGGCTCTCCACAAGGCAGCACCCTTAGGAGGCATGGCAGCTTTCCATAACAGATCCAGTTTCCGTAGGAACCTTATATTCTGAAGCGAAATACTCTTTTTTTTTGTGTGTGTGAGAGAGTAAGCGAGCAAACAAGCCTCACAGAGCCTAGCAGCTCTGGATTTCTGGATTGCATTCCTCTGCACAAGAGCTGGCAGCCTGTCAAGGACAGTCTTTAAGTATGCACATATATTTTTGCAAATTGGACACTAAGTGTCTTAGCAGAAACCTGGTACAAATGGGAGATGTTTCCAATCAAAAGTCAACATGCTGCCGATCCAGCTCATCACAGTATCTTGCCCTTGGGGAGTAAACAGTTGAAGTACCTGGTTCACGTGAGATGACAGATAAAGGAATCGGGGTCCTGGGACCATTACTTGTTGACTCGTGCCTCTCAAGCTGCCAAGGTTCAGGCACCAGCCCTGCAGCTCACTGTTCAAAATACCAGCTTTATCCTCTTCATCCCTGGTTTACCTCCAGTCTCCTGTCCTTGGAGTCCTTTGACATCAGTGTGACTTTTGAAAAATCTTTGTCTGAAACATAATTTGGACTATTTAGAAATTGTGTGACTACAATTGTGTGGCTATGTGTCAGATCTGTGAATGTTGTCTGGGGCTTTGAAAAAAAGTACATATGAAGGAGAGAGGAGGAAGTGTATGAAAATCCTTAACTTGGGTTTAAACAATGATGACTAAGGATTGTCAGTGCAGGAGTTTCCTGTGCAGCGAGGTAGGTTTAGAAGTGAAGTGCTTTACTTGGCTTCCAATTCCATCTGCAGTGTCTGGATCTATCCCTCCCACAGGTTTCTGAGGTAGGAGCATAGCTGAGTTTTCCAGGGACAAGAGAGTGGCACCTGAGATGCTGTTAATGGAGACCTTGCACAGACTGTACACGAAACTGGAAATTCATATTCTTGCTTAGAGGTTTGTATTATTTGTGGTATTGCTGAAAAATCTGTCTTCTTTAGAATATTAGAACAGAGACTGGGAGAGTTCATCTGCAGTGCTCATGGAGTGGTCAGAGACAGGTGGAACATGTTCCTTATCATATGATCCACGTATGTGTTTCCTGTATTATCTGTAAAGCTTTCTATTCTGAGAGCATCTTTGCTGCTTGCCGTGAGTTACTGGCAGATCTGCAGCGTTTCAAAATACCCGAGACTGTACAGCTAGCATAGTACTCTGACAAACATTTTTATAACTTGTTATAGAAGTCCAGAAAGGACAAAGAACTGCAAAGGTGCATTCAAAAGAAGTGAAATTCTGCAGTTCTGTTTTTTTATTTCATAAAATCCATCTTGATAAGCAGGAAAGTAGAAGGACAACTTTCCAAAGCAGAGGTAGGGTTGTTCCTGGCAGGACCCCTCCTGCTTTGTTGGCTTTCAGGACTGCCCATGGCCTTACCTGCTCTCTGGGCTTCTGAAAATGTCCGTGCACTATTGACACAATTTTGTGATAAAAGTGCACTTTCCTCTCAATCCACTAAAACAAAGCCCCTTTTTTTGTTTTGTTCTCTTGTCAGTGTGACATTCATCTTCCAGGCTGTGACATTAAATGCTGTATTTGAGTATTAGAGAGAGGAGGATAATGTCAACAGCAGCTCTCAGTACTTCAGCTTTCAGAATGTTTTGAGGGTTCTCACGCAAACTGAATTCAAGGTGTTGGAATGTGAGGATCCTTGTTTTCCTCCCTTCCCTCTGGTGTCTCTGACTCTTCCAGAGCACCAGAGCTCATCCTCCTTGAATCCATGGGAGAAGGTGAGGAGTGGTTTTCAGTGCACCTTCCTGGATCCTTAATGCACTCTTGAAGGCTCTTTGACTGCAGTGTTATTTCCTCTCAGAGCTGATGTGATTCCCTCTGTGCAACAATAAAACTTAACAATCTTTCTTCCTTTTCAAAAGAAAGGAAACAATTTAAAAAGATATATAGCCACACATATCCCCAATATTTCTAGGCTAAAAAATATATCACATTTAAACTGTTGTGGCTTTGGCTCTGCAGGCTTTCCCATATCTGAACAATGCAGTGTCATGCACCAAAACTTCATGACTTGTAAGATTCAGTGCTGGGTTGGTAACTTATATGTTGTATTTTTTGAAATGCTGCAGTATTGTATATCATTGGAAAGAGAAAATACTTATTTGTCCTCTGATACTGAGCACTGATTAGTAGCCATGTCATATCTGAATTAGAAATATTTTAAATTGTGACAGTCACCAGCATATAAAAAGTATATTAGATTATCTTAGAATGCTTTTATGGCTCCATGTGAGTAATTCGACAGATGGCACAAAGGCACTTGGTTATAATGTTAAAGGAATGTAAAAAATTGTCTTGTTTAAAATAAGAAAGTAAATTCTCAGAAAATTCTACAACAGTTTTACAAGTGTGCTATGTGCTGCATAGATAAAGAAGTGAATATGAATCCTTAATGCCATGCCTGCCTTAGAAACTCAAGTAAAATCTCATGAAAGTAGTAATGTTGTCCCACATGTACACTGAGAAAACATTTGCATCCCATGGTTCTGTATCTGTCTTGAAGATCAATGTGCATATGCAGGTACAGGCCGTGTTCAGAGAGTGCATGAGTTAGGGAAACATATCCAGCTGCTGTGAAATCAGGCTAAATTTGCAGCACAAATTAGGTGGAAATTGTTCAGATTTGTATTTAAAACCAGCATACTCAAGAGCTTTGGAACTAAACAAGCCCCATCTGTTTTAAAAATTATACAGCACTATGAACCAGCCACAGTATACATCAAAATTTGGGATGTTGTATAAGAAACAGCAATTTCTAGGGTAGAAAGAAGACTTCCAAAAAAAAGATTTTGTATGTCCCTTCTTGAAGCAGTTGATTAAATGCACTCATTGCCTAAAACCGTATACTAAGTTTTTCATGTTAATTGTGAACTATTTCCAAGTCTGATTCTCTGATGGAAGTGTTCCATCACACCTTATGGTTGAGCTGCATCAGCTGGTAGGTCCTGCTCAGCTAGCAGAGGGCTCTCTCTGGCACCAGCCAAGCCAGAGTTGGTGTTGAATGGCAGTTTCCAGTGATATGTGTATTTTCCACTGTCTGTGCATCATGTAACTCTTCTTCCTGGGACACACTTGTGGACGCAAGGAGGAGAAGGTGGTCAGGAGCAGTCAGCACAGATTGAGGAAACAGGCCTGCCTGACCTGATTGCCTTCAGTGATGAGCCAACAGCATTTGTGGGTGGGAGAGGAACTTGCCTGTCACTCACTTTGCCTTCAGCAAGGCTTTCATCAGTCTCCTAGACAGTCCTCTGTGTAATGTGGGATGTTACACTCTGAATGGACAGAGAACTCAACAGATGGACAGAGAAGTCAAAGAACCAGATAACTCAGCTCATTGATCCCAGGCACACTCATAGATGTATAACAAGTGCAGTACTCCAGCATCTGCTGGGACCTGTCCTGTCTGTGATCTTCACCAATGACCTGGAGGAGGGGATGGAACACACTTTTTGTCAAGTTTTAGGTGACACCAATTTCCAGGTGCTATCTGTCTGTAGCTTGAGGGCAGACCTGCCATTCAGAGGGACCTTGACAGGCTGGAAGGCCAGCAGGAACCATCTGAAATTCAATAAGGATCAATACAAACCCTTCATCTGGGAAGAAAAAGCCCTGTAACAGTAAAGGCTCCAAAAGGCAGAGCCAGATCTTTCAGTGAAATTGGTGGAAGGATCAGAGACAGCAGATATAAACTGTACAAGAGAGATTCATACTGAGTGTAAGGAAAATTGTTTTCCCAAGGATGACGCTCAAGCGTCATGAGCAGGCTGCCAGAAGGGCTGTGAAGTTTCCATTCTTGGAAACTTTTAGGACCTGACTGGACAAAGCTCTGAGCCACCTGGTCTGACCTCAGGCTGGCACTGCTTTGAGCAGCAGGTTGCACATGGAGATTTCCTGGGCTGCCCTCCAACCTGAATTACCCTCTGTGATCCTCTAAGAGTTGAACATTTGGGACTGAATATTTTTTACGCTTGCAGGTGATGTAAATCAGAGCTGACCATAGGGGAGTCTGACCTACATATATTAGCCTGGGATTGGTATTTCAAGTCTCCCAAAGACTGGGACATAACAGGAGATGCAGTTCTGTAAGATGACAAACCTGCTGCATATTTATTGACTGACTCTAACAGGCCTGATCAACTCTGTTTTCTTTCAAGTATCTCTGCTGGCTCGAACACTGGAATGTGTTACTGTAATAAACAGCAGAATACTGGCCACTCCTCTGGGGTTTGCAGGGGGACATCTGTATGTTCATTTTATCCAGGAGACACAATTGCCTGAATTGATAGATTTGTTGTTCTAGAAAGAGAGGGAAAACCCAGAAAAGTTGACTCAAAGCTCCAGTAAACAATTCGCAGTGAGTTTACCAGGGCGTGAACTGAGAGCATATCAGCTAACACCCTGAATTCCTCTGTATGAAGCAGTTGAGTTCACCCAGAAGGGGCAGCCAGGCCCTGGACAGCTGCTCCCCGGCAGGTTCAGCTGAGCAGACAGAAGATGCTACAGATGCAGGTGCTCCTCAGTGCTCCTGTGCTGGCTGCTGGCCCTTCCCCTTTGGTGGCAGAGGGGTTTGCCCGAGCACAGACACCTTTGGCCAGGCAACATCAGCAGAGCCGGCACGGACCGGCCCCGTGGCGGGTGTGAGCCGGTCCCAGGGGATTGCTGATGTGAATTAGGGAATGCTCAGTGTGGCAGGTCCAGCGCACGGACAGGCGCCAGCAGCATCTCACATGGAGGAGCATCTACTTGAAAACCGAGTGCCGAGGAACAGATGAGCTGTGAATTCACACCCCTCTCGCTGTGCATTGGCTTTGTCGCTTCCAGAGGGTGATTAGGTTGCTGTGTCACTGCCAGTGAAAAATGGCACCCACCCACCTTGTCTGAAAACTCCTGTTATGTTGTACACAGGCCTTGATTATCGTCGTCTTCCTCACGGACTCTCCAGAATATGAATGTTTTACAGAAGCACAGATGTTACCCGGAAAATTCCAAAGTTATGGAATAGTCTCATAATGCTTTTAGCTACACTTTGATATTTCCCTGAAGGATGCAATGCCTTCTTACATCTCTTTCTGGACAGAAAGTCCCTTTGTAATGTCCTTATACTGCATTTTTTTTTTTTTTAAATTTAAAAGCTTGCTTTGGGAGTTGTTTCACCTTACATGACAGTCCCCAGGAATTATTTCACTTTTACATAATGTGCACATCTGTGTTCTGTCTGTGGTGTGAAAACCAGCAGAATGCTGGCTGTTAATAACAACCATATATCCACTGCTTTCCTATTGCCCCTGCGACCCTCCCCAAAGTCATTGGCAATTCATCATCTTGTAGTAACTCCTAATGAGCAGTATGCAAAGGGTGAATTCCTGATGGTTTAGTGTGGCTGTTAAGTGTCCTCATTGCCCCCTCTGTCCTGAAGAGTTCTGTACTCAGGAGGACAGTTGCAGTTCACCTGTCACCGAACTGTGACCACCTCTGCAATGGGCATGGCAAGTATTGAACAGGCTCCATTTGATCAAAAATAAGGCCTAAGGGTAGAATCTCTTGATGATTGTTTGTGGCAGACGTTTGCCTGTACTGTTTGCAGTGACATGGGAGAACAGCTCCTTAAATCACAGGGCTGTCAGCAGCTGCAAACATCTGCAGATGTGGAATCTGTAATCTCTCAGACCTTGACATTGCCGCTTAATCTCTTCTATTTGTGATTACAGTTTTGTTTTTATTTTATTTTCTTATAGGAGTCACATAAAAACCACTGCAGGAAGAATCGCTGTACGTTTCTAATATGAGTGGCAGTAGATACTGCAGGAATACATGTGTATGCCTGGATGTGTGTATCTATACACACACACACACACATATATATGTAAATAAAACCACGGGGAGCTCTAATGCAAACATTGCCACACACTGTGACGCTGAATGGAGGCAACAGATACGGAGGCCTGGGGAAGGAGGCGTTGAGTTTTCAGTTGGTACAATAATGAAAAGTGCCTTGGTGTCCTGGTGGTGACACCCATGAGAGCCCAACACATGCCTCAAGGACAACACACCCAGAGAGGTGCAATCGCTCCCCATTAAAGTGCTCATTGTTTTGGAACCGAGGATTTCCTTTACTGATCAAAGAGCTGCCTTTGATTAATCAGTTTTGAAATGCACGAATTTCAAAGTTCTTATTTTTTTTGCTTTACTTTTTGCTTTTACTTAGGGGAAATATTTCAAAAGCCTTTTGATCTTTGGTGATAGGCATTTAGTAAAAGGCAGGTACCCTTTTACAAAAAGAACCCTGGAAGTCTGGTTGTAAAGGGTAACGTATCAGAAAACATTCAGAACATGTTCAGTAGGTCTATTGGCTTCAGCAGACCCCTGCGCACTCACTGAGTTGCTCTTGTGCTCATTCTTTAACAGGATCAACGGTTTTAAAAGGTAAAATCAGGCTGCTGGTCTGTGGAAAAAAAGGGCAATATCTACTGCAAAGGTCAGAAAATATTAATGTGGCATCTTACACTCACAGAGTACAGGCAGCACAAATCTCTACAAATAGGCATCCTGCTGGTAACCAATTGAAATGTAGGAGGTAGTTAATGTCTTTCAATTGTAAGTGTCATTTGATCCCCAGGGAGACATTTAATGGATGGTATTTTCCTACTGAGAGTCCTGTCTTTTCTTTCTGTACTTCATTAGTAATAGTTCAGGGTCCTCATGTTAATAAAAAATGTATGCACTGCTTACCTGATTTTTCATATTTCACACACTGTATTAGGAAAATTGATGTTGCTCCTACAGAATTAAATAGAATACTTTACCTTTAATTATATGGTGTCTTCCTGTCTGCAAGCAGGTTTCCGCCACTGCTTATTAACAAGCCAAAGAGAAGGAAAGACCAGAACAGAAAAGATAACAGTACCTGAATAAAATAATGGCTATTTGCAAATCAACTTGCTGTGAAAGTTTATCCCCTCCCTATCCAAGCTGTATGGTCTGGATTGATCTTGAGGATCCTTCAGAATGCAGGTCCTATCTGAGGTATCTATGGGAAATGGATGCCTCACTTCTGCTGTGGGGGTGGACCTATGATATGAAACACTCATTTACTGAGTATTAGTGGTTTTATCCACAAGTGGAACTTTGCAGTTGTTTTGACAGGGTAGAGCATTAACATCCTACTGCCATTAAAGGGGAAAAAAATCACTCAACTCAAAATTCCACCAGTAGAGCTACCTGGAGTGATTTCAGATTCAAAACTCAAGCTGTTCCTCTCCAAGTGTTTCCCTGGTGCCTCAGGGAGGCTATACTGACCCATCTCTCTTCCCCAGGATCAGGGGCTGGCATGCATTTTCTGATACCATCTTGGGTGACTGCTGTCATGTTTTCACAATGTTTGAACTCAAACTTACTTTCTGGTAATCTTTATGAACTTCCCAATAAGCAGATCATTTAGTAACAGAAATATCTTACTTTAATGGTCTGACTAAATACAAAAACCCACTCTAACATGCAAATATAGAGCCTCCCAGGAACTGTTCTGTGTTGATGAGGTTCAGTTCATAAGTGCAACTCTATCTACATTTGTGGCTGCAGTGTTCCTGCCTGGGATGGCAGAGAACAGGCCATGCTGTCTGTAATAAACCAGTCCCCTGTAACCCATGAAGATACTCTGGATTTATTAGAAGTGAATCCACTGAGGTAGGAAAAAATCTGATAGTGGCTAACCAGTGCTTTTTTGCATTAGACATGAGCTCTGCAGGTGCAGGAGCTCACTGCACATGTTCAGTGTGGTCCTGAGCACTGGGCCCTTATGCTGAGGTGAGACTGCTCACCTTTCCAGCGGGCACTTTCCACCACCACAAGGAGCTGTTCCTCCTGTTTGCACTTACACACGTGTTGGAGTGCTCTGCTGGAGTAGAATCAAGAACCAGTTTAAATATTGACTTGTTTTTGTAAAGTTGAGCATGTTGTGTTTCGTTACATAGCTTGCAGTGGTGAGAGAAATCCATTAAACTCGAAGTTAATTAGTATGGGAAGACTGTAATTTATCGAGATTGCCTGAATGGAAGTAAGGGCATTGCTATTTAATTAGCAAGTGCATTTGGATTTTTAGATTACTTTTTCCTTTTTGATTTTATTCAAAATATTGTAAATGCTTTGAATATAATGAAAGAATAGATTAAGGACAGACGACTGAAAAGACATTAAAAACCTATGGCATAATATTAATTTTTTTGCTATAAAGTGCATGCTTTTGATCAGATAAGAGAACTTTTACTGCTGTGGTCTATTCTCATTTTGTATCTTAATTATGCCTGAAAAGATTCCTGGAATGACAAAGTCCTAATTTATATTACCACAAAGGACCAATCTTACGGAGTTATTAAACCAGAACGTGCCTGTTTATTGCTTCTTCTGCTTCCCTGTTTCTGAGACCTTCCGCTGAAGTCACCTTCAGGTGATTTCCATAAATGTTTATACTCAGCTGTGTTTTATTCTGTGGGCTGCTTTCTTAGTTTTCCTTAACCTAAATCATTGTAGATTGAAACTTCACGAACATCACTACAGTGGTGAGACAAGAGGAAATAGCCTCAGGTTGCATCAACGAAGGTTTTGATTGGACATTAGGGAAAACTTTGCCCAAAGGTTGTCAAGCACTGGACCAGGCTGCCCAGGAAGGCAGTGGAGTCCCCATCCCCGGAGGGCTTTAAAAGATTTGTGAATGTGGCACTAGGGGATGTGGTTCATTGGTGGCCTTGGAGGTGCTGAGGGAACGTTGGACTCGATGATCTTGTTTCCAACCATAGCGGTTCTGGAATCCACAGCTGCTCTCCTCCATGGAGACTGAAGCTGCTCATAGGATGGACCTTGTCCCTCCGGCTCCTAATGGCGCAGCGTGTCCCACTGAGGGGTAGCGGGGTGGGGCATTCAGGCGCAGTGAATAAAGCAGAAAAAATTCTCTCTGAGGAGTGCACAACGTGCTCAGCCCACCCATCCACCCACGGCCTCCCAGGGAGGGACACAAGGCTTGCGCTGCACAGGACAGCATTTCGGCACCGCCATCACCGCGACCTTCGGGGCGGCGCTGACCCCGAGTGTGGTCTCAGGGCCGCACGGGGCGCCACCGCACCCTGGCCGCTGTTGTTCGGTTCGGCGGCAGCACCTCAGCCCGTCCCGTCCCTNCTGGGCCCCGCAGCGGAGCCCCGCGCCCGGCGGCAGAAATCAGCCTCTAACAGCGCCTTTTTAACGCCCCCGCCATGGATAAACCCCCGGACACCGCCTTTTAGTGCCAGAGGTGCTGCTCTAGTCTTGCTCAAGAGGGGAGTGTGTGTCTGTGTGGCCGACAAAATTTTCTGGCCTCCGCACAAGGTGCTGATAAAAAACTTCTTCGCCTCTTTGTATATTTTTAGCAGACAAAGAGATAAATGTTCACTGATTCCAAATCACATAACTCGTTCATTAATTAGTATTCTGTCCTCTCTTGGTTATGGATTTCTCACTGTTCCTGCTAATTCGTATTTTTAGTCTTTTTAGTAACTTTTTTCCTCCAGTGGGGATTTTCCAACACAAATATACCGAGCCTCTGTTATCTTCCTCTTTACCTTCTAGTTCCTGAAAAACATCTTCGTAGTTCATAAATTGTTCACTTCTTGTATCCAATTTCAGCAATACATCACTCTCTCTCAGGCCTTACTCATTGGAGCATATCAAAGTTAGCTTGGCCAAACTTTAAGTTTTTGTAATTTTCCCAAACTGTATTCCCCCCATACCTACTCATGATAAATTTTGCTAAATTTTGGCTATAAGTGATTTAACACATTGCTTATAATTAATACACTGGTTATGATTCAATAAAACAAATTAATTTAAATCAATTAAAACCATTAATTAAAAAATTAGAAAAGTTATATAATTTCCAACAGAATGACAAGGATTTGGTAGGTGGCNCTCTGTCGCTGTCTCTGTCTCTGTCTCTGTCTCTGTCTCTGTCTCTGTCTCTGTCTCTGGCCTGGCCCGGCCCGGCCCGGCCATGGCGCTGAGGCGGCTGAGGGCCATCCCCGCGCGGCGGGCGCCCCCTGCCGGCCGGTGCCTGCGGTGGGGCCCGGCCCNGTCTTTTTAGTAACTTTTTTCCTCCAGTGGGGATTTTCCAACACAAATATACCGAGCCTCTGTTATCTTCCTCTTTACCTTCTAGTTCCTGAAAAACATCTTCGTAGTTCATAAATTGTTCACTTCTTGTATCCAATTTCAGCAATACATCACTCTCTCTCAGGCCTTGCTCATTGGAGCATATCAAAGTTAGCTTGGCCAAACTTTAAGTTTTTGTAATTTTCCCAAACTGTATTCCCCCCATACCTACTCATGATAAATTTTGCTAAATTTTGGCTATAAGTGATTTAACACATTGCTTATAATTAATACACTGGTTATGATTCAATAAAACAAATTAATTTAAATCAATTAAAACCATTAATTAAAAAATTATAAAAGTTATATAATTTCCAACAGAATGACAAGGATTTGGTAGGTGGCCATAATATTTTTAATTTCGAATTTTAAGCAGGTGTTTGTGGCTGCCTCTGCTTGAGCAAGCTCCATATCTCTGCACGGCTCCCTTCTGCCTCCTGTGAACAGTGATAATATCACTTCCTTGCCTCTCAAGACTGCTGTGAATAAATGCATTAGACAATTATTTGGCTGGGGTAGTCTTTCCTTAGTGCTCTACTCTGATTTGCTCCTATAGTTGTGACAGTGGTACAACTGCAGTATTTCATAAAACACCAGAGAGAGGCAGGGGATTCTGCCCCTGCCCTGCTCAGGTGAGACCACACCTGCAGAGCTGCCCCCAGCTCTGGGGGCCCAGCACAGGAAGGACACGGAGCTGTTGGATGAGTCCAGAGATCACCACGGTGATCAGAGGAATGGAGCTACTCTGCTATGAGGAAAGGCTGAGAGAATTGGGATTGTTCAGCCTGGAAAAAGGAATGCTTTGGGTTGACCCGATTCCTTTATCTGAAGGGAGATGACAAGAGAGCTGGAGAGACATTCTGCAAGAACATGTAGTAACAGGACAAACTGTCAGAGAGGAGGTTTAATTTAGACGCCAGAAAAAAAAATTGTTTACTGTGGCAGTGTTGAGGCCTGACACAGGATGCTGAGAGTTGTGGATGCCCCATCCCTGGAAATGCTCAAGACCAGGTTGGATGGGACGTAGAGCAACCTGGTCTAGTGCAACCAGGGCAGAGGTGTGGAACAAAATGATCTTTTAGGTCCCTTCCAACTCTGACCATTCTATGGTTTCATGATTCCATGATCTGCTGTGACTGCTCTTTGAGTGCACACTGTTGTAGGACTTACACATGCTGGTGTTGAGTATACTCAGCTCTGAAAGAAGTTTCTGGAACTTCTGCCTTCTCTACTTTAGTGGCTGCAATTTAAAAATTCACATTTGTAGTGCACAGTGTGCTGTCAAAGCTGAGATCTGCAGGATCGGAACAATTTTGTGACAGCTGCAGGATGGCATTTCAGTTTCCATGGGAACTGGCACAAAAATCAAGGTGAAGTGTTGGCTGATTATCTAATAATAAAGCTGAGCATTTAAATATGAAGTTCTTCACCTTCCTTTTGCTGAGAAAACTTCTGTTCCTACAGCACCCAGCAAACACAATAGAGGCCTCGTGTCTTCAAATTGTCACAGCTTGGGCTGTGTAATCTCCTTTCCAGAGATGAAAGACAAAATTCAGCCTTGACCCATTCAGCCACGGAGCCTTATGCTCTGCTTTTAAGATAAAAGGCTGATTTGTCCCCGCAATTACTGCATAAACCAACACCATTGTTTATATGACAAATTACAGAGTAACTGAAGTTCTTTTACTTTACCGTGTGTTTTTCTACTGTGCATTTACAGAAGCTTTCTGTGCTCAAATGCATTTCTTTTTAAATAATTCTCATTGCATACACTTTTTATCTACCCACACTCTTGCTTATCATCTGAATTTAATGGCTCTTTGGCTTTGCACTCACTGGACTCTTGTTTTGAGTCAGTGAGTTTGATCGTTTTGCTGAACATTCCTTTTTTCAGGTCATTGATTTCTAAGGTTAACAAAATGAATCCTCCTACTGATCCTTGCTATGTCCCACTAATCTTATTGCTATATCCTGAACTGCTCAATTACCTTTTGTCTTCAATTTCAGATACATTTATCAAACCCACAGATCAGTCTTTTGTGCAGGAAGCAGTTTCATATTGGATTCAAGAACATATTAGTGCGAATATTTCTCATACTTATATTTCAATTTGCTAAGGTTGTTTAAATATTCTTGGTTAATTTGCTTCTCGACATACCCTTTTAAGTGTACTTTCTCCACTGCTTATTTTTTGTCAGAGATGTCTTTCTTTCTAACCTCTATTCTTTTCTGCTCTTGAAGAGGTGCCTTCCAGTATTTGATAGTGTTGACTTTCTACTTTGCAGCACTTTATTCTATCCTCCTGAATCATTTGACTCCTTTGCCATCCTTTCTTCACTCTAGGCAGAGAGCCTATATTCTTCTGAAGGACATTTCCTCTGTTTTTCTCAATAGGAAACTGGGGATTTTCTTATGCCTATCTTTTGTACCTCTGACTCCATGTCCCATTTTTTTGACGGAGGGGTTGATACCTACCTTGCCAGGTTTGGCATGATCAGTTGTATCTTGGTTCAGACATATTGAGGAGAACACAAATGCAAAAACCCAAAGCAGCAAAGTTCATGGCCTAATCCCCATGACACCCTTTGGATCACCTGGGTATTAATTCCAAAGGGGGCCAAGCATAAGTCTTACTCCTTTCATATGATCTGTTTCAAACTCAAACAATCCCAGTTTCATGTATCTATAACTGAGTCTGCTCTCACAGATATTGTCTTTGCTAGCAGTACAATATGGAGAAGAAAAGGCTTTTTACACATTCATTAACATGTCAAGGGGTTGTCTTTAAGTGCATTACAACAGCAAGGGCCACATGTCTTTCACTAATGTAATTAAAGACCAAACTAAATTCTGGCTGTAGAAACCCCTGTGCAGTCTGTCCCAGGACTCTGTCACTCTGAGCTGCATTTTGCATATCAGAAATCTCTTCCTTCCAGCGCCCAAGGACCCTGTAGTCATTTACAAACCACACTGGCATCCCAGAACAAGTCAGTGCCTTTGGCAGTGGCTCAAAGGGCTGGGATCTCAGGAATAAACAATAAAACTGAAGCTCTCAGGCACAGTAGCTTCTTTGCTAAAGAGAGGCACATTCTTAGCCGTAACTGAATATGGCTGAAGATAAGACTTTGATACCAGAGCACTGAGAAAAAATACAAAGAACACCACTCCTGATCAACAAGCTTGCTTAGAAATAACACTTCTCTTTGGAAGAAAAGCTGAAAGAAGTTCTGCTTTGGAAGGGACCTTTAGACAAAAACTTGGGTTTATAGGATTTGTTATCTTAGATGATCCTATTCTATTTTAAATGTATCTAGTTAATAAAGGGTCATGTACTTTCTTTCACAGAAGAACTGAAGCTCTGGGATCCTCTTAAGGAGGTATAGAAATTAAACATGTGAGATGAGTACCCCAAGAACCTCATGGTAAATCCCCTCACATTCAGACAATTACCTTCCAATCTTTTGAGAAACTATGAAAAACCTCAAGCCCACAATACCCATATAATTTAAGCAGAAGAGGAGAGGGTGTGTCACATTTAAGAAAAGAAGTGGACACAAAGACACTTCTGTTTAGAAGCCTCCAGGGTACTCTGAAATGCCAGCAGGCAAAGCCTGGCTGAGCAGGAAGCTGATAGCAGATGATAGTCTGCAACAGGCATGGAGTTTATACAACCTTGAACATTGATTAGGAATTTCAATTAAATACGTTTTGCTGAATAGCTTTCAGCTACTGGTTGTTGCATTTTTTGGAAGAGGACCTTAGATGGCTAATTGGGGAGCAATATGAGATAAAAAAGAAGCATGAATAGCCTAAAAAAAAGATACTTATATAGATTAGAGTGGTGTTCTATTTTAGAAAGTGGTGGACATGTGGAGGTTTCTGCAGGACCAAAATACTGCCAGAAGGTGAGTATGTCACCACCACTGCAGTCTGACAGAAATCCATTAGCTTAAAAAGGGGTCTTTTCAGACAGGAAAAGGGACAACATAATTAGGTAGTCTGGTTCATTGGAAACACTTCCTCTGTTTTCAACCTGGACACATCAGCTCCTTGACAGAAGAAATACACATTCAACAGTATTTTGGGTGACTTCCATTTCCAATAATGTTGTACATAGGAAAGGAGGTAGGTTTTTCTTAGGCATTTTCTTCTTTGAAACAGACAGCAGAAGGAACAGAGAAATTACAAGAGGTAGTGAATTTAGCAAACCTGCGCATAAAACAATCTTTCATAAGAATAAAATGCTGCATGTACAGCTGTAAATGTACACACCCGTATAAGTTAAAAATACAAAGCTACTCTTACTGTGTTTCTTGATCTTTTTAAGTTCAGAGAATGAAGTACTCAAGTGCTGGACTTAAAGTGGTGAACCTCATTGCATTGGCAAAACCAAACCTTTCATGCAGCACCAGGCTTTTGACTTAGCCTAAGTGGGAAAGTTAGATAGTTAGTGCAACCAAAGTGCAATTGTGTTCTTCACAGTGTGTACGTTTTGACTGGCTTGTAAAGTGAATGTAGAAGTTCATGGCTTTCCCAGGCAGCTTCTTTTGATGGTTGAAGAAAACATGATCTGCAACATACTGGGCCACAGCCTGACTTGGAGTGATTAGACCGGTGTTCATCAGACAGTGGAGAAAAGTCAAAGTCAGCTACCTGGAAAAGGAACATCAGAAAGAGAACTTTTAGTTCAGTTCCCACTGGCTCAAGTCCAGCAAAAACACATTGGGCTACAAATGACTCTCGGTCCTCAACCATTTTCACTCAGTCACTACAAATAGGCTTCTGATTTATACCTGCTGTGCACATGGCTTACAGACAGTGTCTCTAGAGGCATATCATTTATATTGTGGCAGAGTGTAAAGGGTATTAGGTACTTTCCAAAGTACCATGAAAGCTACTTTTGATTTAAGAACTCATGCTTATTGCAAACACCTTTTGTAGCAAGTGAAAGCATATTAGAGATGGAAGGGAGCTGGGGGGAAGAAGGCCACATACAAAGGGTAGGTAACAATTTAGGGCTGCTTTAGGTAACATACCCCGCCTTTTTTATTATCCTGTATCCTCTTGTACTGTCTCCTTGCTTTCTTTCATGTAACTACTCTGTGGTAGAGCCTCTGGAATGGATGCTTCAATGCGAGCATCTGCTTGGGAACATTAACAAACTGCCCATTGTTATTCTAGCAATTTAGAGTTCTCTGCCACAAGCCAGAAGCATGGCTGTTTCTTCATTTGCTTGCAATGCTTGGATTTTCTGGTGGAACAGATCACACGTACCAGGGAAATTCTCCCTCCTGCTTTGTTTGTCTAGGGATTAAAGAATCTTTCGTATCAGATATCTTCCATAGCTGAAAGCTACCTAATTACTATCCCAGCTCAAAGTAAGAGTAACTGAATACCTCCACGAGATCTTTTTGTTGTGTGTTACTTCGAAAAGTCGTGTACAGCACTACTACCAGCATCACTGAAACCAGAGCAGTGCAGAGCAGGACAAAGAAAGCTGGGTGGATTCCTAGGAAAAAGCACAAGGACACATTCCTAGAGTGACACAATACTCTAGAAAAAGGCAACAGTGAGAAGGAAACAATGAAGAAATTTTAGGAGTATTTTTAGAAAAAAGAAGGAATGTGTGTAAGAAGGAATAAACTTCAGCCCAAATTGGTCCAGGTTTTTCTGAAATCTCAGGAGTGGGAGAGGGGTTTGTAAGGGTCTCTCCCTCTATTCCCTCTTTTGAAGAACCTAAAAACCTCCACCCTGTTACATGCATTAGCCCCTGACTCCCCAGGGTGTTTGTGGCACCCCAAGAGGATGGGAAGCACTGTCACCCCCACAGCAGCTAAGAGGCTCCAGCACAGAGGATTCAGCCCGGAATGCTCACCAGAGCCTTCTGGAGCGAGCTGCCCTGTGTGTACAGAGCTGGCTCACAGTGACACGCTGTGACCAGCCTGTGTCACAGCCTGGCTGGGTCCTCTTCACCTGGCCACCCAGCTGCCCTCCCTGCTGCTTTGGGGACCCAAGAGGGTTGTGTGTGAACGTGCATGGGGAAGCCAGCTGGGGTCACTGGCAAGAGGGACAGAGACTTGTAACAAAAGGAAGGCCTCGAAAAATCTACCCTCAAAAATCCACAACTAACCTAAGCAAAAAGAATTGAGACTGCTTAACTAAGGCAGTGTTACAGACACATACGTTTGCCTAGTAATCCTCTCTAACTACAAAAGCTGGACTATTTAAACTGAAAAAATATTTCATGTAAGTAATACAGCCTTCCCAGTGTACTAAGTAGCTTCAAGACACTCTTGGGACTAAGGGTTCAGCAGAACACAAGAAGCTCAGACCAATTACAGCAGGCACATTATAAATTCTCATTTCCCTTTTTATTCCTCTCCTTTTAGGGATGCACACCACTTTCCTGGAAGCTCATCTGCAGGCTGGTTAATGGCGGTTTGTCCCGGGCCGCTCCGCGCCGCTCGCTCGCTCACCTGCCGGCCGCACCTGGATGCCGCGGTACGTCTGCAGCACCGTGCCGCCGTTCTCCACCCTGACGCTGAGGCAATACTGCCCCGCGGCCCTGAAGGTGTGGCTGAGGTTGTAGCAGGAGCCGCTGATCTCCACCAGATGGCATTGGTCACCTTCAAGCGGGATGCACTCGGATTTTATAAGCCAGCACAATGCCAGCGGTGGGCTGAAACGGCCAGAGCAAAAAGGGCAAAAAAAAAAAAAAAAAAGGATGAAAACTCAGCGAAAATTTCAGCAAAGAGCTTGGTTAAAATAGCAGAATAATTTTGAAACTAATGAAGTTAATCTAAATACAAATAAAGAAATAATTAACTGTGCTGTTGTTTGGTTTATAGCATTTGCCAAATGAAAAAGTTCTTTGTGATGCTTCTACAAAGGCAGGCCTTTCAGCTGAGAGCTGAATACCTGCAAGGGTCATCAGCAGGCCACTGTGGGTAGAAAATGCCCTAGTCCTCCTTCAACAACGATAAAAGGAATCTTTTGTCCTGCACTTCCAAGGGAAGGTAGTTTTTCTTTGTCCTTCTCACACAGAAATCACTGTCTGTACCACTGAAGCACACCCAAGAGTGTTTTAATTAAAAAAACCTGCAAATAAAACTGGAAAGAATATAGGATGAGCTCTGTACAAAGGACTAATAGCTGGAAAATGTAAGTAAATTTCAAGGATCACATCATTCCCTTACATTAACAAAAGGGTTTTTATTTGCTATTAAGCAATTTAGTGCAACCCACTTCATGGCCTTGTGGTTCTCATCACATCTAATTTAAGCCTTTTATTTACTTTTCTAGATCCCTGTTTCAACTGATTCTGCTTGAACTCACCTTATGCACTATAGACTTTGATTCTGACACCAGAGCTTTTCTTTACCCTATTTTACTTCTTATCTCTTTACAACATTCTTTGCTAAAGAAAGCATCATCTTTATGTGTTTAGTTCATTTTCTAGCTTTGTTTTTGATAACCCAACTCTTTGTCACTGCATCTCTATCTTAAACTCCTCTTGCATCAGCCTCAGTCCTGTGACTCGGACGTCATCGAGCCTGCTCTTAGTGATCCCAGGTTTGCCTGTCATAGTTTCTGGCTGTTCACCTTTACTGTGATGCCATCTCCAGTTCCCTTTCCTGTCAGTGGCCCTTTCACTTTCCAAATGCAAGCGCTGCTGCTTTGTCTGTGGGGACTGTTTATGCCTTTGGTAAATAACTCTGTTTGGCTACTGCTCCCTCCAAAACTCCAATGTGTTCTAATACTGCAACCTGAGAGAGCTTGTGCGAGGATTGAGGTGCTCACAACTCTGCTATTTTTCTATGATCCTTGCTGCATGGAGCTTCTATGTCTTATTCATCTTGTGGCAATCTGAACTTTGCCAGAATTACCCCCCAAATCTATTAATCCCCTATGCTAATCAAGCTTTGATGCCATGCAACAGGACTTAGAATATATTTCAATTTAATAGCAGGGAAATTGGTGAAGGAGAAAAGTTCAGAAAGAAGTTTTCAGATGTATTTCCTCCACTATTTCTCTGGTTACTTGCCTTTTAACATTCCCTTTGGAAGGTTTTACAAAAAATAACATTTGCTTTACATAGGAGGATTCTACTGCTCTGCAAAGATGCAAGGTCCTTTGGGCTCTTGGAGCTCATTGAATTTCAAGTCAGGAAAATGCAATATTCAACAGTATTTTTTTGTAGGGAAGGAGGTGGCTTTGTTTTTTTATGTAATTGTTCTGTGGGGTCCAACTGACTATTTTTTGGAAACATTGGGGGAAAACACTTAAAGAGACAATTTTGGGCAGGAAAGAAGTTGTGTTTGCTACTTACGTGCCATTGATATGAAGAGATAAATTCAAGTTTTCCATTACGTGAGTCTCTCTGGAGCCCACTATGTTAATACTTTTAACAGCATCTGTTAAAAGGGAAGAAATGAAAAGCCAGCATGTCACACTCCACGTGCAAACCTGAGTCTCACTGGTTTCCCAGTGAAGGTTTGTTTCCACAGACTTGCAGATTTGAGCTTCATCAGTCACACAAATAATACTATTTGTCTCACACCCCAAAAGGAAACCTGCCACTTGAGATGATGCAAGTTTTCTTTTTGTCTGATTGCTTTTTAATTATGCATAATCAACTTTATTAATTCTTTACATTTTTAAATTCTGTGTTTATTAACTCTTGAAGATGATCAAATCAACGAGACTTTCCAAATGCTTGATTTAAGTTATTTATTGTCTAGGCGTAGCTGGTGGAAATTGAACAAACAAATCCACCATAAGTTACCATAAATACTTTATGGTTTGAATTGTATGTGAGGCATTTACAAAAGACAGCAAAATTGTCTGTAGATTAAAAAGAAACTGAAGATTTTTATCTGTTTTCACCCATTTTTTTTCCCCAGAAGAGCACGAATTCTGCCATAGAAGCACTTCACTGAATGATGCTGACCGGCCATTGCACATGAAACAATGTTAAGCTATTACCTTCTTAAAGCGAGACTGTATCTGTACAAATCAGACAGGGCGCAAAACCCTTCGTAATTACCCAGGAGCTCCAGAGACGTTGTAAAATCACCAGTTTTCTGCATAACTTCTCTCTCGTGTATGATGCCCCCAGTTTGCTCCCATTCAGCCACAACCTTCAGATGCACCGTGCGATTCCCCACAGAGGAGCAGTTGCAGTAGACAAAGGGTTCCTTGGTAATCTGGTAAACTCTGCGTGCAACAGGAAAAGATTTAGACTCAAAACTGCCTTTTAATGAGTGCTTGCATATTTCTGGTTTAAAAAGGGACAAGCACTAATATATTTTCTTTATAGACAATGCTCCAGTGGCTGTGATTCTAATTCTACTTTAGGTCCATATAAATGAGGATTTATGTCTGCGGTATTACCTATAGAACTACAATTAGTACAAAATTGAGAGTAAATCTCTGCATTTTTAATTAAAGAAACTAAAGATAATGCTAAAAGAATTCACAAAATTGAATAGGAATAGTCAGTAAATTATGAAAACAACTTTTATTGCAGGCAGACTATTAGCTGTTTTAATTGGGATTTTTCTCTAGATGAACATCTGAGTCAAAGCCATCTTGAATACTCATTAAAGCAAACAAAAGCAACCACACCTACCCATTTCCAAAATCCCAGTTGTAGACAAATGATGCTGACTTGAAGTAATGGCTTGGGTCATGAAGAGAGAATGAAATCCGGGTCACTGTGTCCATGGTGGAACCAGAACCATGTGTGGTAACTCTGCTGTCTTCTATCTGGGCAATGGTGAGGTTCCCTGTGATAAATTCTGCAGAACAAAAAGGGGGCAGAAGAATGACAGCATATGTGACAGAAGAATGACAGCATGTATGGCAGCATATATGGCAGAAGAATGACAGTATGCTTCCACAGCATGCTCTGTGTGTATCAAAACATTCGTCAGATGTTCTGTGTAAGTCTTCCTGTGTCCTAATCCAAGTGGTTAAGTGTATTTTATATCTGTTATTCAGTGTTGTCATACATGTGAATGAGGCAGTGGAATTAAAATATTTATTTAGGGTTATACAGTGGGCCATGATAAAACATCCAGTAGAACTAAGAGAAATAATCCTGGACTGAATATTAACTATTGATTTAAAAATAACTGGCATTAATACCAAGCATCTAGATTCAGAATCAGGCCAGGACACATACTTGTCATGTTTGGGAGGGTGGTTTTTGTTTGTTTTATAGGGATTTTAAATGTAGCTTTTTTCCCCCTTAGTTTCAGCTGTTTCTACAGAAATTAAGATATGACTACTGTGAATAACAGATGTGCTATATATTGTGAATACAGAAAAGGGGCAATGTCTTTGTCTATGAGAGGTTGTCTATGTCTGATTTTTTAAAATCAGTCCTTGCCACTCATTGTCCAACTCATTGTCCATTGTTGGACAATGAGTGGCAAGGACTGATTTAAAAAAATCCTCTCTAACCTAATGAATGAAGAGGTATTATGATGAGACACTTATCAGCTCGTTATAAAATTAATGGGCTATTGATTACCAGTAACAGACTCTTATCTTATTAACAATTCATTAAATCTGGTTAACAGCTTTCTTGGTGATGCACGAATAATAATTGCAATTACTGTTGGAATGGAGCTGTCAATCCCTGTGTCAGAGATTAGGTTAACCATAGCCCACCAGTGGTTAACTTTTCAAAAACAAAAGCATATTTATGGTTATGAATATTCCCAGAAAACTGAAATTGCACTTAGCAACATTTAGAAATGCAGCCATGACTTCAGATCCAATTTCAGTACACTCAGAGCTTAAAAGAAAATGTAACGCTCGGCTGTGCTGATGGCCTTAGATTTGCTGTGTCATGCAACAGGGAAGAGCAGCAGATTGTCAGTGCTGATGGCCATCCTAACTTTAGGTCTAGAAATGCTGGGCGGCAGTAGAAGAAGCATTGTTCTAGGAGCTGGGCATCACTGACCCGTGCTGATGTGTGAGCTGCAGCTGCTGAAGCATCTGGTTTCTAGTTCAGTTTCTCTAAGTGACAGAGGCAGGAAAACATGGGCAGCAGTACACTCTCTTCCTGGGTGTAGAGAGACTAGAGCGTGGCTGTAATGGTCCTAACTGCACCCTGCCACCCAAACCCACCTTCACCACAGGGCTACAAATCCAACTCTGTTCTCAGAAGCCACATTTACACTGGCTTTCTTCCTGATGCTGGCAGGGGCATATACACCGAGTTCTGGAGAGGTACAGGTTGTAAAGCCATTTAACCCGTTTTACCTGTAATCTGAAGCACGGTGCTGTTTCTTACAACTGGCCGACACAACCAACAGTTTTTGTGAGTCACCCAGACAGACACAGGGAAAGTGCCAGGAAATTCACCGGTCACATTAATTACGGAATTTGACCTCTGCTCGGATTTCTCTATCAGAATCAGAGGGGCATAAATCCAGTTAAAGTGATACAAGTTTGATGTGTCATTCTCGCTCTTCGTTCTTAGCCTGGCCTGAACAGTAGCTTGGGCTCCTGTTGTGATGGGACCATTGTTGGTTAATTCCAGATTATACAACTCTGTGGAAATCAGAAGAAAAGGAGTAAACCAAACCTTGTATGGCATTTTAAATCTCATTTATTTATTTATACATTTTAGCTAGTCAGCTCTAGTTATATCACTCAAAATGACACTTATCCCAGCAAAGACTTTATCACCATAATCTTTTGCTGTTTAAATATCTGGAACAGAAACTGTTGCATTTGTATATGAGTTCAAATAAACAACATGTCAGACTGGGTCCTAGAAATGTTCATAGTAGAAGACAGCTTCAGTCTAGAATGTCACAAAAGCTTTGGTGAGGTTTTGTACCCAGAGCTGGGTACTGGCTATAGGTTCATTGTCATTAATGATCTAACACGATCACTAGACTTCCAGCTACTGGAAGAGGCTCAGCTCTAATCTCTGTCCTAAAAAATGTAAACTTTCAAACTCAAGTGAGATGTCATTCACTAGATTCCTTTGCCATCTCTGTTGAAAGGTTCCTCTAACTTTCCTCATAAGTAAACATAAAAAAAACCTCAGTAAAAGCATTTTCTGTGCTGTGGTTCGCCTTAAATTTCCTTTCCCAGGGAAGGACCAAAAATCCCAATGAAAGTGATATTCATTACAGGCTGAGGGATGAAGGGATAGAGAAGGATTTGGGGGTACTGGTGGATGAAAATCTGGACTTGAGCCAACAATGTGCACCCAAGAAAGATCTGAGGCTTGTGGTTGAGGGAGGTGATGTTCCACAATGTGGGTGGTGTGAAACACTGGCACAGCTGCCCAGTACAAACATTCAAGGTCAGCTTGGACTGGGCTCTGAGCTACCTGATCTAGTTGAAGATGTCTCTGTTCATAGCAGGGGGTGGAACTAGATGACCTTTAAAGGTCCCTTCCAACCCAAACCATGCTAGGATTGTATGAAACATCAAGGCATGAGAGGTGCAGGACTTGTGATATTGAACCAGCTCTGCTTCTCTGAATGACTCACCATTATCTTTTTTGCCATGTTTACTCAAGTTAATGACTTCAGATCTTGCAACTACTGCAGTAGGCAGCGTTGAGTTTTGTGGAAAGGATACATTAAAATTTTCACAAAAATAGCAGTGCAGCAGCATTAAAAGATGTGCATGTATTAAACAACAAAATCAACCCCCAAGCCCCAAAACAAAACAGCAAAATAGCTGTGAATTGGGACAGAGTTGGGAATGGGATCTGGTTGCTTGCCTCCAGCATGGAGCATGTTCCCTTCCCTGCATCAGAGCTCTGGCTCTCCTCTCATCAGCAGAGCTGAGCAGAGCAGCAGAGCAGGGGGGTTGGGATGCAGGTGCCTTTCCTTACCCACTCCTTCAGCAGCCACCGAACTGCTATCAGGGACCTGAATCTCTGGCCTTTAGAAACTGCATTTCTCACTCATCCATGACCTCTAATATGAAGGGAGCACTGGGGCCAGCTAACTCCTGTGCTGGCTTTTCTGCACCCATCAGCTTGGGATGGGATGAAAGAGAGATGGCATTTGTGCCTGCATTTTAGTATACAGATCACAGGTGCTGAACAATTCTGGAGGCAGAAGAGCTGTGAGAAATGAACTGCAGCACTACTGCCTGAGAAAGAACTCCACTGTTCCCATTTCACAGCACAAGAAATGGCCCTGAGTTCAGTTTTCTGAGTTAAAAGAGAAATGATTGTGATTTGATGAAACCTGGCAGAGGCAGGTTTCATGTCTCTAGAAGATTCAGGCTATGCTCCACTTGGTTTCAACAGAACTCAGGAAAAAAATAGCCGACTAGCTCATGCTTATCTAGCACTTCTCCTTGGAGGTTATCACGGTGCTTCACAATTCAGGGCCATACCAGCCCAACAGCTGCAGCAGCTGGAGGTTCAGTGGCTAACCCAAGGTCACGCAGGGAGTGACCGGCACAGCGAGACCCTCTACCCTGTTCAGGGATTTCCCCTGTCGTTCTGACCTCTCTCTGTAGCATGGAGCTCCGTGGGTCCCACAGCGGGGGACAGCCGCTGCCCTGCTGCTTTGTGACCCGGCGCGGGGTCAGCGGAGGAAGCAGAAGCGCAGCTTTTGGATTCGAAGTGCAAAGCAGAACCCCGGCTGCCCGGGATGCCCCACCTTCCCTGCAGGCACCAAGATCGCAGCGCCTGAGGATGAAGTCTGGGGTGGTGGGAGCGTGCCCGGAGCTGCTTCCATCCCTTGTCACACCTCTCAGGCTCGGGCAGGGAGCCACCCCCACCCGTGATGCAGCTCCCTCCTGAGATCGGAGCCCTCGCCCCCCGCATCTCGCCCCCCTCGGCGGCGGTGCCGGCGCAGCCCTGCGGCCCCTTACCTGCGGCCGGGGAGCGAGCGTGGCCGAGCTGCAGCAGCAGCAGCGCGCAGAGCAGCCGCCGCATGCCGGGGGCCGCGGGGGCCGGCANGATGAACAAATGGCAATAAAACCCACAAACGCCTCGCATCAGCCGAGGGCTTGAGGACACCCCGGAGCGTTCGGGAAGGGGTTTGTGCCCCGCTTTGCTTGCGGCAAGCACATCTAAAGTATTTCTGCGGTGGCGCGGGGATGCCGCTGCCGGGGGCAGGTCCGGCTGCTGTTACCGGCCCCGCAGCGCTCCGAACGGCCTCTAACGGGCGCGCTGCCGGAGAGAAGCGGCAGCAAAAGCGCCGGAATGTGGTTTTCTGGCGTTCTTTTCTTGTCGTTCTATTTCGTTTTCTCCTGCTTTGTTTTGTACATTTTGCTTTTACTTCGCTTACTTATATTTTTTCTGTTTCCTTGAACTCAACATTCCAAGCCCTCTCTCACTCCCGGCCGCCGTTCCGTTCCTTGCGGCCCATCACTCTGCGCGCTCCGCTTCCGGCGGTGCCGCCGCTCTCCCGGGACACCGGCGGGGCGCGGAGGGCCCTGCGCTGGCCGGAGGCACCGGCCGAGCCGCGGTAACTCCTCTCCCGCTGTCACCGGTGTCAGCGGAGCCTCCGGGGACGCGGGCACGGGCGGGGCTCGCCTCGGGCGGCGGCCGCGGGCAGCGCCCAGCGGGGCGNCCCGTGTTCGCAGGGCGGAGATGCGCTCGGCGTGATGGCGCCCTGGATCCCGGCGAGCGGCGCTGCGGCCGGGAAGGTGAGGGGCTCGGCCGGACCTGGCCGGGAGCAAAACTGACGGGAGAGCCCCAGGGGAGGAGGGAGGTCGCCGGTCTCTCAAGCTGGATGTGATTTTAGGCTTCTTTAGGAGCGAGACAGGCCGCTGGTGGCGGCGGGAGAACTGCCGGCGCCCCCGGGAGTGAGTCCCGCAGGGGCGTGCCCGAGGGTCGCTGGAAGTTTGGGATGTGGCTGGGGCGGGAGGCAGGGGGACAGATGTGCGGGGTCGGGAGCATCCCTGAGCCCGGAGCCTGCTGCTGGGAGAGAGCAAACCGGGCAAAACACGTGAATGTTCGTGCTGTGAAGGGCTCAATAACCCCTTTTATCTGTTCGTGCCGTCCTGGCACAGGAGTGCTGTACATGCTTGGTGTTGTAATTGTAAACCTAAGTAAGTGTTCCAGATGTGGTTTTTGGAAAAGGCGGTCCTCTTCAGTGTGTCAGAAGAATGGATGTAGGTGATGGGATAGCTGCTGTTAACAAGCCATGTGAACTAAGAGATTCTTCTGTATTCTTTCGTAGCTGTGTTGATCTTGATTTTACGTGCTGAAAGCTGATCTTTCCTCCTCCAAGATGGCATTTGTTTCAGCACAAGGTCCTACGGTGGTGGACCAAACCACTTTGATGAAAAAATACCTTCAGTTTGTGGCTGCCCTTACAGATGTCAATACACGTAAGAGACTTTTCTTATTGAGAATTGCATGTCTTCAGTAGTTTGTTTCACCAGTGCTGCAGAATTGTTCAAATAGCTGATAAATGAGACAGTGAAGTCTGTCGATTTCACTTTGAAATTTGTTTGAGTTTTGATTTTTGAAGAAGCGAAATGATGACAAACACTTGCGTGAGCCCAAGTAAGTGAGCTGTGTGTGTGTGTGCAGTTGTGTGGTGGTTGGTTGAGAGAGCTGTGTGCCTTATAATAGGGCAGTGATAGCTAAACTGATAAGATCTGATTGCTTCTTTGATCAATGAGCATAATGTTTTCCTTCATGACCTAGTTTTATGCTCACTTTTTTTTGCTTGAATTTCCTTTTTCAGCTGATGAAACCAAATTGAAAATGATGCAAGAAGTCAGTGAGAATTTTGAGGTAAATAAAAAGATAACTCCAAGCAACAAAACTCCAACAAAAACCCCCTAACTTTCTGCAAAGGCAGCCTTTCTTGTGGTTAATGTATATTAATTGAATTTCTGATCTTATACAATTAAAATATTAATAGTAGTATCTTGTGACTTATGATTTTTATCGTTAAAAGTAATTGATTTTAGGTTTGTATTTAGGAATTAACCACGTTGTTGCAGAATTACATTTGGACTTAGAGAGCTTTCATTGCCAAACCTTTATTCATTAAGCATTTAAATAAAAGTGAAGTAAGAGACTTTTTATCTATTTTTAATGCTATGAAATGCCTGTATTGAAAGCATTCTTTTATTTAGTTCAAATGTGTATTGTACCCTTTTGAAACAGAGGCCCTTCTGATTCCTCTGAGTATTACATGGTGTGGAAGTGAGAGAGGAGTTGTCAGATGCAGAATCTGACATCAGGAATGGAGATGTCTCCAGTGACATCTTTTGCATGGTAATGGACCATCATTTTAGATGAGCAGCAGGGAAAATGTGAAACACAAGTTAACCCAGCCTTGTGTTAGCAGAAATTATACTTTAGTTGAGTAATTAGTTGTTATACACCTGTTCTGAAGTTTCAGAAAATTAAAAATCATTCTTGTAGAGTTTTTTATCTGCTTGAGCTATTTCTGAAACAAGTTATCTGACTAAAAGAATAGTTTTAACTGCTTAGTCTGGTGATCTGCTTAGAATCTGAAGACTTAGTTGATTCTCTTTGCTCTTCCCTTCAGCAGGGAAGAGCTTGTTCAGTAGTTGTTTTGCTTAATGTTCTCTTGGAACTCCCTTGGTTCTGTCGTGTGTCAACAGATACTTAGTCATTGACTCTATTCAAAATTCACTGGAAATAGTGGCTTTGAATGTAACTAAATATAATCTGTGTGATGTCTATTTTATAACCCCCAATTTTTTGTTCTTAATTAGAATGTGACATCATCCCCTCAATATTCTACGTTCCTGGAACACATCATCCCTCGATTTCTCACCTTTCTACAGGATGGGGAGGTTCAGTTTCTGCAGGAGAAGCCAGCACAGGTAAATTGTGTGGAGCATCTCCTGCCTTTGTGCTGTGAAGTCCTTGATTAACCTAATGAACTCATTTAAGACTTGTTAAAAATAGATCTGTCCTTTGGAGTGGAACTGAAAAAGACCTGTTTCTAAATAAGTTACTTATAAACTTTGCTAATCTGGTCTTCTGTGAAAAAGGAGGAAAAGTAGGTGCAACAGAACTGTCTTTCTTACTGAAATATTACTCATTGTTACAAATTACTGACTTTACTGAAGGTTAGGAATGAAAGGCAAAAGTTGAATCCTTGTTATTAAATACCTAAAATTGCATTCCTTAAAAGAAGTCTGATTTTTCAACTGTTAAATTTGTAAATTTTGCCTCATTCACATAGGTGGGTAGTAGGAAGGGTTATGTCTTTGTAAATAGGCCTATGTCTACATGAAATAAAATGGCTTTAAAATGGCTTTTTTTCTATTTCAACATACTGAATTATTAAGCTGAAAAAGATGCTTCAACCAATCATTGGGTTTTGTAGGCTTTTCAAGAAGTTCAGTCATATCATTATTTTTCCTTTTTTTTTTTTTTTT
>WBMY01012588.1:349004-528940 GCA_013397315.1 Donacobius atricapilla
TTTTTTTTTTTTTTTACAGCAACTCCGGAAGCTTGTGCTTGAAATAATTCACAGAATACCAACCAATGAGCATCTTCGTCTTCATACCAAAAATATCCTGTCTGTGATGTTCAGATTTCTAGAGGTATTTTTTACTTCCTCTTAAAACTGTTCGAAATTCTCAGAAGTATTTTCCTCTACTTTGTTCCTCTCCAAAATTTTCTGGGGGTGGGATTTTCAATAGCTGTGCTGCTGGAGCAGGAATGGGGGGACCTTCTGTTTAAGTTTCACCCATGCCCTCTCTTGTCACCTCCAGAGGTTTTCTGCATGTTCTCTTCTGCCCTTTAGAAACTTGGGTCTTACAAACACAGGGCACTGTTCTCATGCTGGACAAGATTTTCTGGCTGATAGCTTATTCTTGGGAGTTTGTTTTCTGTCTTGGAATTCACAACTCTGTCATTTGAAGCTCACATGAGGGTCTCTGTTTGAGGGGCAAATCTGATGGTACAGAGTGGTTGAATTGTCTGGGTTTTATTGCCCCAGGGGTGGGTTTAATTTCAGCCATACTCTAGGATTGCAGGGTATCCAAGGAAAGGCATCTTGCTCACGCAAATCCATTTTAGTGAGGCACTTTAGATTGTTGAGAAGAGCATAATTTTACAGGGTTTTGAAGTACCCACTGAGTCGTTGAAGAATTCAGCACTGGGCTCACTACAAAGTTTATTTCTTTATTTTTTTCCAGACAGAGAATGAAGAAAATGTACTGATTTGTTTAAGAATAATTATTGAATTGCACAAACAGTTCCGACCAGCGATCACTCAAGAAGTGAGTCATAACTCTTGTTACATGGTATAAAACTTGCTGTCATGCTCTTCAGAATTGCTATTTTCTTCGAGTGGGTTGATTGGTTTGTTTTGCTGTTTGTCCCTTAATGTTGCCTGACCTGTTGTGGTAACCATATGTTTAATTTTTTTCCCTTTTTTTAATCTTAAAGTAATTTTTAAAAGAGGATTTCATAATGCTAGTACTCCCGGGGAAAAAATCCAAACCATTAAAGCTTAGTTGTACTTGGTTTAAATGTTTATGGACAATATGATCAGTCTAAGGAATAAAATTCCCACACATAGGAAGAAAATTGATGCCTTTTTAGTCTGTAAAGAAAAATCCTGAAAAAGGAATTTACTTTGATTGACTTCCCCCTGCCTCCCCTCTTCTCTCCTGTGATTCATCCAGGGGAATTTGGAAGTTTGCATTGTTATTCTCTTGCCTTTTGCCTTGATTTTCTCTTGGGGAGAGTTAGTTGTTTCATAGTGATTATACCTAACAATACTGTATTGGAACTATGTAGAGATGATAGGTAGATCAGATTCTTTCTAAGTGAAATTTGAATTAATACTGACAGAGCAGAAGGAGGTAGGAGAACACTTTCAGATTATTTTCAATTATCATGAAAAATACACTGTACTGGTGAGTAGAGATTTTATGTATTCAAACTGTTAATACAGAGATTCTAAAATTGTGGTTTTAAATTATTTTTTAAAAACTTCTTTATGGTAACTGACTTCTTCCTTCCTAGATTCATCATTTTTTGGACTTTGTGAAACAGATTTACAAGGAACTTCCGAAAGTAGTGGTAAGCTTTTTATTTCCTCAATTGCCCTTACTCTAGTCAGAAAACTAGTTTTTATTTCTTAATCTTATCTCTAAAAGACACCGACATAATTATCTTGTATCTGGTGATACAAAGTAAATAGTTTTAGTGAATCTATTTATCAAAACTATGTCTGAAAATGGAGACATTTCGATTTTGATTTGGAAACCCTTCTGTTTCTGGCCCGGTTACTGGTCGGAGATAATTGAGGTGAGCTGAAGCGGTGAAGCAGGGAGAGGTTGCCTGCGGTTGTCTCCATGTAGCCAGATGTGTCTGTTGTAGGGAGGCCAGGTCAGAGCCTCCCTGCCTGCTACGGGGTAACTCCTGGGAGGTTTTCTTTAGCAGAAGAACCGCCTGGGCTGGGGGAGCTTTTCTGCCTCTCCCTCCAGGGGGAAGGGTTGCAGGGCGTATGTCTGGCCCAGGCAGGTGCTGCAGAGCAAACAGCAAGTGCAGAGAGGAGAAAACTGCTCTGGGGGAAAACTATCTGGAGGGGTTCTGAGGGGATGGACGGCCTTTCGACTGTTACTGGCATGATGGTATTTTTCTTCTGCTCTTTCCTTGTAGAATCGGTATTTTGAGAACCCTCAGGTGATTCCAGAGAACACTGTTCCCACTCCTGAAATGGTTGGCATGATTACAACCATTGTGGTGAAAGTGAACCCTGAGCGAGAGGACAGTGAAACGAGGACAGTGAGTGTTCTGACTGCTCTTAACTGGGGACTCTCTGTAGCACAGGACCACAGATCATAAAGCCAGGCAGAAATAACAGACTTTCTTTTTGCTTGTTTTTCTTATCAAAACTTTTCTGTAGAAGCTGATTGAAATTTTCCGAATATTTTCTATGCTGCTGTAGTGGTGGGATTTTTATTTAATGTAATACCTAATGTTTTTGTGTTAAATGTTACTATTGTTAAATATACTGCTACTAAAATGAGCACTTTCAGTAGAACTATGTTTTACACACTCTTTTGAATTAATAATTAGACTGTTTATAAAGCATGTATTCTTTCTTTCAGCATTCAATAATTCCCAGAGGATCTTTATCACTAAAGGTCTTGGCTGAGCTACCCATTATTGTTGTTCTCATGTATCAGGTTAGTACACTTCAGTATTTTGATGTAAATACTTCATTACTGAATGGCTTGTGTGACTCCTGTTGGCTAACATACTAGTAAAAATGAATGTGATATCCTTTTGAAATTAAAATATAATCTAAAAATAAGCTGGTGAGATGTCGTATTTTTTTTCTGATTAGCTCTCCAGTAATTTGACTGCAAGTGTGGCTTGAAAATTTCTCTAATAATACCTTTTTGTTTTAAGCTCTACAAACTGAACATTCATAATGTAGTAGCTGAATTTGTGCCCTTGATTATGAACACAATTATAATACAAGTTTCTGTTCAAGCAAGGTAAGAGCATTTTACAGTATTTTGATGATATTTGAGATAAACTGCTTAAACCTTTCATTCAATATTGCTCAGAATATTTTTGTCTTTTATCTTGTGATTTTTGATTCTAGTCTTACTACTTTTAATCTCAAAAGTAGCAATGATTATCTGAGTAAAAATTACCAAGGTTCTGTAGGTGAAGTTATTGGCGTTACATGTCGTTGGTAAAGTCTGTAGTTGTGCAATAGGTCCCAGTTTATTATTTGCTAATGACTACTTTTAAAATAGAGTTTCTGACAAAAATCCACATCATCACAGACACTGATGAAGACCCTGGGAGTGTGGACACTTGCTGTTGTTTAATCTTTGCCACACCATCAGTGATAGATTTGTGCTCTTCCAAGCTTGCATGAAGCCTTGTGATGTGGCAGGGATAGGCAGTGCTTTTCCTGCCTCAGAGAGGGATGTTTCTGAAGAGCAGCAGGTGGTTCTGGTCAGGGCAGTGGGAGCAAGATCTCTGCTTTTCCCTGCCTGCCTGGATGACCTGGCTGAGTGGTTGAAGCTTAAGAGAGACAGACAAGTCTGTGGGAGGGAATATTGCTAGAAAAGTCTGTGGGAAGGAGTATTGCTTGGAGAAAAATTGACCCCAGTTAGGGCAACCGAGGCAAATGTGTGCTGCTTTGTGTTGGCTTGGCTTTCTGTAGAAAGGTGCTGCTGGGAATTGGAAGGGCAGAGGGCTTGTTGAAAATGGGCTCTTCCAGAGAGATTGTATTCTTTAAAGAAGCAAGAACTTCACTACAAGATGATGTAATTTAAAATTTCACTGAATTTTCTGAGTGAGGGTAACAAAAGGGAGGAACAAATCGTAACCACTGTTCGATTTAATTTCAGACAACATAAACTTTATAACAAGGAGTTGTATGCTGATTTTATTGCTGCTCAGATTAAAACGCTGTCTTTCTTGGCTTACATCATCAGAATTTACCAGGTAGGATGAAGTTTTATTGCTCTGGTACTTGATGCATCAGGTTTCTGGTTGCTTTATGGCAGGCAAGTGACCTGCGTGACTGCAGTGCATCCGGGCTTGGAGACGGGAGCATTTTTGTAGAATATCTGCAGGTGGAGCTGTACTTGGTTATCCTTTCAAAAGTATCCTCATGTGAATAAAAAGTAAAAATATGCCATTCCCCCTCCCTGGGAATTCATGAAATAACTACTGTATTTTAGTTTTAGGATTAGATTTTGGAAGGGAAACTAGTGAATTTTAATGGAGTGCTATTTCACAAATGTAACCCAAACCTTGAGAACAGAACGTTGTAGTAGTTGTACTCAGTCATTCTTTTTCTGTTGCAGGAATTAGTGGCTAAATATTCTCAGCAAATGGTAAAAGGAATGTTGCAGCTGCTCTCCAATTGTCCAGCTGAAACAGCACACCTCAGGAAGGAGCTCCTGATTGCTGCCAAGCACATCCTGACAACGGACCTGAGGAGCCGTATGTAGCACTTTTTATAAGATTTCTGCTTTTTCTGTCAATTTAAGAGTCATATTACCTATTTGTATTGGACTATCACAAGATGCCAGGCCAGACAGAATTGTTGTGTGCAGGGTTGCCCAGGTTGACATTACCAGTAACTCAGTTATATACAAAAAGATTTTCAAAGTTGTAAATAATCTGAGTTTTTTTTTTCTCTTTGTAAATATAATTGGCTTTGACTGGATACTGCAGTGTTACTCAAGGGGCAAGTGTCAGTGGAGTAGACAGTCACAAGAGGTGGTTTGAAAATTTCCTTGTAAATGGCACTGCCTTTTATCAGCTTCAGGAATTAATTTGGGGATAAAATCACTTTTTAACTTTAGGCTTAAACACCTAAGTTAAGTGGTTTAATACTTTACTATCTTATTTTGATTATTTCCTTTGCCAATTGTTAAGTATGGCTTTTGCATTTTTCTGTTTTTTTAAATTCTAGAATTTATTCCGTGCATGGACAAGCTGTTTGATGAATCTATACTGATTGGCTCTGGATACACTGCCCGGGAGACACTGAGGTATGAGAAAGTTTTGAGTAAGTAAACTTTCTGAGTGCCTGCCAGGGCTGCTTACTTTGAAAATCATTAATATTTACAGCAGCTTCTGTATAGGGTCCTAAATCTTTGCTACAAATAACTAATTTTACTAGATTGTTTTATTGGCAGAGCTTCTGCTGCTCAGTGGTGCGTTTTATTTAACACTTTGATGGCACAGCATCGTAATGTGAGTGTAGGACAAAATAAGAAAAATGGGTGAATGAAGATGATTTCAGTTTTTTGAATTGTGGAGGATAATTCAAAACAGAGAAACCAACTCAGTATCTGCCCAGTATTTCATGAAACACCCTACATTGTATGTCCAGTGTAAAATCTGAACGAGATACACTCATTTTGTGTAATAAATGCACTCTTTTTGTCAATGCATACTTCAAAACTTACTTGTTTGCAATTGAAAAAGTGAATGGAGAGAATACCTAACTTTCAGTGTCTTCAATAGTCTAAATTTTAGGTGAGCTTGCTGGCCAAATTACTATCTGAACTAGGAGAATTACTTCATTTTGTTGAAGTATCAAGTGTACCTTATTTGACAACATGTATTAGATTTAGAAGTATTTGCTCTGCTAAATTCTTTGCCTGGTGTTTGAAATGAAATTATTTTTTAGATTTATCATTTTTCATTAACTGCTTTTGAAATCATGAATCATTTATGATTAATTATGAAACAGATTACTAGCGCTGCTTAAAATGTGGCTAACATGCATGTTAAGTGCAGATAGATGAAAATATGTGGTGGGGTGTTCTGCAGTGAAGGAAGAAAGATCAGAGAGGCAATACTAGAGTTGTGGGATAGATTGACGCATCACTGGTTAGATTGCACAGGTTGAAATTCCCTTGTGTAACCAAGAAACCTTGTGAACTTGGGTTTGCATATGAAAATAGAAAATGGACTCTGAGAAATTTGGAAGTATCTCCAGAGGATAATTATTTAATTAACAAATTACCAACGTTTTTAGTTGTGCTCAGTGTGTTTTCCTCGTGACTTCCTTTGGCTGTAGACCCCTTGCATACAGCACCCTGGCAGACCTGGTCCATCACGTCCGGCAGCATTTGCCTCTCAATGACCTCTCCCTGGCTGTCCAGCTGTTTGCCAAGAACATTGATGATGAATCCTTGCCAAGCAGTATCCAGACCATGTCTTGCAAGCTTCTGCTAAATTTGGTAGACTGTATCCGGTCTAAAAGCGAACAGGAAAATGGAAATGGTAGAGACATCCTTATGAGAATGCTGGAGGTATTGATTTATTTAAAGCATTTGATAATTGCTTGGATATCCTGTTTTGTAGTATCTTGTCAATCACATTTTACTTTCTCCTTTCTTCAGAAATGAGAATGTGTAGGAACAGCCTGTGTACTGTATTTCACTTCAGTGCTTCAGAGGAGGGCTCTTTGAAACTCTCTGCAGCTGGGATAATATCTCTAGTGGAGATGCTTTGCCAACTCAGCTTCATTCAGTTGCTGGTTTCAAAGCAGGAAATTAAATGCCTGTTTTGAGTAGCTTGGATTCTTTTAAATAATTTTATTCTAAATTTTAGTTACAATAATTTTTTCCTTGCGTAAGAGTATGCAAGAATTGTATTTTTTAATGCCTTCTGGTTATGGGTGTGCTCTCTGCTGTGGGTTTTTTTAAGCCCTGAAGGAGGATCTTCGCACAGGTCCTTGGCTTGACACAATACAATCTGTACAATTAGAGATACCTGTTCTTGAAGACCTACTGATCCTTTGTAAGGATTTTTATGTGGAGTTTTTTTTGTATTTTTGAAAATCAAGGATGCACTTGTTTGAAGAAGGCAAACTAGTTTATTCATACACTTGAAAATGTTTGCTGTCATTTGAATGACTTCAAAAATAGCTGTGAGTTTTGTTGATCTTAGTATAGTGATTTGAAATATTAGTACTATTAAATTTAGGATGATTTTTGAAGAAGAAACTTTTTTTCTTTTTCTTTTCCCCCCACCCTGGCCTGCTCTGGGATCTGCCTCTCCTCCTTTGCCATAGGTGTTTGTTCTGAAATTCCACACCATAGCACGCTACCAGCTGTCCGTCATTTTCAAGAAGTGCAAGCCGCAGTCGGAGCTCGGGGCAGCTGAAGCTGCGTTACCTGGAGTGCCCACAGCAGCAAATGCAGCCCCTGTTCCTGTCCCATCTCCTGCCCCAGCCACTCCCGTGGCCCCTGCACCAGTCCCTGTGTTTGAAAAACAGGGGGAGAAAGAAAAAGAAGATAAACAGACGTTTCAGGTCACGGATTGCCGGAGCTTAGTGAAAACTTTGGTCTGTGGGGTCAAGACGATCACGTGGGGCATCACCTCGTGCAAAGCTCCTGGTGGTAAAGCTGCATATTTAATTGCATTTAACTCTCATAATTCTACAGAAAAAAGCCTCTCTAGAATGAAAGCAAATAGTATTTTTAATGCTTAACTATCTTATTCTTCTTTCAGAAGCACAATTCATTCCTAATAAGCAGCTGCAGCCTAAGGAGACTCAAATCTATATAAAACTGGTAAAATATGCAATGCAAGCATTAGATATTTATCAGGTATGTAACTGTCCACATAGCGCTTCTATTTATACAGTTACTTTATGTTGGATCTTTTAATAAGGATTTATTTCTCAGCTAAAACACAGATTACATATACTATATTTTCACAAAGTCTTTAATTGGGACCACAACTATTGAGAAATGCTCAGTATGCAGAATTCATTTCAAAAGTGAATTTCAACGTAGTTACTATTTGCAAGCAACAGGTTATTTTCTCAACAGCCGTTTTTGTCTGTTCATGCAGGCAGGTCAGACTGGATATAATTGTCTTTCATGTAGCGAATTTAATTTTTCCTTGAAGGAGATAGTTTAGCTAACAGTTGAACCATTCACATGTCCGTGTTCACCTTCTGTAGTTGCAGAACGTACTAATGAAATGTAAATGTGTTTGATTGGGTATCAAATAATTTACAAATACACTGATATCTCCTGCTGTTGTCTTTCTCCATTTCTAACTTCCTAATTCTAAAATCTGTTCTGAAAACACTCAGTTTTACTATTTTTTGTCACGGTTGGCTCTTGTGCCCAACTTCTGGTTGTGTGCGGCTTGCATGTAAAGCCCATAAAATCTCAGTTACTTTCAAAAGCTATTTTAAGAATAATGGGGAACAAGATACTCAGATTCTGTAACCAGTGTGTGTGTTTTCTCAATTGCTGTAGGTACAGATAGCAGGAAATGGACAGACATATGTTCGAGTAGCAAACTGTCAGACAGTCAGGATGAAAGAGGAAAAGGAAGTTCTGGAGCATTTTGCTGGTGTGTTCACAATGATGAACCCTTTAACTTTTAAAGAAATCTTTCAAACTACTGTTCCTTACATGGTGGAGAGGATCTCTAAAAACTATGCTCTTCAGGTATGTTATTGTTTGCTTTTTAAATTAATAATGAACAGTGTATGGGAAAGAGTTTATGCCTTGAGGGACATACGGCTGACATGGAATTATAAATAATAATATTGAAGCTAGCGTGTGAGATTTGAAGCAGTGTACATAAAGAATAGTCTATGAAAATTAAAGATGGATTTTCAAAAAACCTTACCTGACTAAGTGGTGCAATACAAGCATGAACACTTCAGTTTAGAAGGTATGAATGGACTTCATTCTTGAGAAGTACTGAACATTATGGACTTGTTGTTTTGTTCAGGTTCTTGTGCTGATGTTCTACTGTTCTACAGAATGTAAATTCTATAATGTCTGTTTAAGATTCAACCCAAGACTTCAACATTAAGCTGTGTACATGGTTGTTTTCCACTGAGGACAAACAGAATCACTTGGGTAGCAGTGGAGATGGGGAAAGAAATTAGTCTTGGGTTTTTTTTTTAGTGGCTAGTGCATTTATCCTTTTGTTCTTTTTATTACGGCAGTAATAAGTTATTGGTGGTTTCCTTTTATAGATTGTTGCCAATTCTTTCTTGGCAAACCCTACTACCTCTGCTCTCTTTGCAACCATTTTGGTGGAGTATCTTCTGGATCGTCTGCCAGAAATGGGCTCTAATGTGGAACTCTCCAATCTGTATCTCAAGCTGTTCAAGTTAGTCTTTGGCTCAGTTTCACTATTTGCAGCTGAAAATGAACAAATGCTGAAGGTAAAGGTCATTTCTGTTGGAAATAACTCTGCTTTAAAAACAACACTTAAGAGTTTTGCAGTCTAACATTTGAGTCATTTAATATTTGAAGCGCTATTTGTAACACATCTCCATTTCTTTCCAAATTCCAAGTACATTGTCTTGTTTATAAGAGGTGGTTTCTGTGACTATTTTCTTCATATTTGAAAGTGAAGCGATGTACTAATTCTGAGTATAAATGGCTGATACATGACTCTGGTTGCCATAAGCCCATGTAACTTCATGGTCAGGACATGCATAAGTTCTTGCATATTTTCTCCCTTTGTTTCTGTGTTAAGAGTTTTGCTTGGATTGAAATCACTTTTTTGTGTGTTGGTGAATCTTGTTCACTCATGTCATATTCAGTGACATATACCTCTTGAGTCAGATTTTTCTCTGCTCTTGCGAAGTCTGAGCTTAAGGAATGCTATTTTTTTACTGATAATATGTGGTGTATTCCAAGGATCTATTTATGTTGATTAGATCATCTTATTATTCAGTGAATCTAGAAATGCTGAGCTTGTAGCAAGCGTGCACTTTCCTCATAAAAGCAGCAGCTTCCTGTATCTGGAAAAGACATTAAGAATTTAATGGAACACTGATTGTTCTCTCATAATTCTCTCGGTTTTTCTTCCTTGTACCTTGTACCAAACAAAATTTCTGATACAGGTAACTGTGTAGAACAGAGGGGGGATTACCAATTTCCCAGAATCTTTGAAAACTTAACAGTAATATGAAGCAATATTCGTATAATCTTGCTTTAATTCTTGCAGTTTGTCATCACAATCAAGGTCATTTGGATTTTATAAGATGGAGATGAAGTTTAAAGAGTGTAAATTACTACCTTCACAGTTTCATGCTTCTGTTACTTTTCTGTTTCTGTAGGATGGATGATAGGGGCCTTGGGCAGACAATTTAATTGAATGATGAAGGCTGTTTGCAGCATTTGCATAGCAATGTAGAAAGCTTTTTAGATGTTAATAATATCCAGACAGATTACTGTTTGTCTCTGGTTTGTGAGAATATTGGTGTTTATCAACTATTTTTAATTAATCTTGCAAGGTGTTCATGTTCTCTGCTCTAGAAAGGCCACCAGTTCCATAGCCTTTATTACCTGAGAGAATTTGCTTTCAAAGTGAAATTTTCGCATTCACAAAAATTAAGAACTAGTGATGAAATTAGATCGGGGTAAATTAATACTGTTAAGTGTCCTCTCTTGTCATTCTGACGCCTCTGATTTCTATTCCACATTCCCAGGTACTTGAGAGAAAATATTTTTTCATTGTGTCAGATTTGCAGAATCTCATGCTTAACTCTTGTACAGTACAATGATGATGATGATAAAATTGGTGTTTTATTAATCTTCAAGCTTTATTTTCTTTATAGCCCCATTTGCACAAGATTGTGAACAGCTCTATGGAACTTGCACAGACTGCCAAAGAGCCCTATAACTATTTCCTGCTGCTCAGAGCACTGTTCAGATCTATTGGAGGAGGCAGTCATGATCTGTTATACCAAGAATTCTTGCCGCTGTTACCAAACTTACTGCAAGGTAGAACAATACCTTCTTTCCCCGCCCCAGCTTCTGACTTTCTAATGTGAATAGTAGTAATAAAGTTATGTTATGTAGTTAAAACCCCCTCAAAACCAAAGCCCTACCCCTGATAAGTAGCTTCTGATTTTGAGTTCAGTGATAGATTTAAATACCTTGAATATGCTTATTTTCATTTACTGTCAGCTGCTTCAGGCTCCATAGTTTTGGCTGCTTCACAATTTCTGCTGCTTGTTTTTCTTCTTTTCATTGTGGGGCTGTTGGGGTTTTCTTGTTTCTTTCACTTGTTGGGGTTTTTTTGCCATGGGTGACTTTGTTGGCATAAAGCATTTGAGGGATGAGTGAGCAGGTGAAGCAACGTTGCCAGGCCATCACTGGTTTTGTGGGGAGAACACAGCAGTGAAGCTCTGGCTGTTCTGCAGTTGAGGGCACGTGTGTGCACCTGCAAGGGCATGGTAAATAGGAATTCACGTAGTGCCAGGCTGCAAAAAGAAATGGAAATAACAATCAGTTTGATTAATTGAGCATTTATGCTTGCGAGAACTGTGTTCCAGAAATACTGACGGTGAGCAAGGAAATGTGGAAAGCTACTTAAACATAAGGACAAGCTAATCAGAGCTATTCCAGGACTGTAGACTGGTTCAGATCTACGGCTGCAGGGACAATTTTTATTGTAGTTAGCAAATATATATGTTATCAATATATTATGTAAAACTGATGTCAGTAGATTTATGGAATATATGAAATCTTTATGGGGAGAAAAATCACTTGGGAGTGTGCTTAGTCTGTATGGGGCACTGAACTCACTGAATGTTTCTTCTCGGGACTCAAAATATTTTAAAAACCGTTGTTCCGTGTGGGATTATTTTTTATTGTTACAAGGCTGAGGTTTGAGTCAAATTATCTTTTTCTTTTTTATCTGCTGTATTCAAATGCTGCCTGATTGAGTCTAATATTAAGCTTTAAAATATGCATAGATGCTTTTTCTTCTGTATGTGTGTACATAAAAAACCATTCACCGCATGACATCCTTAGATGTAAGTTAGAATAATGAACGGTATTAGTATTTTGTAAATTCGTTATTTACAGAGCTGTAAGCTCTACGGTGTTTAAAAACGTCAGGTTCTTCTGCATTTGGGAAATAGCAAATTTTAACAGTAAGCTGTGGATTGTCTTTTTCCTGTGGGTGTATAACTTATCCGTAATTTTCAGGACTTAATATGTTACAAAGCGGCCTTCACAAGCAGCACATGAAAGACTTGTTTGTAGAGCTCTGCCTAACTGTGCCCGTTCGCCTGAGCTCGCTGCTGCCTTATCTGCCAATGCTGATGGACCCCTTGGTGTCAGCTCTCAATGGATCCCAGACCCTGGTCAGCCAGGGCTTAAGAACTCTGGAATTGTGTGTGGATAACTTGCAGCCAGACTTTCTGTACGACCACATTCAGCCAGTTCGAGCTGAGCTCATGCAGGTAAATGTGTTGTTTCCTGTTAGACCACAAGAGGTCATTGATCTGCTGAATATTATTAGAAATCTGTGTGAAGCTTTGGTTACAAGGACTTGAAAAATCTGTCATGAATTACCAGTCTGATATGAGTGAAGAAGGATGGTTGGTGTTGTGCTGTTAAGCTGAAAACTCTGAAAATTTAGAAGTGAATGAATTGTTTCTCCTATATACTTTGTTAAATGGTTGTATTCTATTTACTTTATTTGCTTCTATATTTCAAAACTAGCTCTGAGCTTAATTCAGTTCAGGCTTAACTGGCCTGCTTTTTTAATGAACAATGTTGTTTAACATTCATCATAAACATGAAACTACTATTCCAGGATAGCAAAGATTTTGTAGCTGATGGCAGTAGTTTAAAACTGCATTTAGGACAACCTTGTTAAAAGCACTTGGGGTGCTGTGAACTGGGACACAGTTATATTCACCTTTGATAAGAGCTTATGCACGCTCAGTTACCCAAATACAAGAACAAAGTGTTTTCCTTGAGGTTTTTTTAAATTACAACTTGAAAAATGTTCAAGTGAGACTGTTTTTTTTTACGTTACAACTTGAACAGAGTTGAAGTGAGCCTGGTGTGCCCATGTGCCTTTTAACCCCCAGGCTTTGTGGCGAACCCTGCGCAATCCTGCTGACAGCATCTCCCACGTGGCTTATCGTGTGCTTGGGAAATTTGGTGGAAGTAACAGGAAGATGTTGAAGGAATCACAGAAACTACAATATGTGGTCACAGAGATCCAAGGACCCAGTATTACAATTGAATTTTCAGACTGCAAAGCATCCATTCAGCTCCCAATGGAAAAAGTAAGTGCTTAAGTTATTTTCAATGCTGAGAAACCAGTTTTAAAAATATCTGTCTGGAAGTTCTTTCTTGATTTTTTCTTTAAGCTGTGTAAGATTTCACTCCTAAAGTAATAGATGTAGGCATGCTGTACTGCTCTTATGAAGTGATAGGACAGGGAGCTAAACTGGCCCAAATAAATGTTTTTCACCGAATGGATAAGGTTGGAACTTCTGGTATATTGCTTAGGTTAGGAGCAGGAATCTCATCTAACAGTCCCTATTTGCTTTTTGAAATGTACCAAAAATTTACTGTAGAAATTCTTCAGTGGTGATTAGTCTCATGAATCCAGTGACTTGGTTTTGTTTGTTGTCTCTAGAAGCACTTTGCACTGTACTGGCTTTCATCTGGCAGGCACGGTGTATCACAAGTGCTTAGTTCTCACTAATTACAGCAATCTAATCTCTGAGAGTAAAGCTGGATTCTGAGATAATTTGGTCTATAGAGTTTTAATACTCACCTTTTCAATTAGACTTTCATAAGTAGATACGATCTGAATGTAGTAAGCAATTTTCTTCACAGGCAGCTGGCTCTCTGGCTCCATCCAGCCAACAAGCTTAAAAATAGCTTGGAAAAGTGATTCTTAAAATGCAGATTTCCTGATTTCTCCACTGTATTGAAGCTGAGGAATTGAATGTGTATAAATACTGTAGTTGCTGACATGTACCTGTCCTGCCAGGTTTAATTCAAACTAAGTTTCCCAAAGGATTTTAGCATCTAATATTGATATGGAGCAATCTTCAGCTGCTTGGTGTTGACCAAGAAAGCATTTTCTGCTGAACACTTTGTATCTCTGAAAAGGAAATGTAAAAGTACAAAGTAAAAAAAAAGTGTAATAAATTGAAAACAAGAAATCCTTGTTTTCTTTTAGCGCCGGAAAACAAGAAATCCTTGTTTTCTTTTAGTGCCGTGGTAGACTTTTGTGGTCTGTCCAAAACTAATTTTTCTCTTCATTGAGATGCTGTGATAAAAACTTGGGATGACAATTAGTTAAGTGGAAATACTAAGGAAGGAAAATGCCCACGTTGTAGCAGGGGCTTGTTCTGCATAAACTTATTAAGCATGGATGATTGTATTTTACTTGCAATTGATAATTCCTTTTTTCATGCATTCCACAACAGTTTTTACAATTTTTACATTTTTTTTTTTTACTTAAAGCCCATCTCATTTATCTTCCATTCTTTTGTGGAAGAAGGATAGAAATTAGACAGCAGTGCTTTTATGTATTTTTATCTCTCTCTCTATATATATACACACAAAATAGAAATTTCCCAAAGAGATATACTCCCCTTTTTAATAACCTTTACATCTTAAAAGATTGATTTGAATTACTCTCAAATGTATTAAATCTTCTTGCAAAGGAAGAGTACTATTTCCATTAAGTAACTGGTGTTTAGAAGTTGCTTACAGGGACGTTTCATCATGCACGGAAAGGTACCGTTTATATATGGGTATAAATGCGTTGTGTACGTACAGTGTAAAGGGATTAGGCACAGCAATTCTTGCTGAAGTGAAGGCAAGGAAAATTTCTTTCCGAGGAGGGAGAGAGACACAGTGAAGGTTTACCTCACTCATAACTTGAAATGCTTTCTGACCACAGAGGTGAATGTGTCTGCCATGAAGCTTAGCACGTACAGAAGCACAGAAAATACCATGGTGTTTTCATGCCACGCTCTTTGCATTTCTTAACTTGGGCACTCCAAACTATGCATTCTTTAAAAGTTACTTTTAATAGATATTAATGATACCATTCCCTTGATTAATGACCGTATGGTAAATGCCAAGAGCAAGAAGTGTCTGGGTTCTCTCTTGTTCCGTTCTAGGCAATCGAGACGGCCCTGGACTGTCTGAAGAGCGCCAACACGGAGCCCTATTACCGCAGGCAGGCCTGGGAGGTCATCAAGTGCTTCCTGGTGGCCATGATGAGCCTGGATGATAACAAACATGCATTATACCAGCTTCTTGCACATCCCAAGTATGACAATTCTTTAAACGTAAATGTGTATGTAAAATTTATGGCGTCTTTGCAGGAACCTAGTTTAGAGGCAGCGATTAGTCTGTGCAGTTCATGGGGTTTTTGCCTGCTGGTGAAAGGAGTTTTGTTGGCATGTTTTTTAATGCCGGTGACATGTTAATGTTTCATAGTTTAATTTTCCTCCCCTAATTACAGTCCAGTGTATAATCTATTACATATGACCAATATGATTAATTTTAGTTTCATATATTTAAATAATCAGAATATTCTGGTGCTTAATTGTATTTTAAAGATTAATTTAGATTGTGATATTTTGTGTGTACATTGAAGCTTTTACTAAAGTGAAAGAGAAAATTCAGTTTCATTTAGTGACTAAGCTATAGCATAGTCACACAAAACTTCTGTTTGTCTTGGTGTGGGAGCCTTTTATTGAAGCTTTTCTTACATGTTTTGCAGTTTTAGTCATTGCTATTTCACAAGTTTATTGCTTTTAGACAACTTTAACATCTTTGCCCAAAAAGTGTGGGCTGACTTTGACTCTTGCAATGTAGTAAGTGTAGCTAAAGAGCATAGTAGCTTTCACAGTTTGGGCTTGTTAGACTTGACATAAATATAGCTTTGCAATGAATAAGTTTTGTTGGGCAGTGATTTGATAAATAATGCTTCGATCGTTCAAGATTAAAATCAAATGTCATTTTTAAAAAGGGAAAAATGTCAAAATATTGAAAATGACATTCTGTAATTGAGTTGCAGCATGATGCCTGTATACCTATTATTGTATATACGTGGCTTCTTCTGAACCACTGGCTTTAAATGTTCCTGATGAAATTGAGCTATCCATCATGCTGGAGACCAGTGGCTGACAAAATTAATGTGGGCTGAGTGAGCTGGCCTAGCTCTATCAAAATGAGGGGAAAACAGGAGTTGGAGAAGGAGTTAGGTATCGAGAGCAAACTTCCACTGAAGCACCTGGCGGATGGAGCCGGGGGTGCTGCGTGTCAGCGCCGCGCTGAGCGCGACGTTGTGTTCCAGCTTCACAGAGAAGTCCATCCCCAGTGTGATCATCTCGCACCGCTACAAGGCGCAGGACACCCCGGCTCGGAGGACGTTCGAGCAGGCCCTGACCGGGGCCTTCATGTCGGCCGTCATCAAGGACCTGCGGCCCAGCGCGCTGCCCTTCGTGGCCAGCCTCATCCGCCACTACACCATGGTGGCCGTGGCTCAGCAGTGCGGTGAGTGCCGGGGACAGCTCCTGGGGCCCCTGGGACAGGGCTCTGCTGTGGGGCCCAGGGCCCTGCCACCAGGGCAGCCGTGCCTCAGCAGACAGGCAGGTTATAACCCCTCTAGGGTATGGGGAGAAAAGCCTCCCTCCCATGGGGCTTTCGCAGCCACATGAAAATATCTTTTAAGTTCTGTTACGTTACTGGGGGTTAGTTGATGTCACCCCTGTTCAGCCCCCGTTCACAATGTATGTACCTTTTCCAGAATATTCTTCCCTCCCTTAATACCAGTTGGCTTTATTTTGCTGCAGTACTCCACCCATTACCCTGTTGGTTCACCTCTGTTCCTATTTACTCCCTTGCACCACTTCCACTTCCCTTTATCCCTATTGGCCTTTGACCCTCAGATCTGCCCCTTCTGTCTCATATATAACCCTGTGCCCTTGGCCTGATCCTGGTTCTTGTCCCTGATCCCATTAGAGGCTGTTCTTGTCCCTGATCCCATTCGAGGCTGTTCTCATCTCTTACTCTGTTCGGAGCTGTTCTCGTCCCTGGACCCCTTTGATATTCCTGTTTGTGTCCCTGCATAAGCAGCCTTTGGGTGCCCAAAGGGAGCCCGTCCCTTTGCTGTGTTGTCGGTGCCATTGCAGTCCTGCACTCCGGGCTCAGGGACGCCGAGTCGCTCTCTCAGGTCATGTCACCGCGCCCACGCTGTAACGGTGTGGGCAGCTTTGTGCTTTTACTCACAGCACCTTGTTTTAAAAAATCACGAGATTACAGTTGCTTCTGGGTAACTTAACGCTGGATTTTTGTTTGATGGCTGAATAATTTCGTTTTAATTCTTTGGAGCAGTGGAAATTACTAAAAAATTTTAAAAAGCAATCGATCACCTAAAACTGCTCTGTAAATGCTACAGCCAATGAAATAACTGCAGTGTGGAACAGCTTATATAGTTCCAGAGCATTTGTGTAACTTAATACTCACAGTGCTGTTTGCAGATGGTCTTTATTGGGTTGTTTCCAGTTGTGGTTTTGAAGGACCTTTAGAGGAACTAAGTAAATGTTGGAGCACTGCAGTGTCTTATATCCATGAAGAAAACTTCTTGTTTGGGCTGTATGACAAGTAATTTGGTAAAAGGCATACTATAAGCATATCACTCTTCATTGTCACATTAATGTAACTGGGATTTTTATGACACTTCATTTTAATTAAATCTTCTTGCAGTGCACAGTCTAGTGCAAAGAAGAAAATTTTCAAGTAGATGTAATCTTTTTTTCTTCTAGGAGTGAAGGATGCCTTACAATCTATTTATATGCAAATAGGCACAGGGCTTACTGGTTTTGCCATCAGCTAGTCCTAGGAGTAGTAAAGTGTAATTAAAAGACTATTCATATTGAAATATCCATTGTTTTATCTTTATTTCCCCTCCCCCCCCTTCCCTGTTACAAATTCCAGGTCCTTTCTTGCTGCAGTGCTATCAGGTTGGGAGCCAGCCTAGCACAGCCATGTTTCACAGTGAGGAAAATGGGTCAAAAGGCATGGATCCCTTGGTGCTCATTGATGCCATAGCCATCTGCATGGCATATGAGGAGAAGGAGCTCTGCAAAATAGGAGAGGTGGCCCTAGCAGTGATATTTGATGTTGCGAGCATCATCTTGGGTTCAAAAGAAAGGGTAAGATTTTAAAAAACGTATTGAAATGATTTTCAGCCAATGCAATTTTGCTTCTAAAATTGTGGAGGCTACCAGTAAGCTGGGAAAAGGAAACTGATCCATTTATTTGTTTCCAGGCTTGTCAGCTTCCCTTGTTTTCATACATCGTGGAACGTTTATGTGCTTGCTGTTATGAACAAGCTTGGTATGCTAAACTAGGAGGTGTTGTGTCCATCAAATTTCTTATGGAACGTCTGCCACTGATTTGGGTCCTCCAGAACCAGCAGACTTTCCTGAAGGCACTTCTCTTTGTTATGATGGACCTAACTGGAGAGGTATGTAATGAATGAATTTTATCAAATAGGATGGGGAAAATTTCTGGCCTTAAATTCACACAGATTGAACTCTTAGTAGTCTCGATTTTGCTGAACTTCAGAATGCATTTTACCTGCAAGAGTTAGTAGTGCATTCTGGTCATTTTAACTCAAACCAAGGTCTGAAGTTAGGAGTGAGGTGAGATTTTTCCACATAACTTTGCTGAAGTTTTTGAGATTACAGTTGCTGCTTTCAGAGTACAATTGTACAGGCCACATGGAGATTGCAAAAGAACACAGATTCACAATCACCACAGAATCACTAGGCTTAGTTGGAAATCAGAGTCACAGGATTCATCAAAACCAAGTTCTAAGTTAATGAGTAATACATAGATTTGTGATCTTTTTTCTGTACTTAGCTGATAAAAATGATCTCTGATGCCTCAGGTTTCCAATGGAGCAGTCGCTATGGCAAAGACCACATTAGAACAGCTCTTGATTAGATGTGCAACTCCTTTAAAAGATGAAGAAAAAACAGAAGAAATCCTTGCAGCACAGGAAAAGTCTTTCCATCATGTCACACATGACCTTGTTCGAGAAGTGACCTCTCCAAACTCCACTGTGAGAAAACAAGCCATGCATTCCTTGCAGGTGCTTGCACAGGTCACTGGCAAAAGTGTCACAGTCATCATGGAGCCACATAAAGAGGTAAGCAGAAATATTTACTGAACCAGAGCTTAAAGTTGTTCTCCAGTTTGGATTTGCAGAAATGCTTTTCTTAGTATGTTTTTCCACACTAGTGAATTAAGTTGGTACTGCTTTGATAGCATATGTTTGTCATCTGCTAAGTTTTGTTGTTCAAACACGCACAATGGCTAGAGCACTACAGAGATTCAGACAGGCTCTGGCTGACTCTTAGCCAGTATTTATAGTGTCTTCAGGTTGATTTCCTTCCTTAAATTACGGGCTGCTCATCCTGCCACCAATCAGACATAGACTAGGCCATACAGACACTACATTTTGACACTCAGTTTCATTTTTCTCTAAATATATGGCATTATTGCTATGCCTTTCCCTATCCAGAAAGAGACTAAAAAGTTCAAAGCTTCTTGAAATAATTTTTGGCTAGATACTCCTTAAATCTGATATTGTTTAGTCTTTTGGAAGATAATTGAATGCACATAAGTCTTAAGGGCTGTGACAACATTCTAGATTATACTGAGAAGCTCCCTAATTGATATCTTACTTTGCTTAAGCTGTTAAATGAGGAAAGTGAGAAGTTGGTGTAATGGAAAAAAGTTACACAAACTTTTTTGGTTTTCTGGTGTTTTAGGAGCTTAAAATAGTCTTGTTTCTTGGCTGTTTGAAATGCTCCAGTCCATGAATTTCTTTGTTGTTCATGATGTTGTGTGAAGTTATTAAATATCATAGATCTGTTCACAGAGAATATGTATTAATTACAGCTACTACACTGTTTTGCATACTGACTGTGAATCAAAGTAATTCAGAGAATTACTTTTCCTCTTGCTTAATTATTTCTCAAGACATATCTGGAGTCACAATAAAAAATGGATACAAACCTACAACCATGACTAATGGTGTCTTCTCAGTGGCTGGGTCTATGGGGTCATTTCAGTAGCTGCTAATTCAGTAATCTAAATTACATCATGTAGGTTCTCCAGGACATGGTTCCTCCTAAAAAACATTTGCTTCGGCACCAACCTGCAAACGCCCAGATTGGGCTGATGGAGGGAAATACATTTTGCACAACCCTGCAGCCCCGATTGTTTACAATGGATCTGAACGTTGTGGAGCACAAGGTTTTCTACACAGAGGTACTTTTCTTTTTGTCCTCATCTTTGAATGTAGATGCTTCTGTGTGATGGCGTTAGTGCTTGCATTGTTAAAAATACATATTTTTCTTTGTGCATTTTAAACTGTCACTGAAGTGTAAGAATTTCCCTTTTGAGACATCAAGTGAAGTCTGCTTTGCCTGCAGCAGTCAATGCAGAAGATCCTCTGGTTTTGAGTTAAGACAAAAACAAAGTGCTGTAGATGAAAAACTGTCTGTAAAGGTGGGAGTGAGTGGTGTTTCAAATGTGAGTAGCAATATTAAAATGGTTGTTTATTTTTTTCCTAGTTACTGAATTTGTGTGAGGCTGAAGATGCTGCCCTAATGAAACTTCCTTGCTACAAAAGTCTTCCATCACTTGTACCTCTTCGAATTGCAGCCTTAAGTAAGTAAAACCTCCTAAACAAGACTTGGTGCAGTTAAATGTCCTTGTGAGCAATGGGCAGTCTGGTTCCTGAGGTCAGCAGAAAGCTTGAGCACTGGAAGACTGATGACTGCTCTCCTGAGGTTACAGTTTAATGGAGAGAATAATGGGAAAGTATCGCTGCCTTCTTAATGACTAGAATTCAGTTTTCTGAAAGGAACACAAAATATTTTAAGATTAATTATGTTATAAAGCACAGGAAAACTACAGAATGTTAATAGAATTCTCATTCTTTTACTATTTTATGATGCTTGTTGATTTTGGCAATGCATACAGTGTTTTAGCTGTCTGTAATTTGAGATGACATAAAAAGAAACTATAAGAGAAGTGGTGTAGAATTAGGGTTTATTTTCTCCTCTCCTTTGAAATTGAGTTAACAAAGAGAACAAATTTACTTTGATATTTGCAGATGCTCTAGCTGCCTGCAATTACTTGCCTCAGTCAAGAGAGAAAATCATTGCTGCACTTTTCAAGGCACTGAATTCAACAAATAACGAGCTTCAGGAGGCAGGAGAAGCATGCATGAGAAAGGTGACTGTAATAAAACAACATTCCTTTTGAGGCCACTGTTCTCTCTGCTTTCCTTCTTCGGTACAAGACTTCTTGGGGAAGTTCTCTACAGGAAATATTGTTGCTCTGTTCAGTTTTTCTTAGTGATGCTGATAAAAGTTTGTGTCAGATGTGTTTGTTTTGGATTTGAACTTGGCCATAAAGAATTATCCAGGTTGCAAGTAAGAGTTACAAGCTCTTGGATAGGGACCATGGTAGATCTTTCAGTCTTTCTGTCCAGTCTTTCCCTCCTTCTGTTGGTCTGGCCTTTGTGAATGAGTCTTCTTTTCTAAGTAGCATCAGTCCTTCTCAGCTGTTTTCCAAATGTGCAGGCTTGGCTTTATTGTAAAAGCCCTTCTCATGTTTTGTCTGTGCCTAAAGTAAGTGGTGGAGATCCCAAAGTTGGTTTTGGAAAAGCAGAGCAGGACAGCAGAGTTAGGCTCTGCATCACAGGGTGATGGTTACCTTGAGGAGCAGGACCCTGGCTGTCCTGTTTGAGGTCAGTTAGTGTCCTTGCCTGACACTGCCCTGGCTGTCCTGTGGATGCCACATTAGCATGTATAAAGGCTGGAAGGACAGGGAAAGAATATTCTTTCATGATGATTTGTTGTTCCAATAGCTGTGCCTAATTCTAATTCAGCAAGATTTTAATTCCATGCTTCTAAATGAAAAAAATAAAAAAGCTAATGAAATTACTTGCAGCCTCTTTGTAATGCTGTGTAGATGGGAACAGAGAATATAACTGCAGTAATACTGGTGGTTTGCAGGTGTTTGTGCCGTTGCCTGGCCAGAGGTTGTGTGGCTTTTCATGTCACTGTGGTCATGAGAGGGAATGTACTTATTATTTATGGCTTGTTAACAACACAGTTGGGTTGAGAGGTACCAAATAGGGATTGTTTTGACCTATACATCAGATTTGTCTGATTGTTTTTTTCCTGTGATAAATAGATGCCCACAGGGTATTTGATTATGACAGGAAATATTCTCTCTGGCTGCTTGCAGCCAGGGTCTTTTGACCTTTTCTGTTGCTCAGGATGCATGCAGATTATAACACAGAAATTTGCTCTATTGCCTTCAGCCAGATTCACAGGCAGTTCTTAATATAGGGTCTAAATAGTTTGTTCATAGCTTTGTATTTAATTTATAGCTGTAGCAGTTTTTCAGTCTGAAATTATGATCCCCTACTTGATTATCTTACGGAATGACACTCCTGTGTGTCGGAAATACCTCAGTGCTTCCCAAATCCATCTTGTCACTGTGTATATTTCCAGCACTAGATGTTGTTTGAGCTATTGCATTCTGAAGGAACAAAATAAAAGAAATACCAAGTCAGCTGAGTCTATTTTAAGAAAATTGCTTGCACAAAAGTCGTCCCTCTCCACCTGTATCTGAATTGTGCACTCTCTTGCAGTTCTTGGAGGGAGCTACCATAGAAGTTGATCAAATTCACACCCACATGAGACCATTGCTGATGATGCTGGGGGACTATCGGAGTCTGACCCTCAACGTTGTGAATCGTCTGACATCAGTCACTAGACTTTTCCCCAACTCTTTCAATGATAAATTCTGTGATCAGATGATGGTAAGCCCATCCGAGTTTCTATTTTAGCTCTTCCAGAGGAAATTTTCTTCTAGCTACTGTTTTTATTGGTGAAAAATCAAAGAAGTTCAGTAGTGACACAATGTGTATGTTGGAAGTAAAAGATTTTTGTTTCACAATTAATAAAAATCCCAATTTCTTTAAACATTTTGAGTAATTTTTAAAGGGCTTCTAAACCAAAAAGTTAAGAGATTTTAATTTTAGTGAAGACATAATAAGTTATGCTAAGGTTTGCTTGGACAAATTTGTCTTTGAGCAAGGTGCCATCAGCACCTTTAACAATTTTACTTCCCAATGCACTAAATCTGTTTTGGTGCTTTCTTGAGTTATAAAATTTTAGGAGGTATTGCTCTGTTTATTTGCGGTGCTTAAACTGAATATGTGAATTCTTTATCCCCTTGACATGAATATTTAAATGCATACACATCAAGCAAGTCATCAAAGAAGTGTAAGACTATCAGCCTTAAATTTTTGTGTATATATATATGTACTTATAATCCCAGCCTTCTTGAATATGGAGAGGACTTGTAGCAACAGTAAACTTTCAACTTGAGGGAATGAAAATAACTGATAATTCTTTCCTTTGATTCCTTCAAAGAATTATTTCTGCCTCTACATTGTCTCTTGTAGCGTATGCTAAAATGGAACAGTCTAATTAGAAGAATAATACTAATTATCCTTTCTTTATAGCAACACCTGCGTAAATGGATGGAAGTTGTAGTTATTACACACAAAGGTGGACAACGGAGTGATGGAAATGTAAGTTAATGAATGCTTTTATGTGAGAAGAGAAGCAATAAGTAGTATTAATGTTTTGGAATTAAAGAACTCATTCAGTTGTAAATGCTGCCACAACTGATTACACACTGCTGCTTTGTTACAAGCTAACAGACTTGTTGAATTGAATATAGAATATTGAATATCTGTTAGAAGTCTCAGTAAGAGGAGCTTCTTATCTGCTGACAATGGTTACTTTAAAGACTGTTCTAGAGTAGTGTGGGAACAGCTCAAGCATTTGTATTTCTTTTCCCCCTCAGGATTTTCTGCTTAGGATTCTGTTCTTCACTGGAATGGCTGATGAGCTCAGCAGCATAATCCCCCTTTTTTCATTAATATGTTTGATGTTCATAACATAGCCTGTTGAAAATTACACATAATGATAAGATAATCCCAGTTAATTTAAAATTTAATTTATTAAAACCAAGTTCAATATTTACTACTTTGGATCACATTAAAACCACTCTTGCAGTGAAACTAATGGCCTCAGTGCTGAAGCATGGGAAGCTGATCAGTTCTCTTAAAAATGGAAAACTGTGCAGTGTAATGTCAATGTGTGCTCTTAGCAATACTGATGGGAATTCCTACTTCAGTGCAGTTTCCTGTACATTACCAGAAGTCCCATAATTCTATTAATGTTTTACTAAATGCTTTTATTAAGTGTTTGGATTTATGATTGCACCTAAGAAAAAGTGGGGAGAATTCTATTAATATCTTTGTTTTTCAAATCAGAATGAAATTACATTGGCTTTTTATTTCCCTCAAAACATGGGAATGGCTTAATGACTTTTCATTTCTCTTTGCTGTCATTGCAAAAAGAGCTTTTATTCTGAATTTGGTCATTGCTTTATATTAGACCTAGATGTTCTCTAATGAAGTAGAATAAGATTGGTTTCTTATGTTTTAACTAGAACACTGCATTCTTCAGTTAACCTCATTTTATTCATGTCAGAGTAGTTCTAAGGCCTTAATATACTTTTGGGATTCACTTTTCCTCAAATGTGATGATTACATGTCTTGCAGACCCTTTTATAGCAGTCGTGTTTTAAACCACAATGTGGCACCTGCAGACCGGTTTTTATTTTTCATGTTTAGTTGGGAATTCCCTTCTTTTAATGTTTTTTGTTGATGTTTTCTCTGTAATTTTGTGTTTAAAGAGATCTGTTGAGTGCGGGGTGTGCACCAGACGCTCGAGAAAGAGTCTACTGTCACATCTTGAGGGAGAAGTCTGGAAACATTTCAAGTAGAATTGTGTCAATACAAAGCTGATTGAATATTTCTTTTCCACTTCCTAGTTGTTCCGAAGTTTCCTTAAAAACAAAACCTCTAGGACGCTGCAGGAGGACACAGCTTGGTCTTTGTACCGTTGCTGTGGCAGGCTATGTTTGTGTGTCTGTATACATTGTGCTGTTGAAAGACTGTCTTCTAAATGTAGAAAAACGGGGATGATGAAAGTGGTGGTCAGTTATTGTGGCTGGCATTTCACTTTCTCCTTCCTTCACGATCCCAGAGAGATTCCAACATCTGAGACACTCATCAAAAGCAGTGTTGGGGAGTAGGCTGGATCATTCGGACTGTGTGGTTGAGTAGAGGAGGTGGTAAACACTCAGTGGAGAGCAGAATGGACCAGAAAGTCTCACGTTCCCTGCCTGCACTGGTGCTGTTCCAAGCATTTTGTCCTTTTCCAGCAGCACAGGGTGGAGGTGCCATTTGAGGATGGTGTCAGGCACTTCTCCAGCGTAGTGCAGATAGTGGCTGGTCAGCAAGGCCTCTTGAATAGTTTAAATGGTCTGTGGCGTTTACCATGTAAATGGTCCCTACAGACGAACTGAAAGCTTAGTTACAAATGCTGCGTAGTGATGACTATTGTAAAGATCCACACTGATGCCAGAATAACTAAACCTTGTTCACTTAAATAATGTATGACAGTCCTGCTGTGATCATCAGCTGTGATCTGGCTGTTTAGAGAAATGAACAAATTGAAACATAATATATTAAGTAGTGATTAAAATCTAATGTGTTGGTCCAGGGAATAAAATATTTGATTTGAGTCTTTCTTCCTCTCTTCCTTGCCTCTCCAAGGAAAGGCATGGGATTTCAGGTCATGTCTGGTAATTGAAAGAATAAGTTTTGAGAAGATGGTTGCCTCCAGCTGTCCCAGCTGTGGGAGGGTGGAAATTTCCGTGGTGGAAATTCTGCAGTACAGCCTAGGAGGACTTTATAGCTCTAGAGGACTTCATAGCTTGGTAGCTCAAATACTGAAAGTGGTTTCATAATAGATGCTGGCCAAATTTGTCTTCAAAGATGCTAAAGTGTTGTTTCCCCTGACTTAATAACCTCTATTGTCTTTTTATTCAGTAAATAATTGAGAAGCTATGTCTGATCAACGTAAGAGTAGAAAAAAGGATGCTTTTCATCCTAGTTCTTTGGAGGACAGTTTGGAGCATGTGAGATGCTCATTGTCTCCTTTCCTTCCGTTTGAGATGAGGAAGAAACTGAGCAGAAGTTAGACTGCAGCCTGAAGAATAGCCTGTGCTGATTTGTACATTTATTTGATATTTTTGTGGGCTTTTTCCTTTCATGCTGTGACTTCTGTTTTGGTTCAGCCTGCCACGGAAGGGGTAGAGGTGAGAAAATCAGTGAGGCACCAGGAGCTCTTTTTGTTGTCATGGTTTCTTTTATTATTGTTTTGTTTGGTTTTATTTTTTCTTTTAATTTGTGGTTTGTTAGTTTTATCGTTGTGTTTTGGGCACAGTGCATTGTGCCTTTGAGTGCAGTGCTGTGAATTGTTTTCTGTTTGTCTGTGGCAGAGCTGTTTTGATCACGTTGCTGTTAAGGATGTTGAGCATGTTTGTACCAGGAAGAGTAGGATTTTTAGCTTCTGTGAAGGCATAAGTGGTTTCAAAAGGTTTTTATGTATTCTCAGCCCTGCACTTCAGTCCATGAGAGGAGGCTTGTGGGGTCTGTTTGGGCAGATCAGGTTAAAAGGAGTGGAGCCTAATGCTTTGTGTTTAAATTCAGTTGAGAAAATGCAATGCACTTGATAAAATCATTTTGGATACTGCACACTGGAACTTGCTTTTAGAGAGATGGTGAGGGTGGATTTGTTGCTTTGTTTTTTCCTTTCCCTTTTCTTACTGAAGGAAGTCTACACTCCAGCTAACTGAAATACAATCTCTGTTTAAATGACACAATGAAAAAAAAAGCAAAATTATTATGGACTCCTGGAGAATTTAGTATCTAGTGAGAGAACAGAGCTGATTTTACAGTAACCAGCTGTTTGGGAGATAGTCTGAACAATGCTGTGACAAAGCTGAATCTCTCTCTCTTCATGTATAATCTGGGGGTGTGGGGTGCATAGGAGAAATGGTTTGGGGGGAAGGTTTGGCTGCTTGATGCATGACCCACTCGGTGTAGAGCAGTGAGCACTCTGTATGTAACTCCCCCATCAGCAGTATCATTACAATATTTAGCTCTTACCTGTAAAACACCACTTTATTGGCAAGGAAAATAAAATTTAAACCATGATATTACCAGAGGGGAAGGACAGACTTCCACAAATGCAATTTCTTCATGCATTATGGTAAGTAGATACTGTGTATATGTTAACCCATTGCATTTGGCTGCTGGCTATGCCAATACAGGGGGGGGAAAAAAAAGTCAGATGTCTAATATTTTTTTAATACATTATAGCCAGTAATATTTATTTAATTGTGTTTCTTTTTACCTGTAGGAAATGAAGATTTGTTCAGCAATTATAAATTTATTCCATCTGATCCCAGCTGCCCCTCAGACTCTGGTTAAACCTCTTCTGGAAGTTGTTATGAAAACAGAACGAGCAATGTTAATTGAGGTAAAAGTGGAAGCTAACATTGATGAAATTTTTGCTTTATAGTCTTCTTAAACATTAGTCTATGATAATTATAATATTTTAAATATGGTGTGAGAACATTTTATGTACTAAATATGCTCTTCAAGCCTTTAGGCGATATTAACATTTGTCTTACACCCTTAAAAGTGAAGTTTTGAAAGTGTCAATAAATTCTCATCATGAAAGTTCTGAACATTTTGTATGTGCATAAATGCCAAGTCAAATGCATTTTTCTGAGTGGTAGTAAATTAGTAGGAAATACTCTATACTCTGCATTTTTAATTTAAGGTTTATGAATTTTTCAGGCTGGCAGTCCATTCAGGGAACCACTGATAAAGTTTTTGACACGTCATCCCTCCCAGACTGTGGAGCTGTTCATGATGGAAGCCACTTTAAATGATCCACAGTGGAGCAGAATGTTTATGGTAAGCTATGTGGGGAGAGGAGGAGGAAAAAACCCTCAACTTGACAAATCTGATGAACAAAAAGGTTTCATCTTTTGCATCTTTTCTCCCGTGTGACCTTGTAGTCCTTAATCATGGTCTTAATCTTGACTGCAGGGTTCCTGTTCCTGGTTTTGTATGTGTTTGTCCTGAAGTGTTGATTTTATACCTTTCCAGATCATGTAAGGCTATTACTGAAGTGTAGATGTTATTTTTATATACATGAAATATAACCTCTGCAACTTTAGTGTGGAGTATAAAAGCTACAGGATGATATAGTCGCCTGGTATTTTGGCTTTTAAAGGTTATTAAAATTATTTCTTCCCCTTTTGCAGAGTTTCTTGAAGCATAAAGATGCCAAACCTCTGCGGGATGTGCTGGCAGCTAATCCCAACCGATTTATCACCCTGCTGCTGCCCGTGGGCGCCCAGGCTGCCGTGAGACCTGGCTCCCCCAGCACCACCACAATGCGGCTTGACCTGCAGTTTCAGGCTATCAAGGTGTTCATTTATCCTTGTTTGCCTCTGCACTGGATAGTTGAAACCTCTTCAGCTACAAGCCTCTTATATCCAGGCTTTCGATATGTGTGTGTGTATTGCAGCTCACAGAAAACCTCTTGTAAAAATGTGGAGTGTTTGTTGTCAGAGCTCCTCTGAGAAAGGAAGAGAGATTCAAATTAGCTGTGCTTTTTTTTTGTCCAGTAGGATACAAGAGGAAAGCACGACAACAGAAAAATTTATTTTTCTTAATCTAAACTGTTTTGTATTTCACTCTTTTGTTTTGCTGCTGAATATTTTAAAACCCTTAATTGACCTTAAGCAAGTGCTTGTACATCATTGTTTCTCCTGACAGATCTCTTGTGTGTTGACTGTGCATTTGTCTTGTTTCGCTTTGGACAGATCATAAGTATTATTGTTAAGAATGATGAATGTTGGTTAGCAAATCAACACTCTCTGGTGAATCAGCTGAAACGTGTATGGGTGAGTGAAGCTTTTCAGGAGAGGCACAGGAAGGAGAATATGGCTGCAACAAACTGGAAAGAGCCCAAGCTGTTGGCCTATTGCTTACTGAATTACTGCAAGTACGTAAAAATCTTTTATTTCCCAGACCCTGCATGTATTTTTTTAATTTTAGTTTTGAAAATACTGTAAAGGTATATAGGGCTACTAAAAATGGTTTGCAGTTATTGAAGAGAAAGTGTAATATATTTCATAATACTGCTATTAGCTCTAAAACCATGCCTGTGGTACTGGCTGCTCTTCTCTGCTGTTTTAAAAGATTAGTTTCATCAGCATAGCAGTTTGTGTATTTTTTTCACAGAAACTTCATATTTTATGTGTTTTCACAGAAGGAATTATGGTGATATAGAGTTACTCTTCCAGTTGCTTCGAGCTTTTACGGGTCGATTTCTCTGCAATATGACTTTCTTAAAGGAATATATGGAAGAAGAGATCCCCAAAAACTACAGTATTCCCCAAAAACGGGCTTTGTTCTTCCGATTTGTAGACTTGAATGACCCAAACTTTGGAGATGAGCTCAAAGCCAAGGTAACTAAAGCAATTAAATCAAAGAAACCTGGTATTTAGGTTTAATTTTCTTCTTGGGAACTAGGGCAACAAAACTCCCTTACTTAAATGTCAACGAGTTCGATAATTGGCAGAGTCATTTAGGTGAAAATATCATACCTGAAGAAGACCGATAATAAATAGAGACAGCAATTCATCTTGTGTTCAGTGCTGACTGCTTTAGTTTACACTTTCTAAGAATCTATGCCCTTTGGAAGGAAGAAAGAGAGGAAAAAAATCGGTGTGTGTCTTTTTCTTGGAGTTTTGTTTATAGTTTGCCTTTGTAACTCAGTGAGCGTGTCCAACAGGCAGGTTTGCATGTGGGAGTACTTGAATGTTGGCTGCCATTAGAAGAACATAATAGTACAGTAAAACTTGCTTTGTTTATATTCTGTAGGTGCTGCAACATATCCTGAATCCTGCTTTCTTGTACAGTTTTGAAAAAGGAGAGGGTGAACAGCTGTTAGGCCCCCCAAACCCAGAAGGAGATAATCCAGAAAGCATCACTAGTGTTTTTATAACAAAGGTAACCATCTTTGTTTACACTGAAGTACTTGAAAATTAAAACAATGAGTTGTTCCTCTCATTTGACTTTTCATCCTGATTTAAATTAGTTGTTCTGTTCTGAATATTATGGTCTGTTAGGTCAAATTGCTTCATAATGTTGAATGTGAGATCCATCAGTCATCAGTAGGATGGGACTACAATTTTCAGTTTATGCTGTTTTCAGAACTGAAATGTGTCTTTAGAAATGGGTCTTACTTGGCTGTAATCCCGGTCTTTTTTCTAAGGAAAGCTTTCCATGACCCAACATCAGTGTCTTTCTAATTCACTGCTATTTCATGGAACCAGTCAGCAGTTATAAAATGGATGTTGAAGATGAAGGCTGGGGTTTTTTTATTTCTTTCTTTTTATAGGTTAACAGTTTGGGATTTCCTACATGTGCTCATTATTTAAAGGTTCACACTTCAGGAGGTTGTTTTGTGGGTACTAAACTGAGTCAAGAAAGTAATTGCAAGTTCTTAGTCTTCTTAAAAACTGCTCAAAAAGCAAAAATTTGGGACTTTCCCTTTACAATAAAAAAAAGTTGGGTTTTTTGTCAACTTCATTCTCTCCTCTTTGATCATGCCTGGAACTAGGTACTCGATCCAGAAAAACAGGCTGATATGCTGGATTCCCTGAGGATCTATCTGCTGCAGTTTGCCACGCTGCTGGTGGAGCATGCCCCCCATCACATCCACGACAACAACAAGAACAGGAACAGCAAACTGCGGCGCCTGATGACCTTTGCCTGGCCTTGCCTCCTGTCCAAGGCCTGCGTGGACCCAGCCTGCAAGTACAGTGGCCACTTGCTCCTGGCACACATCATTGCCAAGTTTGCCATTCACAAGAAGATTGTTCTGCAGGTATTGACCATGGGCTTGTGTTAAGTTCCACAGAGTGCTTCCTTTTATTTTAAGATTCAGAGTAGAAGCTGCATGGTGGTTTTGAATACTGAGTATAACTCAAACACCACAAATGAATGCAGAAGCAGCAGGCCAAATGTTTCGTACAGATTTACTTGGGAATAGGAGAGTATGGAAAGAAGTGTGAAGACAAATGAAAGCAGGAAGGGTAAGTAAGACAAGTAGATCTTTTGGTTGAATTAGCAAAACTGGGAATGTTTCTTCATTTAAGAGACAGACACTTCAGTTGAGACACAATGTAGGGACCAAGGGAAAACTTGAAATTGGACAGTGGAGAGGGAGGAAGAAAAGGGAATGTAAAGGAAACAGAAGTACATGCTCTGTGCTTCTGCTGCTGATGTATCGTGATATTTTTAACCAATGGGCCTTTAGAGAAAAATTGTGTTTTTTAGAAAACATATGTTGTAGTTTCCCTTTCTTTATAAATGCTTTGTTTTTGTAAATACATACAGTATTAATGCTGACGAGAAACTCTGCTGTTCAGGTTTTTCACAGCCTTCTCAAAGCTCATGCAATGGAGGCCAGGGCTATTGTCAGGCAGGCCATGGCTATCCTGACTCCAGCTGTGCCTGCTCGAATGGAGGATGGACACCAGATGCTCACTCACTGGACACGAAAAATCATTGTGGAAGAGGGCCATACAGTGCCCCAGCTAGTACATATTTTGCACTTGATAGTACAACATTTCAAGGTACTTGTGCTCTTGTTCTGGTACTCGTATCAAGGAGTAAACAGTTTGATTAGAAAAACCAGCATAATCTGATTTCTATGGTTTAGCTTCAAAATTTGTCTGTGAAGATACTTATCTATAACTGAATACAACTGTTTAATAGCAAGTAACTTATTAAGCTCTGTGACGATTGAAGTTAGAACTCCGAATGCCAGGTTAGAGCCTGCAAGATGAATCCATTGCACGTGCATTAGCAGTGATCTTTAACAGGCCTGTGAAGATTCTCTAAGAGTTCATTGAAAGAAGTGCAGAACCATATTCTTTGCCATCCTTCAGTAATCCTTGTTTGTTTGACTTTATATTTTCTGTGGGATTAACTAGATCACTTTTATCTCCAGCCAGTGTATGTTGGGAAACATTAAACAAATGGGGGAATGGTGCAGAATGTCAGCATAGGAACATTTTTGAAAACACATAGTAAAATACAATCCAGAGGGACAGCTAATACACATTTTTCAGGAACTGATGCCTCAGCAATTTTTAAAAAAGAATACTTGAGTGTGTTCAAATGTGAGTGAAGCTCTTTAAAAGGCTTGGAAAAAATTGATAGGGTTGGTCCTTGAGAAAAACCATAAATCTTAAAAAGAACATGTTCATTTGAGTGTATGAAATCAGTAGTCACTGCTGAAAGTTGCAGCCAAAACACTGTTTTCAATGCACCAGTTACTTGTCTGTATTGCAAAATCCGAAGTGGTACAGGTGTACCAGACTTCGGGATTGATGACTGTTTTACAATTTTGCTTTATTTCAACTTTGTAGGTTTTGTGTAGAATGTTATTGGTTAATAACTAACATTTCTGTGGAACCATTTTTTCAGGTTTATTATCCTGTGAGACATCACTTAGTTCAGCATATGGTTAGTGCCATGCAGAGACTGGGCTTCACTCCCAGTGTTACAATAGAGCAAAGAAAACTAGCTGTGGATCTTGCTGAAGTTGTTATTAAATGGGAATTGCAAAGAATCAAAGACCAGCAGGTAGGAAATCAAAGTAAATGGCTAAAGATTGAACTGTTCCACAGTTTAATGTACTTTTTTTAACATGCACGTTGCTGATATTTCAGCCAGATTCAGATATGGACTCAAGTGCAAGTGGAGAAGGAGCAAGTTCTGCCTCATCTGCTGTTAAAAGAGGATTGTCTGTGGATTCTGGCCAAGAAGTAAAACGATTCAGGACAGCTACAGGAACAATAAGTGCTGTAAGAGAAAATGAGGATTTGTTCAGAGACTCTACGTAGTGTAATTGTTTTTTCCACATGACTCAAAATTCCCTAAATTTTTGAAGGTTTTAGCTTTAGCAAGTATTTTAAATCCTTTCTTATTGTTTTCCTCCTTCAGCCTCGCTGATGGCTTCTGTGTTTTGTGTGCATGCAGGTGTTTGGCCGGAGCCAGTCCTTGCCAGGAGCTGATGCCCTCCTTGCCAAGCCCATTGACAAGCAGCACACAGACACCGTTGTGAATTTCCTGATTAGAATTGCTTGCCAGGTACTGTGGTTATTCTGATATGCAAATACCAGTGTGGAGTAGCAGCCAAACCCATAAACCCCTCTTTTCACACAGGTCCTTTTAGGCTTGGATTATTCTAATGTTTCTATATTTTGTTTTCACGATTAATTTACATATTTGGGTGATGCTGCAATGTATGCTTGTTCTATTGCCTACATTAAATGACAAGAATACTTTATTCCAAAATAAATATTTAGAGTTTTGTAGGGAATGACTGTATCTAGGGGTAATGATTGTAGTTTTATTTTCAAAATCCTATACATGGAATTACTTTCCTACAGCATGTAGAACTAAAGCTTTTCACCAAACTTGGAGGGAGTTAACTTTTCTAGAATGGGGAAAATTATCTGGGTGTACCTCCAGGCTGACAAATTTTATGGCTTCTCCTCCTGCAGCAGACTCAGCTGGTAAGTAGCATGGGATTTTATATCCCACAGTCCATTGCACAAAGTAGATGTGCTCTTAAGTATAAAGATGAATTGAGTAAAGAGCTGCACATGTTTATGGATACCTTGCAAACAGTAAAGATTAACCATCTTCAGTATGTATAGAGTTGTAGTAATAAAGATGGCATGGAACTTTTTTTTAAATACACCTTTGATGGGTGATTTGGGTTAATTAGCAAGCAATTTAGACACCAGTTCTGGTGTTTACTATTAGTTGTCAGCTTTTTATGCATTAAATGCTGTATAACTGTACTGATAAAACTACTTAAGCTCATCCATTTCAGAAATAAGAAATTATATGCTTGCATGGAATGCATAATAAATTAATGACTTGGTTCCAAAAGGGTGTCATTTTGTTAACTCTGATTAATTGCTAGGTAAATGACAACTCCAACACTGCTGGATCCCCTGGGGAGTTGCTGTCTCGCCGCTGCGTCAACCTGCTGAAAACAGCTTTGAGGCCAGACATGTGGCCCAAGTCAGAACTGAAGCTGCAGTGGTTTGATAAGCTGCTCATGACTGTGGTGGGTAACACTCTAGTCCTGTAGGTCTTTAGGTTTCCCTGGCATGTGAGGTGATTGAAAACTATATCATATCTGGATATAGAGTTTTACAGTACTGATCTTTTCTTTGTAGTGAAATAAAGAAGTTGTTAAGTGTGTGAATTGCATCAGTGGTTATAATTTGTAGAGCTGCAGTACTTACTGGTTGATGCGAGTTTTTTTATTTTTGTGGGGTTTTTTTTTTCCTTAGTGGTCTTTAACAGATTTGATCTGAGTTTAGTAGTCTGTGTAATTCTTGTTTACCTCTACTCACTGCCTTTTTGTGTGCTTTCTCTTTAGGAACAGCCCAATCAGGCCAACTTTGCCAACATTTGCACTGGCTTAGAGGTCTTGAGTTTCCTGTTGACTGTGCTGCAGCCCCCTGCTATCCTGAGCAGCTTCAAGCCCCTCCAGAGAGGGGTAGCAGCCTGTATGACCTGTGGGAACACCAAGGTTTTGAGAGCTGTCCACAGTTTGCTGTCTCGCTTGATGGGAATTTTCCCCACAGAACCAAGTGAGGGGTGTTTTCTTCCTCCTTTTATCCTTTATTGCTGCATGACTTAAGTGGTTGAGGGTGGGATGAAGGCACTCTTTGGAATGTGCTAATATTCTGTTTTATGATTCCTGCATTTAATGGTCCATTTTAGCTTGCACTTTCAACCTCTGATTAAAAAAGGAAAAGCTGAAATAAGTAATCATGTGGAATACATCATTATCCATTGACGTAAAAACTTAATAACCTGTAGCTATCATAATTTTAGTTCAAGAAATGCATGCTATAAATTTAATGTATTTTTGCAATTAGGATTTTTCAGCTTCGGAAGTGCAATTTTTTAGTTATTAAGCTTTGCTGTTTTGCTGAAACAAGGAAGGGAGATTAAGTGTAAAAAGGAAATGCAATAGTAATATGCTGTGTCTTAATAGAAGCTAATTTAGATAATTTTTCTTGGAAAAAGTAAATCAATAATGTAAGACTGCTCATCAAATTGAGTTACTCAGAAGAGGTGGTACACCGTTATAAAGGACATACTGGTGTAATAAAGAGGTTTATATAAATGAGGGATCTGCCTGTGTCACCATAGGTTGTTGACAGTATAAGACTCCAGTGATGTTTTGGTGGCTGTACATTCACAGTGTAACTGTTCTTTGCCTGTTCTGTGGGTAATGTTACCAAAACGAAACACACCCCTAACATCTGCAGGTACCTCAAGTGTAGCTTCCAAGTACGAGGAGCTGGAGTGCCTCTACGCCGCAGTTGGGAAGGTCATTTATGAAGGACTGACTAATTACGAAAAAGCCACCAATGCCAACCCTTCCCAGCTCTTTGGTAGGTGTCCCACACCCCTGGCAGCTCTCTGGGAATGCCCCTGAATGAATAATGTCTTGGTCATCAGTTTCCTTTTCCATAAGGAAGTTGCAATCTGATCTGATGCAGAGGAAGCTGTGGGAAGCATTTCAAGCTAACTTGAGAGACGGGTTTGGGATGTCATCTCTGTGGAGAAAGGGAATGGAGGGGGGCTCATTGTGTTCTGTCTGCTCCCTGAGGTGACTTGGGAGCGATTTTTGGAGGTGGGGAGCTATAGATCTGCTAGGTAGAAGGAAGCCTTTTGTATGCAAAGTGCATAGGAAAAAGTTGCAGTATTGGTATTAGCCAAAAAATGAAGTAAAAGTTACTGACAGCTTCTTACATGGAAAAAAAGCAAATTCTGTGAGTCCTCTGAGATACAACAGAATAGTTCAAGGAATCTGTGTAGAGTCTTAGGTGTTCCTGCCTTTCTTTTTAATTTTTTGAGCCTTGTTTATTAGCTGTTTTAGGTAATGTAATAAGATTTATGTATTTATAGGTCTCAAACTCTCAGTAATCAAGAAATTACAAAAATGCTATTTTTTCTTGAGTGACAAAATCTGATTTTTTAGCATAGCTCATTCGGAGGAGCTGAAATGGTTTTATTTTCTTGTTTTTTGTACTTACTGAACTGCTAGACAACTCAGCTACATAATAGAATGACAAAGATATATTGGAATAATAGAGTTTGGCCCAGAATGGGTTGTGTTGGTAATACAGACCTGAAATTGTACGATGTTGGAAAACCTGCTGATTTAAATGGCAAATGTCCTTCACTGTTCTATTCTGTGAGCAGTGTAGATGGTTGTAATTTCACCTTGAGAATTGCCTATTTGTCAGATGTCTGGACGTGTTTTACATCAAACTAACCATGAAAGATGTTTTTTACATTTTGTCCAGAGCTCCTTTAAAAGCAGCACCACAATCAATCTGTCAGGAGGTGCATTTTGCAGTAGTTCTGTGGCTCAGAGGCTGAGCTTTGTGGGCCAGATTTTGTGCCCATCTGATCAGAAAAAGAAATCAGAACTTTGGCAGGAGCCATTCAATGACCAGAGCATCCTTCTGTAGATATGTTGTGTAGGTATGTTGTGTAGATATGTTGAATTGGAAAGTTGCAGTAGGTTTTTTTTAAGTAGATATAATTCTACAGGATGTGTATACGCTTTAAGAGTCAAGTAGTCCACTTGAATTAACTTCAATCTACAGAAAATGATTAATGGAACTTTATCAAGTTTCTAAATTAGAAAACCAAAGCTACGATTTCTTAATTACTAAACCTGGGCCTACTAATTTAAAAGTTTTTCTACTTTTTGCTACTAAAATAAATGTGCAACATCAGGAGTAGTTACATTTCTTCAACGTCTCAGGGAAGTATTTGTTCTCAGTCCCTTTCTTCCTGTCCTCCCTTTTTCCCCTTGCTGTTCATCACACACTTATATACAAAACTTTGAAATATTTTGATTAGTGCAAAAGTAACCTTTTAGACTTAGTCTAAGGACTAAAGCTGAGACTGAAATTTTTCTCCAAATCTCTCCATAATTTCTAATGTTTGTTTCCTGGGTTGTCCCATCCTTCTTTCATGGCATCAGTACCTTACTCAGGTTATGCCCGAGCGAAGTTTTGATTCCTGAAGCCTTGTTTTTATCTCTAGGGACTCTGATGATTCTGAAATCTGCATGCAGCAACAACCCCAGCTACATTGACAGGCTGATCTCAGTTTTCATGAGATCCCTGCAGAAGATGGTCCGGGAGCACCTGAACCCGCAGGCGACAGCAGGAACAGCAGAAGCAAGTACAGGTATTACCTTATACAGTCTGTTAATGATTAGAAGTGTTATAAAGTATTAAAATATCTTCATCCTAAAGGGATTCAAATGACTTTGCAGGGTTTGTGTGCATTATTACTGGTTGAAAAATACTTCAGCCTTAGTAAGTAGAATTATTGAAGTACTGCGAGCTAAGAATGCACTTATTAAGTTACCTGCTTAATGTATGAATTTGAGTATTAGCCCAACGTTTTCAGTGCAGGGTCAGTGAAACATTTGTTGAACTGCAGCATAAATAGAAGTACTGAAATTCTTCGAGGCTTTAGAGTCTTGAGGGGAGAGGGGCTGAATTTTTTTGATTGCTCTGCGCTTTCACTTTTTTTTTTTATTTCTTCCTATTCTATGATATTGGAACAACTGTGTTTGAATTAACGTGTTGGAGCTGATGCTTTAGCCTTTAATCTTAAAATAGCATCTTTTTCAGTCAGTGTAATACTGTCTGTTGTCAAATGAATTAGGTCATGAGTCATTGAAAAAATCAGATGTTCTTGTAGAAGAAAATTCAGTGCTGGTTAAGGGCCCTGTAATTTACTAATGAATAAGCTACTGAGGTAAACACTTGGAAAGAATTGCTGCTGTTAGATTCCCAGCCCATACTTCAATTAGGTAAATGAGAACCTTGTAAATTTTATTAGCACTGAGAAACAATTGGAAAATTATTAAACTTCCTAGATAAGCAAGTCAGGAAATTAGCTGAACAGAATTAGAGAATTAGCTGCATCACAGACAATTTCTTTCACAAAGTTAATTTTAGTTTTTCAGTCTTAGGAGTCTGTAATACCTTTTACTTAAGATTTGCGGAAAGGAAAGAAGAGGCTTGCCTTTAGGATTTTGAATGGATTTGTTTTTGTAAGGAGTCATAGAATCATAGAATGGTTTGGGTTGGAGGGAACCTTAAAGATCATCTAATTCCAACCCCTTGCCATGGGCAGGGACACCTTCCACTAGACAGTTGCTAAAGACCCATCCAACCTGGCCTTAGTTCTGCCTTCGTTGTGTGGGAATGTCGAGCAGTAATTCTGAACACATTATTTCTGGGGATGTATTTCCAGGCAATGGATGATGTTGCTGGTATTTTTAAAATTACAGCATCTTATCTGGAAATTTTTTTCCTGGGTGTTTCATAGGTGTGTCACAATTCTAATCCTTTTTTTTTTGCATCCATAGCAGGTACAAGTGAACTGGTAATGCTGAGTTTGGATCTTGTGAAAACTCGCCTGGCTGTGATGAGCATGGAAATGAGGAAAAATTTTATACAAGCTATTCTAACATCTCTCATTGAAAAATCTACTGATGCCAAAATTCTTCGTGCAGTAGTAAAAATAGTGGAGGAGTGGGTGAAAAACAATTCCCCGATGGCAGCTAATCAGGTAAATTGAGTAGATGAAGACATCATTGCTCTCAAATAGTAAATAACTATGTTTAGCCACTGTGATGCATCCGTTGTGACAAGGAGGTTTGAAATGATCTGTTATATATGTTTAGATGCCCTTGATAATGTTTAGACTATTTTCATACCCTGTGAAAATAGCTGCAGTTATTGATACTTGGCATTTTATAGGCTTATATTTGGTGTTTGATCTCAAATGCTGTTTTGTGGAGAACTTCCTTTAAAGTAAAATTTTAAAATATACTTCACATTAACCTGGATAGAAAGACTCTTCAGGAGGAAGATGACTAATGCTGGTATAAATTGTGTTACCCTGTAACATTTTGTGGCCTCCTCAATCTGCCATATTTTTGTTAAGAGTTGAGCTCTTTACAGTCTACTGCTGTACGAAAGGACCTACGCTTTTTATAATATACATCAGAGTTTTTCAATCCCTGAACAACTTAATTTTAGTCACAATTTTAAAATTCTCCAACATATATTAGAAGGAGAAATATTTGAGTTATTTTTCTTTTTAAGAACTATGACCTACCAAGCTCTTTTTCAGTACTTTAGAAGCGAAAGAGTCATGTAAAGGATGGCTGAGTTGGAGTTTGAATGTGCTAGTTCTCTGCATGTTTTAAGATGAATTGACAAAATTAATCATGTCTTCTTTTACCACAGACACCTACTCTCCGGGAGAAGTCCATTTTGCTGGTGAAAATGATGACTTACATTGAAAAGCGTTTTCCAGAAGACCTTGAATTAAATGCTCAGTTCTTAGACCTTGTTAACTATGTCTATAGGTAATTATAGCAATTAATCATTTATTGCAGCTTATTGGTTCATAATTTGTACCATATATGAACTTTATAACATGTCATCAATCTTTTTAGGTCTGAATTAAGGGATAATTTTTTTTTTTCTAAAATGCAAAATCAATTCACTTTATTGAGACCACAGTGCATATTTATGGAAGGCAATTTGAAAACAGAAATTCCTTAGTAAGGATTTTTACTTTTGGCACTGATAAAATACCTCCATCCCAACTTCTTTCTTTCCCAAGATACCAAGGCATTCTTGTAGCTGACTGTATTCTCAACACTGTGGTTACAGCTAAGATCTGTATTTTCACATTCACTGGATGTAAAGATTCTTTTTCCTTGAAACTTTATTGTAAATTAGACTTTCAGGAGAGTTACTTTGCTAGGTAGACTTGCAGATTTTGAATTACAATGCAATAATTAAAATAGTCACCTTATCAACAAATGCCAGGTATTTAATGGTGTGCTGCTGCTTCACATTATTTTGCAGTCACTTTGCTGTTCTACTCTGCTGGTTCACTGTGCAAAACTTTCATGTGCACACAGTGCTCAGAAAATTTTATCAGTCAATACTGTTTGTCATTTCAAACACACATTCAAATGTGGCTTAGTGTTTCACAATAATGATAATATTTTATCTTGAAAGAATATTTCTACAAGTGGTTCTGAGGCAGTTTTATAACAAGCAGCAATATTTTCTTGGCTGTGTCTCTCAAAAACTGCACCTGCATGTTTGCTGCATGTGGGCTTTTACAGAATGTCACCTCTTTGGATTTTTAGTGTTATACAAAACCTAGGAGTCTCCTCTTCCTAATGGCTCTGTTATTTCATCTGTATTCATTTCAGGGATGAGAATCTTTCTGGGAGTGAACTTACAGCTAAACTGGAGCCTGCATTTCTCTCTGGTTTGCGCTGTGCCCAGCCACTCATCCGAGCCAAATTCTTTGAGGTCTTTGACAATTCCATGAAACGTCGCGTTTATGAGCGCTTGCTTTATGTAACCTGTTCCCAAAACTGGGAAGCAATGGGAAATCACTTCTGGATAAAGCAGTGCATCGAGGTAGGGAAACTCCTTGTATCAGATATGCAACTTAGAAATGTGTTTTATTCTTTATTTTTCCTCATTGGGTGTAAAAGCATTATGTGGTGTGTGTTTTGTCATGTGTAATGTCTGTATCAAAGCTGAAAATACCAAGTCTGCTGCCTCAGCTTCTGTGGTGCTTAAAAATATATACAATGGCTAAACAGTGAGATGCTGATGCTTGGGAAGTGGCTTTAATATAAATGTTTAAAATCTATTTTCTCCGCCAAAAGCTTAATGACCAGGTTAATACTTAAGGAAAGCAGTCTCTTATAATTGATAATGACTGTGAAAAAACTCCAAGAATTGTTATAGGAGAAGATTTCAAGAAAACTGTTAAAGCTGGAATGTCTCCTCTAACGGTATGACAGCTGTTAGGTGGGATTGCATTGAAATGAAATTGCATCTTTGCTTGGTTTATGTAAAATAAAATGGGACAAAACCTTTTATTTTAGCAATTTGCATATTAAAGCATGAATTTAAGATGGCTGTGAACATCCTTTTTAGGGTAACAGAGTTGGTATTTATTAGCAGATTGAGGGCACTTAATACATGCGTTAAAAAGTACGAAATACAGCCTTTAGGCCTGGGAGATTCTATTAGTAAAGGTGATAAATAACCCTTAAACTTACTATTGCAACTTCTGTGTTGTTTTTAAATATGAGACCATAGTGATGTTGAAGTACTACAGCAAAATGTATGCTCAAAAACTCCTGTTACTTTTCCATGTGGTAGCTGCTGCTGGCAGTGTGTGAGAGGAACACCACGATCGGCACAAGCTGCCAGGGCGCCATGCTGCCCTCCATCACCAACGTCATCAACCTCGCCGACAGCCACGACAGGGCAGCCTTTGCCATGGTCACTCATGTCAAGCAAGAGCCTCGGGAGAGGGAGAACAGCGAATCCAAAGAGGAGGTAACTGGCAGGAAATACTGTGGAGAAAGCAATCTCTGCGGTGGAATTCAGCTCTTCCTAGTTTCTCCACCAGATAACTTTGGAGAATGTGTGCAGATGTAGAGGATGTGTGCAGATTGTTTGTGTCTCGTGGTTTAAGCATGTGTGAGTCTGTCAGAACTCCCATTCATTCATTTAGCCTTTACTTCAGCACTCTAGGCAATTACAGACCTGAACCTGAAGAAGCAGCAGAAACAGTGAGGCCTGAAATAAATTGATCAGGAGAGTGTTTTCTATTGTGGAAAATAAGCAAAAGTACATAGAAGATGCCTATTTTTACTCAGTGAGTTGTTTACTTCTGTGTAGGATGTTGAAATAGACATTGAGTTGGCTCCAGGAGATCAGACCAGCACTCCCAAAACAAAGGAACTTTCGGAGAAGGACATTGGCAACCAGCTGCACATGCTGACCAACCGGCACGACAAATTCCTCGACTCCCTACGGGAAGTGAAGGTGGGTGCAGGTTGTTGGTGACAAACTATTTTAATCCTAAAATCTTCAAACTGATCTGAGGTGGGTTTTTTTTCCTTTTTCTATCTCACACTTCGCATTTTTTAGCTGAGTTTTCTTATGTTGGCATCTCTTATAATCTGTAATTTCTTATTTGCCTGTGGTAAAAAATTCTTAAGCCTTCACTTCACTGCTAGTTGTTACTGTATCCCTGTCCTACAAAATTAAATATCATCCTCCTTCACTGTAAGTGTATTTTAACAATTCAGTTCAGAAACTAGTGATGACGAGAGTGTAGGATCAAAATGTGTATCAGCATCTTACAATTAAGTAATTTCTAAGAAAATAATATAGCTGAAAGCGATGTTTAAATAGCTCCACACTAGCAACAGCTCTATCCAATTAACCTGATTATTCCTATTACCAAGATGATCAACATCTTCCCATTTTCCTTGGTTTTTTTTGTGGTTACACTAATGAATCAAGAGTCTTGATCAACATGAAAATAGGACTAATTTCTTGTTGCAAGTCTACATTGCTAAAGGAAGTGTATTTTTGTTGAGAAGACATTAGTATTACTACTGAAACAACTGTAACTGAGCTCTTTTGCCACAGGACTAATTGTATTTTCCTGTTTCTGTACATCTGCCTGTTTCCAGACGGGAGCCTTGCTGAGTGCCTTTGTTCAGTTATGTCATATTTCTACACCTTTGGCAGAGAAGACTTGGATACAGCTATTTTCACGACTTTGGAAAATCTTGTCTGACAGACAGCAGCATGTGAGAACCTCTCTGTCTCCCACTTGCAGATTCCTCTTTGTAAATGACTACTGTTGCAGGAAAATGTATTTGTGTGGTGACTTTGGTCACCAACTTTGAGATATTTGCTCTTCTTTGACTGTTGAATGCTGTATACCTGTATCAATACATCTTTTGAAAGAAAAAGGGCCTTTCATTTTACAAAGAGAAATGTACTTTTTGAATGGTTGTTCCCTGTACCAAAGAGATTTTAAATCTGATTTCAGTAATTGAAGAATCTGAATAGACAGATAATATTATGTTTTTTCTTCTAGGCTCTAGCAGGTGAAATAAGCCCTTTCTTGTGCAGTGGAAGCCACCAAGTGCAGCGAGATTGCCAGCCAAGTGCCCTGAACTGCTTTGTGGAAGCAATGTCACAGTGTGTTCCTCCCATTCCCATCAGACCTTGTGTCCTGAAGTACTTGGGTAAAACTCACAACCTCTGGTTTCGTTCTACGCTGATGCTGGAACATCAGGCCTTTGAAAAAGGACTGAGTCTGCAGATTAAGCCTAAACAGACAACAGAATTTTATGAGCAGGAAAGCATAACTCCTCCTCAACAGGTATTGTTCTATTTATTGTAATACCTTATGAATATGAAGAGAAAAACCTAACACTGACAAGTCCTCCACTAAACCATGTCCCCAGGTGTCACATGTTACATGTATTTTAAATACCTCCAAGGGCAGTGATTCTTGCATTGCCCTGGGCAGCCTGTTCCAGTGCTTTAGAACCTCTTCAGTGAAGGCATTTTTCATAATATCGAATCTAATAAACCTCCCCTGATGCAACTTGAAGCTGTTTGCTCTTGCCCTATTGTATTATTGACTTGTTGAAAAAATTTGTTTTCTATGATTTGATCTGTTGTGTTAGGGAAGACAGGCAAGAGTCAGTGTACAAGGCTTAGGATTTTTTTTGTTGTGCAGTGCTGTGCTCAGTACATGGTTGTTACTAATTTCTTGCCCTGTAGAGCTTAAAAGAGAGTTCTAATAAGTTTTATAAGCACTTCTCTATTTCCGTGTCTCTCTCAGCTTGCCTCAGTGTAGAACATGGGGTTTGCTATCTACTATGCTTTATAAAGACAGCTTGACTGTGGAGAAATATGTGTTCTTAAAATCGTAGGAAATCCTGGATTCCCTTGCTGAGCTCTACTCCTTGTTGCAAGAAGAGGATATGTGGGCTGGGCTGTGGCAGAAACGCTGCAAATTCCCAGAGACAGCAACAGCCATTGCCTATGAACAGCATGGCTTTTTTGAACAGGTACAGTCTTGATTTTAGAAATTATCTGAGTAGTTCTACTGTCAGGATAAATATTCCGGTCAGCAGGAAAAACCTCTGAATATTAGCTATTAACTTCAGTCTTTTAAAATGCCAAGTGCCATGGCTTCCCTACTGTCTAGAGTAGTAGCTTAGGGCCTTGTAATACTGAGGTAAGTTGAAATTTTTGTGATGGTTTCATGAAATCATCAGATTTTCATGACATTTGTCAAGCTCCCAAGTAATAGCTATATTCAGGAATGAATTTCACAGGCTTGACTTTTTTTTCCAAGTCTGTGAAGGTTTTCTTATCACTTGTTTTTAAAAAGAAAAGAGTTGAGTTATTGTGTATATAGCAGATTTGGAAACATGGCATGGTTGAATTTTCTTTAGGCACAAGAAACTTACGAAAAAGCAATGGAGAAGGCTAAGAAGGAGCACGAACGGAGCAACGCTTCCCCTTCCATCTTCCCAGAGTACCAGCTCTGGGAGGACCACTGGATTCGGTAAGCCTTGAAAGCTGATGTAGAGCAACTATTTTACCCTGCAATAGAAGCAAAATACCCTGCTCTTGGTTTAAAGCATTAGTTATGAGAATAAACTTATCTCAGGACTTAGCTTGGATACAAGTGAAACTTAAGGGAATAAAAAAAGCTATTTTGTATTCCCTTAACAGTGCCTCTGTAGTGATATGCCTGAATTGCTGTAAAAATGTAATTTGCTATTGGTGGAAACAGACTGGAGCTAAAATTTGTTTTTCCTGTTTAAAATGGGTGTTCTGGGAGACACAAAATGCAGGTCTTCCCTGTTCACAGATTTCTGTATTATAACTGATAATAAATAAATAAAAACAAAAGTCTTCCTATCTGGATAAAACTTCCACAGTGCTTGCAGAGCTGTTTGTAGACAAACAAATATGCAGATAATATTCTGACACAACATCTATTGTCACTTTTATTGAAGTTTTTTTTTTTTGTAACAAATTTGACACTACATTTGATTTTCTTAGTTGCTCAAAAGAGTTGAACCAGTGGGAGCCTTTGACAGAATATGGCCAGTCCAAAGGTCACATAAATCCTTACCTGGTGTTGAAATGTGCGTGGAGGGTCTCAAACTGGATTGCCATGAAGGAGGCTCTGGTGCAGGTGAGTGACGGCTTTTTCTGCTCATGTTTACTTTGTCCTCACCCTGCCTTGGGTATCTTCATCCCAACTGTTTTAAGAACCACCCCATGAGAATAAGCTGGTGGTTATTGTTCTTGAGGCTGCTATAACCTGCCAGGCTGCAAGGACATCTTGGGCTTCCTGGGGCTAATGGCAGACTTCTGTTGGAGTTGGAATTTTTTTTAAGCATTATATCTGATGTCACTAATCTAAAGAAGATGGAAAATAATTGGGGGGGGGTTGTGTTTTGATTTGGTTTTTCTTTGGTTTGTTTTTCTGGTTTGTTTTAATTTTAAGGAAATATATTCTCTTTCTGTGGTAGGTATGAACATCACAGTGTTGTTCATCTGTGATGAGTTAATATACAAACATTTACCAGATGTAAATCTGAAATCTAAAAGGTGAGAAAGCTGCATTAAATCACAGGTGGAGATGAACTTGCAGATCTTGCTTGCACTCTTGTATACAGTGGGACAATACTGGAATTACCCTGCCAAAGATGCCAGAATTTGCAATAAAGGGGTGAAGTGTGTATTTAAAATACAATGTGAAGCCAAATCTCTAAGTTGCAAAAAACCCTGTCTTATGGGTGCTATTTACATTGTAATTAATTTCTTTTGTTCCTATAACACTTAGTATTTTGTGTCCTATTTAAGTATGCAACTTCAGAGGCTAAGTATAGAAATATTTGAGAAACCTTTAAAGCCTAAAATAAGACCTATGTTGTACAGTATATTATAAGCCCTGGGCTTGAAGAGAGTGAAATAGATCATGTCTGACAGCTTCTGGTTTTGGACAATTGCAACTTGAGTGGAAGTGACAACCCTGAGTAAGTGCTGATATGCTTTAGCTGCAGTTATATTAAATGAGGTATTTTCAGTAATGAGACATTTACCAAATGACTGAGGAGAAGATGCTGAAGCCATAAATGGAGCCTTTGCGACTCTACTCAGGTTCTTGTAAAAGTGTCAGCACAGGTTTGCATAAATATTGGGATCTGAAGGAATAATTGATTCTGTGCTGCTGTACTCACTACTCCAATTTTATTGATATTCTTTAATGTGGCTGTTTTTGTCAAGCTCCGTGGTTGATTCACAAGAGAGGCCAGAGATGATGGCAAATATCTATCACTTTTTGTAAATCTTTGTGAAAGATTTTTAATAATCTACCCATTAAAGTTGAGCTATTAAAACAGCAAGTAGCCTTTGATAGGACCCAAGGCTCACTTCCATTTGCTCACACTGCCATTGTGTTTAATGATCCAGTAGATAACATAATAAAGAAGGAGATTATTTTCACTGTGTAAGTGTAAGGATGCTACCTGGCACTTACTCTTTGCTGGCTCAGGCGTAAAAGTCAGTTGAGGATAACAGGAATAACCATTGTAATGGTCACCATACAGTTTATCAACAGCAGGATAATGCAGCGGGATTTCTGTGCTGCACATCAAGCCATAAAGGGCTTGATATTAAGTGGTGGAAAAAGAAGTGAAAAAGTTGTATATTAAAGGCCTTCAGCATCAGCTGGTGAGCACTGGCTCAGTGCAAGTTTGCTGTAAAATACTCACAGAACTTAGGAGCTGCACAATTCAAGTACTTTTCTGTGTTTAGTTGCCATATTTCTACTGTTCCAGAATTCTGAGGAAATGGTTTAAAATTATTTTATAATTATTTTAGCACTATGACCTGACTGCACCTGTGCTCAGAAATTACTTCAACATAAATGAGAAGGTTGGTTGTTGATTACTTGAAGAAATACTAGCTATTTATTTTCATAAACTTAGCAATTCCCTAGAGCAGACAGGGAGTATAAGGCTGCATGATGTGGGACAGGTAGGGACAGGATCCTTTCAGGTGAGAAGTTGCTATTATTACATGTTCTGGAGCCCTTGAAGCATTTCAGACATAGTGTGGATTATCTGCTGAGAAGCATCTTCTGGCTTTGTGCAGGGTGAACTGTTTGCTGTGAGCTTCCTGCTCCTTCCTGTGGCAGGGCTGCTTTGGGCTGGCTCAGCTCTTTGAGCTGCATTACACTTGTCAGTGTAAAAATACCCCGGCAGCAGCTTGGCCATGGGCACTTTTCCTCTTGTGCTGAATTGGCAATTTCCGTGCTAGCTTGCCCTTGCCAGTAACTTCAGGAGAGCTGAAACTCCTCTAGTGACGTAAATGTTAATACTTCAATCCAATGTTTTTAAAAAATGGGATATTATTTTTAAAACATCAAAGCTGCTTGTTTAAGAAGACTTTATAAAAACTGCCTGTTTGAGTAAGGAACAATCTTTTCCGGATGTTTTTGCACTTCAACGCCCAGGTGGAACTGAGTTGTCCGAAAGAGATGGCCTGGAAGGTGAACATGTACAGGGGGTACCTGGCCATCTGCCACCCCGAGGAGCAGCAGCTGAACTTCATCGAGCGCCTGGTGGAGATGGCCAGCAGCCTGGCCATCCGCGAGTGGCGGCGCCTGCCCCACGTCGTGTCCCACGTCCACACCCCCCTGCTCCAGGTAACGCAGACTCTTCTGATTTCCAGGCGTCTTCCATGAGCGGGTTTCAGGGCTTTTAGCAGCTGCAAGTGTAAAATGTTTTAGTGTATATAATATATGTAAATAGTACTGATGGTTTTTGCATCGTGGTGGTTTCTTTTGTTCAAAGTGGCAGAATGTGCGTTTCTATTTCTTCGAAGTACTTGTTGCTTATCAGGAAGAGCTTGGAAGAAATTGAACCCACCCTTTTTGAGACCTCCAAAAATATTTTGGGGAAGCACTTGGCACAATTCTGATTATATGGAATATGTAGTTTAACTGTTATGTGAAATGAAATAACATGTATTACATGGTGTGAAATGAAATAACATGTATTACATGGTGAAAAATGAATGGTTGTGTCCTTTGCAACTTTCACACACATTTTACCAAAACAAAAATGGATTTCTGTTTCCTTTTGAAATGTATAAAATATCAACACCCTGCTGTTTTCTCCTGGGTTTAGTCATGTAAATAATTCATTTTGCAATTGTAAGAGAAGAATTTTTGAGAGATGTTTTATTGACAAGTATAATCAAACTGAAGTAAGTGCCTAAATCTAGCTTTAAAAAATTTGATTTGGCCTTGAATTACTTTCAGAAGATTCTTGAAAATGAACCTTGTCTCCTCTGATCTTTGTGGTTCAGCTGGAGCCATTGTGGAAGTGGGGCTGGGGCAGGGTTGTGCCGTGTTTGGCAGTGTGGGATTTAGGCAAAACATGCCATTCCTTTGGCATTTAAGCTTTGTCCCTGTTTAGATATATTTATAGGGATAAATATATACCTGACAAAGCTCTTGTTCCTGTGGAGGGAACCTTTTTTCTCCAGGCGAGAAATCGTGGAATATCTCAGTTTTCATAACAAGGATAATTTCTTGATGGGCCATTGCTCAGAGATCTGTGACTGAGCCCTGCCTGTGGAAGTGCAGAGGACTTGGCTTTGAGTTCTCTTTGATACAGGGGCCTCTGTGATTCTGTTTAAGATCAGTAGTTTCTCTGTGTGTGTGTGATTCGTAACCGACCTACGACCTCTATAAAATGATTGCTGCTGTGGGTAGAGCTCACACAGCAGCTCATAACTTTGAATTTTTATAATATTAATTGATGCATCAGATAAAGTGAATGAATATGGAAGTTTTCTCCATATTCAGAAGAAGTTATCAAGTAAAAAGGTACAATTTGTGAGCTCACACAATGCCATTAAATGGCTTCTCAATGAATTTAATTACTTCCTAAGTTTTCACCCATATTTCAAACTGCCCTCCTCCGCTCCTCTGCTCAAGAATGGCAGCATCTGCAGCAGGAAAAGATTAATATTGCTAAATAAAGTATTTAAGTGCATTCAGATATCAATTAAAACAAGCTTTTAAAACAATCTAATATGTGTATATCCCTCATGAAGAAATGATAAATTAGTCAGTGACTGACAGAGGTACAAATGCAGCCTTGAATTTGCACTGCAGTAATTACTTTTTTTTTTTAATATCAGATAGTATGTGATTAAATACCCATAAGAAAATTAAATTTATGTGATGAATGGGTGTAGGATGAAGGTTAAGCCATTGTGAGAGCTGATACTGAGATCATTGTACGAAAATATTACTTTAATTTATTTTGTTTCAAGAGATTTCACTCTATAAATTTGGACTGCCTTTTTTTCTCAAATAGTTATCTCATTTGGTTGATTAACAATGAATACAACTGTTATCTGCCAAGTGGTAGCTTAGAGAATACTACACTGGCTTTACTGTACTACAGGTAATTAAATTCCATTGAAGTTTGTGGGCCTTTTCTTCAGGTGGCTGAGGTTTTAACAAACTGTCTGCTGCCTTTAATGGGTTCAAGACTGCTGCCATCTTCTGTTTGTTCCTTATTTATATTGTTTATGTTTTCTAGGCAGCACAGCAAATAATTGAACTTCAAGAAGCGGCCCAAATAAATGCAGGGTTGCAACCAACTAATCTCGGGAGGAACAACAGCTTACATGATATGAAGACTGTTGTCAAGACTTGGAGGAACAGGTTACCTATCGTGTCAGATGATTTATCCCACTGGAGCAGCATTTTCATGTGGAGACAGCATCATTACCAGGGTAAGTCTGCCTGGTCCAGCATGCAATTATCACGGAATTATCCAGACAACATAAGTTCTTGGCGGCTTGATTTTTGACAAGTTTTAGATTTTGTTCAGTTTTCATTTAGGTGTTTGCTTACCTGTTGCCCTGATTTTTTCAGCCTCCATTCTGTTCACAGTTTTCATGGTTTTGGGTTGTTTCTCATGCTCGGGTGTGTAAACACTGGCAAATGTTTTCATAAATTCAGGGTAGTTTCCATTCCTGTTCTTAGAGCTACGGACAGCTGATGGACAGTTGTCTTGACCAATGGGATGGGGAGAGGTGTCAGCCTTCTCCCCCAATCCCTGGCCTTTGTAGAAATCCTATAAAATGGAGTCAGATCTTTTTGAAGGTACAGTTCATGCCTTCTCACCAAAGTGTGTGTGTCTGTGTGACGAACAGCGTCACTTACCCTGAGCCGTTTCCCGCGTGCTGCTGTGTCAGGCGCTGCTCTCTGTGTAACGCCCTTCACAAACAAACATCTCCCGTTGCCTGCAGCCATCGTGACAGCCTACGAGAACAGCTCCCAGCACGACCCCAGCTCCAACAACGCCATGCTGGGCGTTCACGCCTCCGCCTCGGCCATCATCCAGTACGGGAAGATCGCGCGCAAGCAAGGGCTGGTCAACGTGGCCCTGGACATCCTGAGCCGCATACACACCATCCCCACCGTGCCCATCGTGGACTGCTTCCAGAAGATTCGGCAGCAGGTCAAGTGTTACCTGCAGCTGGCTGGAGTCATGGGCAAAAATGAGTGTATGCAGGTATGTCACGAAAATTAATGACTCCAAATACCCTTTTTGAAGGCAATGATCAGAAGGTTTTATTTATCTAATTTCTTACTACCTTTTATAAGGTGTTCCTATACAGACTTAACAGGATTGGTGAATAGAAATGACACCTCTCTAATCCCATTAGTTAAACTAGGGAAACAGAACTAGAAAGGTAAATATCACGTAGAGAAACTGTTTTGAGAACTAATCAGTTGTTTATCAATACTGTTCAGAGAAGAAGCTTTCTCGGGATATTTTTCCCTTGGGAAAAGTTAGCAGCTGCTAGCAGGCTAAAATCTCTCAGACTCAGAATCAGGCCCACACAGGTAGGGCAGCTTTATTCCTGAAGCTGTTGTTGGTGCTCGTGGGGTTGCAGGAGCCATGAGATGCACTGGTCTGAGCAAGCTGGCTGTGTCCAAAGCAGGGCCTGAATTACCTTGGCTGTGTTGTACCCTGCAGCGAGTGTTGTTTTGAGGGATGCTGTTAATCCAAAGCAGTTAATGTCGTCTGTGAACTGGATACTGTGAATATATTAAAAATTAGCTGACCCAGAAGTAAAGTTGGGAGTAGGTTTTTTGAAATCTTACAAGATCGATAAATGGAAGGGACTTTGAAAATGGCATTATTTGTAATGGGAAAAAGGAACACTGCTGCAAGAGTAACTCTTGAAGCTCTGAGTGTCTGACTCATGAGTGGTGTATGCTGTCAAACTGAAATAAAATTGTATGTGTTGAAAAGGAAAAAATGTGATTTTAGGCAAAACTTACTGGCATGTGGTTGACCAACAAATGAACCTTGTAATATAACATAATATAAATAATATTATAACATAAACAAGGTGGAAAAATCACATGCTGAATGTCATCTGAAGTATTTGGTTTGCATAAGCCAGTGGAAACTTAAAATTGTCACTCTGCATTTTTTGAAATTAAAATGAAATACTAGAAAGTCATGCTAGTGAAATTTCAAGAGAATATTTTGGCTGTTGTTTTATGGCACTTTCATTTAAAAAGCCTTCCCTTTTAAAAGACTTTTCTCACTAAGGCTTATTTAACAGGGTCTTGAAGTTATTGAATCAACCAATCTGAAGTACTTCACCAAGGAGATGACTGCCGAGTTTTATGCATTAAAGGGAATGTTCTTGGCACAGATTAACAAGTGAGTATGCTGGCTGCAAGAGGCACTAGCACACATCTGAAAAATGCAGCTGATGTATTCAACACAGTATTTGAGCAGAAAAGCTGTTCCATATCTTTACACCAGTTAATTCAATAAATATCTAGTGTAAGAAAGTAAAAGTGTCTGTGAGAGTTCCTTTGCAGTTTGGAGATGTAATGATTGGTGCTTTATTGAAGCCTTGTAGGACAGAAGTAGAAATGGTTTTGCTTTGCACTGGCAGGCATTTTACTGTTTTGAGGAAGATCTCTCTTTAATTCAATAAATATCTCATCAGTCAAATTTTGTTTGGTAATGCCAAAAAGACCCCTTCAGATTTCAAGAGCTCTTAGTGGGCATGGGATTTAATAGCAATTTTGCTATGTGTTACAAATGGGTGGCATAATTCCTTTACCACTGCATTGGGGCTGCTTATGGAATGAAATTCATCAGGTCATAAGCTGTACACTGCAACCTCACATAGCAATTCAAGTCAGGAAATGATGAATGTCTTCTTCTGTGGCTACAAGAGAGAATTTTAAATAGGCAGAATGCAATTACTTTGATTGAAAGTACAGTGACCATACTTTTATATGGTCACAGGCTTAATTGTAGTTGAGATGTAAAGAAAAGAAAGCGTGCCTCCCCCATATTTTTAAAGTTTTTAAAATTCTTGCTGAGAATTGTCTTGGTTTGTTCCTTCTGGATAAAATGGATAAAGGTTTCTGTTTAAAAGCGTGGTTCTGGTGTAGTTACAGTTTCTTAATCTTACCAAAAAACACACATGCATTTTTTAGCACTGCAGTTGAGGTCAGGAATTAAGAAGGTTTCAGTTAGGACCAGTGGCAGTGTTGAACCTGAAAATGGGACTGCTGATTGATTGATTACCTGTGTGTCAACGAAACTGAAGTTAAAGGTCACCTCTGCTCCTTCCTCCTGTGCTGCCCATTGGCTGGGCAAGGTGATAGAAACGATTTAAAAAAAATCACCTCAGGTGCCAAGAATGATGGATTGTAGAGTGGGAGAAAGGAAAACGGACAGAGAAGTCCCTTTTTTATAAAGGGGCAGTAGTGATACAAAGTCATCCATCAGGCTGCTGCTGGGCTGGTTCACTTCAAACCTTCATCCAGGGCTCAGGAAGCTTCTGAAAGCAAGGACATGAATGTAGCACAGAAGCAAACACATGACAGGCAAAGCTGTTTTCCTTTTTAGAGGTATGCCACAGTAGCTGGTCATTTTAATTCAGTATTATAATCCTCCAAGCTAATATTGTTATGTTAAAAATACATTGCAAGTAATTAAAAAAAAATGAGTCAAACAAGCATTGTGTTACTTTCATACCGTTTATTTCAATGTTTATTCTGCAAGGGAGAGGTGAAGATCTTTCTGTTAATAAGGAGTCTTGAAATACTTTAAGTTTCTTCATGTTGGTAATGCTTGTGTAAGTTTTCTCATCCTTTATTTTTATGCCTAAGAAGTAACATAGATTCAAGGGCTGTATACATATTGGGATGAATCATGTGCAATTTTGGACTTGTGACACTTGAGGAAACACGGAGAAAACCTCAGAAGTAACAAATAAATAATCTTTTTGGTTACCCAGAACTGTGTGATTAACTTTCAAATTCTTTCACTTTTCCTGTTGAAAAAAAACCAACTTTGACAGCTGTAGGGATGAGGAACTGACTGTTTCCAGAAAATGTTAATTGTAAAATTTTTCATGACTTCTCTGGAAAAGGAGTTAAGTAAGACACACTCCTCTAAAAGATAACTTAAATAACATCTTCCCAATGTTGCCGTACTCCTTTTTTTACTCAGTGGAGCAGCGTATTTAAATGATTTTGCTTCCACTCCCCTTGTGTTACCATTTGCTCTTCTTTCTCCCAGTTTCACGGCTTGGGTGTCCACTGCAGTGCGCTGGAAATTTTCTTTCTTTTTTTAAGAGAGTATTGTGGAGATTTTTAACACTTAGGAAACTGTTTTAATCATGAAGCATTTACTTTTGTAGATGCTGAACTTTAAGGAAAGCAGTGACAAAACAGTTGTAAGGGACCTTACTAGAGAACTTAATGCAAAAATATCACCGAGAATTAAGAAACTAATTGCTTGCCGTATCAGAAATCTGACTTACACTAACAAACAGTTACTAAATTATATAAGACTCATATTCTTACTTGTCACCACGCAGGTCTGAAGAGGCAAACAAAGCTTTTTCTGCAGCTGTGCAAATGCATGACGTGCTGGTGAAAGCGTGGGCCATGTGGGGGGATTACCTGGAGAATATTTTTGTGAAGGAGCGGCAGCTTCACCTGGGGGTGTCTGCCATCACCTGCTACCTGCACGCCTGTCGCCACCAGAACGAGAGCAAGTCCAGGAAATACTTGGCAAAGGTAAGGTCCAGGTGGTTAAAAAAGGATCAGAGCTCCACCCCCATCAGGGCTGGGATGATGTTCAGTGCTCAGATTTTCGCAATTAGAGGAAGGGTTACTGAGAGAAGGCTTTTATTTAGATGGAAGGGCTGTGTGTGGTTGCTCTTAACTCATCTTGGGGTTTTTGACATCAGTGGGATGTCTGGGGCTTCCTTTACATGTGGAACCTTTCTGTAGGAGGAAGAGGACAAATCACATCCAACATTTGTACTACATAGTGTGGTGAAATACTTGCAAAAAGGCATCCTTTGGTCCTTTAAAAAGTAACATAGTTTGAGGTCTGTTTATCATTACTATGGACAAATAATATTGATGTTTACTTAAGTGTTGCATTTTATTCCAGATAAGCCTTTTCTGTACAGTTTTACTCTGAAATTCTGCAAAATTTTGGCCAAGAAAAGCTATTTGTATTGTATGTTTCTCAGTTTGGGGATATTTAATCTCTTTAATGAAAAAAATTTAAAAATTGTTCCAGACCAGGGAAGACAATGTTCTGACCATGAATCAAACACAGAAAATATTGTTTGAGATTAGAGGTGGTCTCAATAGCACTCTGAAGTTTATTATTCTCCCTGTCCAGTTGCATAATAGTTAATGATTTTTAGTCTATGCTTAATATATTTACATTTAGATTAAACTAGGGGTGGACAGTTAAAATAATTAAGAACATCCAAAGAAATAATCAAGTCCTTGCATCAAGATTCATTTATCTGAGTTGCATATTTTAACTTCTATAAAATTGCCTACATTTATATCCATGCCCCCAGCCAAAAACCCGAAGAATTTCTGGAATGCAGTCATGTTCATTTGCTCTTTTCTGTCTTATTTCACAGCAAGAAGTACACTTACATTTATTTTTTACATCCTTTAAATATTATTTCTGAGGGAAAAACCAGCATTGGTTAGGCGTAATGGATGTAAGTTCTTGTCTTGAGGCAGCTTTAACACTTACAAGGACTCCACAGTCATATTAATAAAATATCTCTGCTTTTGTGTATGGTAATGATTGATGTGTCTTAAATTTAAGCACTCTGAGATCCTCTTGAAATTCTCTTCCAGGTTCTTTGGCTGCTGAGTTTTGATGATGATAAGAACACCTTGGCAGATGCAGTGGACAAGTATTGCATTGGTGTCCCACCCATCCAGTGGCTGGCCTGGATCCCACAGCTGCTGACATGCCTGGTTGGCTCAGAGGGCAAACTCCTCCTCAACCTCATCAGTCAGGTACAGAAGATAATTTCTAATTCTTTTTTGTCTGTAATTTCCTTTGCGAGATGACACAAAGGATGATATTTTTTAAAGCAAGTTACAAAAATGCCAAGCTTTAAAAATGGTATTGTTTGCAACTGTTGATGTGTTAAAAAATTTCTGCCTTTTCAAAGGGACTTTTACTTACTGAGATTAAATCCAATAAAGTTGTATCCCTATTTGCATGAGGCATTATAGCTCTCCCTCTGGAATTCTATTTAAAATATTTTTGTGAATGATATAGAACACGTAAAATACGTAGTTAAAAATGCTTGTAACGTAGAAGTAAAGAATGGTTAGCTTCAGTAGCTAAAGGGCAAACTCTGTTTGGAAGTGTTTTGGTGTTTGTTCATTCAGGGTGATGTAAAACAGATGTGAAGTCCCATTACTGCACAGGAGGCCATGGGAAGCTCTCACAATACCTGAATTCCAGGCCTGAACTGATCCACTGTTTCCTGGCAACTGGCACAGTACAGTTGTGCTGAATTCCTCCCAGAACTCCTTTCTTTCCCTCCACTCTTGATTTTTTTGAGATATAGACTTACCACGTGGGTCACTGCCAGTTCAGGGTATTCTATGATCCTGTGAGATCAAGCTCCTTTTGTGTTATCCCATCTTTGCTCCTTCAGACCTCTGAGAATGTGTGTTTTTGTAGCTAGAGTACATGTCCATTTGTGTTGGCGTGGGTGTTCACAGCTCTAGGTATGTATGTGTGTGCAGATGTACTCATGTTTCCTTCCCTCTCTCTTCATGAAATTAAAATGTAACTTTGGAGGGACCATGCTCCTAAGCAGCTTAAAGTAGGTAAGGCAAACTTTGTTGGGTATGGCTTAGTACTGTCTGGCAACACTGGTGTGCTCTACTATCTTGACAGAAAAAACTCATTTCATCACATTGTAGACACTTTTTTATTTATTGCGATCTGTATAAAATTTTTAGAAGTAAGTGTTTGCTCAGGAGTCATACTTAGTTGGAGCTTAGACTTTTGTGTTACAGCATGAAGCATGTGTGTGTCAGGTTAATGATCTGTTTTAAATATCTGATTACTGAACACTTCAATCCCATTGCGACATTTCTACTACTTACCATATCCATTTGGATTGGGAGAGGATCAATGATTTAGTAAAATTGTGGCTGGAGAAGCCTCAAATGATGTCTTAAGATGTGCTCAGTTGCAGGTAGTAGACACATGGTTTCTTTCCTTTGATAGATACTGAGATTTACAAATTTAATGGATTCTGAATGTCAAGATCTCTTTAGGGTTGGTTTTTTTTTTATTAATGGAAGCCATAAAATCCTGTTTTTATTTTTGGGTGCAGTTGGTATCCCCTTACATTAAGTGCCACAATTAGGTGGAGTAAAGTTACTCTCTAATGGGCTTTCTTATCAAGTATTGTGGGGCTTGCTGGGAATTGTGGCTGAATTTAAAGACTAACTGCTGTCATTATATCTGTTTTTCTTCCATTATGCACATGAGTAAGATCTTTGAGCTGGCCCAGCTGGGGCTCTGACCTTATGCTGCTTTCAGGTTTATTAGGCAATATGATCTGGAAGCCCTAATTAGCTAATATCTTAGTGTGTGCAGGGAGCTACCGATTCATCGTCTTCGGGTTTCTGTTACTGAAAGAATCTTTAATTTCCATAAGCTGTTATTTAACACAAAGAGCTGATTCTTCCTGAATTGGACTCATTTGCAAGAGAATCTGTCCGTGTTGATGTGCTCTGTAGTCAATATTCCTTACCTGAGAAATGTATCTCTCCAAACAGGTGGGAAGAGTCTATCCCCAGGCTGTTTATTTCCCTATCAGGACCCTCTACTTGACCTTGAAGATAGAACAGCGAGAGCGCTACAAGAGCGGTGAGTTTGGTCCTCCCAGAATTGCTTCAACTCTTTCTAACTTAATTGTTACGTTGAGTTTCACTGGATTTTACAGAGAAAACAGATTCTCTAGAAAACATACCACCTTAGCGAGGCTAAGGAAGAAAACTCTTGATGCATTGCATAAAATCACAGTTTCCGTGAAGCTAAAACTGCAGATGGCTTGAGCTGTCTTGAATTTTCTTGTACCAAGAAGAGTTTCATCTCTTTCAATCTCATGTCACCTTAATTATTGAGAATCACATGTTCTTTACTGGATGTTTATCTTGATAAATTTGTGGAGAAGTAGAAAATTCTTGGTTTATAAATACAGGAGAGCATCCTGTATTTATAAGATTTTCTAAGATTCTCTAGACTAATTTTCATTGGAAGTATGAACCATACAACATTTTGTTTATTTTCAAAGGAGCCACACAAAAATATCTCCATAGTAACTTCTTATGGTGAATTTTCAAGTGAAATGAGCATTTCAGTTTACACCAGATAGAAGCAATGCTGGCTTTGAGAAATGTTTGGGAGATGGGGAAAGCATTCAGCAACTTGCGCAACAACTCTTTTCCCAAGAACAAATCACATCTGGAATAGTTATGTCGAATGATTCTGCAGAATTTAGTTGTTCTTTTGTCCCATATAATTTCCTGGGAATCCTGGGAGAGCTACTTGAAGAACTCCCATTTCAGTTCTGTGTTCTTTATTACAAAGTACATTGTTTAGTTAATTGCCCTTTCCATTTGGGAATTAGTTCACTAAATTTCTGTATAAAATTTGAAAAGGCACTAATTAAATAATGTTTTATTTTTGTTTGGGTACTCTTGTGCAGAAGGAGGTGCCCACATACCCTCGTAGTTTATTATTTTCCAGCAACTGCAGAATATTTTCCTGTAGGTTCTGCCAAAAAATACTGCTTGGTGCGTGGGTTGTGTCAGTTAGTGGGGGTCATCTGATAGAGCAAAACTCTGCTTAATCTCTCTCTGATGGAGTTGTCATGCTAGAGATGTTTTGATGGATATGATGTCTGTTGTTGGCATCAGCATATTTATTCTTTAGTTATGTGTGAAAGGTCGTCTCAAAAGGGAAGGAAAAAAACCCCATAATTCAAATAATTTTATCCTTTATGAAACAATGTCTGTTACTTCAAGAGCATAGGTTGGTAATGCAAAAGCTACACCTCCTATGTGGTTTTGAGGAGTGTTTATTTTGCTTTAATATTGGGAAATCTGTACCACTAAACAGCATTTGGTGCCGAGTTTTCTCTCTAAGAAACCTCACTTTTCTTTCTAAAAAAAAAATCTTTCTGAAGCTTAGTAAGGAGTACATAATTAATACTTAATGTAAATCTCAAGCCAGTTCTTGGAACAATTTATTTCAAACAGACACACACCAAGTTTATCAAAGGTAGTTCTTATTTCCTTTTTATTTCCTTCCAGATTCAGGGCAACAGCAGCCAAGTTCAGTTGGAAATCAGTCCCACTCTGCCTCAGACCCCGGGCCCATCAGAGCCACCGCCCCGATGTGGAGATGCAGCAGGATCATGCACATGCAGCGGGAATTGCATCCAACGCTTCTGTCCTCCCTGGAAGGCATTGTGGATCAGATGGTCTGGTTCCGAGAGAATTGGCATGAAGAGGTATTTGGCTTCGATACACCTTCAGTGTATGGATCATCCAAGGGAAAGTTCACTGCAAAATATTTATCCAGAATTAATTCTAAACGTCAAAGCATAACTGCTTGTTTTGATTAGTGAACGGATGTTTGTGGAACTGACTGTTCTGATAGGAATTGAGGGATCTTGGTTATTTCTGGAAGCACTACAGGGGTTTTGCAGAACTGTTAATGTGATGAATGCCTCTAGGATTTAAGCTGTTGCTCATACTAACTGAGAATGTATATTCTAACACTAAGTTTCAGAGATACCAGTTTCCTTCTTGAGCTGGTGGTCTGTGACAGGTGGTGATTATTACCTGAAATTTGCATTGCAGCAGGGAGCAGATGGACCTGCCAGTGCTGTTACTTGCCTCTCAAAGTGTTGGATTATTCTGTTCTATCTGCCTGGCACAGTGTTAATTTGAAGGTTTCCTCATATCACCTTTTTTCATATATCTCAAAATATGAAATCTAAAAGTTACCTGCTGTTGAAGGAGCAAGTTGTCCTTTGTGAAACAGCATTTCCCCTGCTCATTTTGTTTGTTTGCAATGCTAATGAAATCAGTGCTGTAATTCTGATTGACCCTCTGATGCAATTTAAGGCTAGAGTTTTCAGCAGATGTTTCTGTGAGCATAATTTTACTATATAAAATGTAGTCTGGAAGTGAATATTTGGTGTCAAATCAGAAGGCCTGGTGTTCCTGACTATTTTGCTTTTTCTGTTTTTCATACTTAGGTTCTCAGACAACTGCAGCAAGGCTTGGCAAAGTGCTACTCCGTTGCCTTTGAGAAAAGCGGAGCCGTTTCAGATGCCAAAATCACTCCTCATACACTGAATTTTGTCAAGAAGTTAGTCAGCACCTTTGGAGTAGGTCTTGAGAATGTCTCTAATGTGTCCACCATGTTTTCTAGCGCAGCCTCAGAGTCACTAGCCAGGAGAGCACAGGCAACAGCTCAAGACCCCGTGTTCCAGAAGTTAAAAGGCCAATTTACAACAGGTAAATGTTGAAATTTTTTTTAAATGTTGCTTTTAATCTCAAGAAAATTTCCCCCCACAGTTCAGCTGTGAGGGCATTCTGCTTTTTTATTCCAATATCTTTCCTGAAAGAAAATTCAGAAAATGGGACCTTTCTGACATTCAGCAAACCTTAAATAGTTTTGTTCCTGTCTTTTATGCAGTAATTAATGGAATTCAAATAGAAAACGGACGCCAACCCAGAGAATAAATATATTGTATTTTTTTAATTGAAAACTATGGCTTGATCACATATGTGTTTAAAGATAAAATTAGATCACTTCAGTATAGTATTTTTGCTATTTGCACGGAACTGTCAGCTGTATCTGAGGGACAGAATGATCTCTGTCTCTTTATGATGGCAGAATTTAATGAAATTTTCACCCCAGAACTCCAAACTGATGATTTTATGTGAAGTCTTTCAAAACAGCCTACATCTGATGAGTAAGATTACTTTAGTGTTTTGGATAACTAGATTGTAAAAATTCTATTACCCAAATTTACATCACTGGTAAATTGAATCAATAACTTTAATCAGATCTAATAAAAAAGATACTTAAGGGAAGTAGCTTTTTTGCTTCATTCATTTTCTCTTAACCAGTGGTTACATATTTGAGTATCTGATCTTGATTTAAAATTTTAAGAAAAGCTTGTTTACAAGCTTGATTTGTTTGATGAAATGTTTTAAGGCCATGCAGCTCATATATGACAGGAAGTGTCACCGATTTGCATCAGTGTTTTGGGTTGCCACAATTTTGAGTTTGCAGAAATTCCTTGGCTTTTCTTTAAACATAACTGAGAGTGTTTGACAAGTAGACTTGAGGTGTTTTTTCAAGCATTTTGCTGATAATACGGTGAAAATAAGGGAACTGATGGGAATCCTGTGAAAGTAACTGAGTTGTAGAAGTGACCTACATATCTGGTGCACGCCGTGCATTGCATGATGTCCTTTCTGAGGCACAGCAGTTGCATGACAGCAGATAATGAAAGTCCTGAACCATATGATTAAATTTTTACTGGATGAAGTGTACTGGGGGGGAAATAGAAGTGGAAACACTTTGTGTGTCTTTAATGGGAGTGTACAGGGGGAAAAACTCTTTGGATAGTGATTAATGGGCTGAGATTTCACTAGTCCAAATGCTGGATTCTGTACCTAGAGCAGAGTAAGAATGGCAGGTACAGGTGTAAATGGGGAGAGGAGAGGCTGCAGAGCAGCCCTGATCAGGGATCTGGGGATGGTTGTTTTAGATCCCTTCCAGCTGAAATGCTCTACATTAAATACAAGTTTGGACTTGATTTTAACTTTTAATAATGGTTTATAGTCTTTACATTGCAACAGTAGTATAGCCACTGATTTATTGCTGTAAGTGTTGTGGATACACTCAGTTTTTGGTTAGATTTGAGTTATTTTTGGTCTGTCACACTATCTCCTACTTCCTTTCCTGTGAGCATCAGAGAGCTGTGGGGTTTCCAAGGTGTAAAGGAAAAGTAAATATAATGCCAGACTGAACTCTGCAATATCTGAAATAATATTTCAAAACATTTCTAGAGAAACATTTAAGAAAGTTTAATTACAATTCAGTTACAATTTTTAGTTAAAACAGAAAATGGAGAGAATTTCTATTTCTTTATGTTTTTTTTTTGTTTTGTTTTTTTTTACATATCTTTGTGATATATAAAGCTTTTCAGATTTTCTCTCTTAATTAACAAATTATATGGAACAACATATAAACCAAAGTATGACATAGGCCTGGTCATAAAAATCATGTAAAGCCATCAAATGCGAAATGTTTCTTAGTAAACTTCAGTTAAATAACAGTAATTACTTTTTTGGCAAAGATTTCATGTTTTATTTTTCAAGTATGATGAAATATGAATGTCTGCAGGATACAAGTAATTATTTTGCTTAGTGCTGGATTAGATTTTATTTTAATCTATTACATTCAGTGTTTAAATTTACAAACTAAATGTGGAAAAACTGAAGAAATTAAACCAATCAGCATACTTAATAATTTCTGTAATCTAATTTGTTATACAGAAAATGAAAATAAGTTTTTTATTGATTTTGCAATAACAGTAAAATGTATGTAAATAACTGAATAGGATTGTCGTTACTGTACTGAAGATTGCAAGAGCTGTTGTAACATTATGAGAAATCAGTTGTAGAATGTGCCTGGTGTGTCCTTCTGTCACTCCACAATGTTCATGTTTGTTTTTCCCCTTCTCAGTACCAGTTGCATTTGGATGATGGACAGATAATTACAGTGGTTGCCATTCATTTCCAAAGTATTCAAGCTAAGGAGCTGTCTTGGAGTAAACTTTTTGTCAGTTATTCTCAGATTGATGTTGACAGCTATGGTTTGTAGGTGCGTTCAACAGAGTTTGGTTGCATAATCATTTCTATCAACATCAGAGTTGTATTTTGATTCCTGTTAGGAGCCACTGGAGACTCTCACACCATTCCTTATATTCTAAATTCTCTGTCTGCAGCAGTCTGGACTGTTGGAGCTGTGATAGGTCATCTTTATCCATCCTAATGTTATATTATAAAAACAAATTTTACTTTGAATTTTTTTCTATAACTTCAAATGCATAGTTCTTTGACCATCTGTTCTTTGTTCTCTCTCTCCTTTTCTGCCAAACCTTTTGACATCAAAGAATAGAAAATGCTGAAAAATGCTCCCTTTGAGAGCTCTCAGCAGTGAAGGCAGCAGAAAAGCTGCCTCAATTGTCCTTTTGTGGGCAGAGGATAGTTTAGAGTTTGGATCAGCTTCTTTCTGCAACCCTCTCTCCACTCAAGCTGAATACGAATGGAAAGTTCCAAAATACGCCCTTGAAGGGCAGGGTAATTTCCTTGAGACTTTGTCACCCAGCACAAAGAGTCCTTCAGAGTGTGTGGTGGTAGCTCTGTAGACAGGAGGAAGCTCTTCAAACCCAAGGGTGGCCCTGAACTCTTAGGAGATGGCAGGGGAAAGAGCTCTGTTCATTTTCAGCCTTTTTAAGGATTTTTTTTCCCTTTTTGCTCAAGAGTGAACACAGCATACTTTGGTAGCTCTTTCTTCGCTTCCCTTGTAATTTTTAGGTAAAAAGGATGTTTTCCAGGAAATCCAGATAAAGAGATGGATAATATTTGACCTTGGTGTCTGATCTACTCAGTCTTGTTTTCTGGAGCAGAGAGATAAACCAGGAGTCCTGCTCATATTTCTGCCTTCCTCTCACTGAGATTTTTCATCTTAGATTTTTCCAAAAGTTCTTGTGAGATTGCAAAGATGTTTTGGGAAGTAGAGTATATGAATGTTTGAGTAATTACTTCAAAAGCAAGACAGCACTTCAAATTTGGAGAATGCTTGGATCTTCTTCAATGTCATGGGCATAAAGAATTGTCCTGCTCTGTGCAGCTAAGCTTACAGCTCAGTCCTCAGGGACACCTCACATGATGGATGTCTTCGGTTTTTAAGCTGGAGATCCTTGAGGTGTGAACCTTTAATGGAATCAGGCTTTTCCTGTGGTCAAAATAATCTTAAAAGTCTTCAAATGAGCTGTTGCTTGCTCTAAAAGCTTTAATAGCCTGTTGCCTTTGATTGATCAGAACAATTTTCTTCCAGTGTAGCAGAAGGACTTTTTTATATAGTTCCGGAGTCTTAGTTTGGAGGTCTTTTTTGTTTCCTTAATATCATGTTAATGCTGTACAGGTCAAGGGGACTGGGGGGGACAGAGGGTTTGATACTCTCATTTTGCTACCTTGAGTATTTTAGTGTTTCTTCCTGAGGAGTAGTGGTACAGCCTTCAACCAAAGTGTGTTAAGAGCCATCGGGATTTTTTTAGGACTGTCTCACTGGGAAATAGATTGTGCCCCATTTCTCCTTCCATTGAGAGTGTCAAGAAACTCCAGCAGCATTGAGAAGAGAGAGCAAACTGCTTCCCCTGCAGTCTGTGCCATGGTCTTCAGGGAAAATCTCCATTAAGGATGAGGGGGGAATTTTCCCATCCTTTTTAGGAATTAGTGGTGCAACTAGTGAGGTACTTCAGACCTGTGTGTGTTAGCTTGAGAAAGGTGTTTTCCAGTAGTAGGTACTGAAGAAATGGATTTTTTTTTAAACAAAAGCACTGTTTGTATAGATTAAGATGTCTGCAAAGCAGAGAAACTTTGTACACAAATAATGTTTGGTCTTGTATTTCCCTTTCTTCCAGCTGAAGTGATTTTTCTTCTCAGATGGGCTCCCTGAGACATGAGCAGAAAGACTAATTGAACTCTCTGTTTTTTCTATCTGCCACTGGGAAACAAAAGAACAACAAAAGTCCTAAAATACGCATTCAACAAACTAGAGCTGCTCTTGTGGCGAACTGAGTGACTTTTTTTTGTAAGGAAAATATATTGATGCGTGTTTTTACCTCTTGGCTGATTCACATTAGCACAAAAACTAGTTGCAGTTTGCGGTTACTTTCCTGCACTTCAGAGATTCGGGAGATAAATGATGCAATAATTTTGTCACTTTGATGAAATGATTTACTCCCACTGCTCACTAGAGGGTAGGCTTGGGATTTTAATAAGAGTGTTTTACAGTGATATTGCAATAGATGCACTGCCCACAGCAGGCAGGAAAAGAAAAGGGAATATTACATCCATAAATATGAAACTGTATTTTTCATTATAGACTTTTGCCTTACAGAAGTGGAGAGGATTTTGTATGAGGTGTTTTTTTGCTCTGTTTTAGGCCGGTAAACTTAGGTCTTTCACTGAAAGCTTTAAGCCTATCAGTTTATTGTGGATACACAGTGAAGTATGTTGGGTTATGTCCTCTGATATTTATTTAAGTAACAGAACAGCAAAATGAAAGCAATCCTAAGGTGCATTGTTTTCTTTGGCATTAGAATCCTGGATTAAAGAAAAGAACTTAGAAGTGTGCATGTATAGAATGACAGGAGCTCTGCTGGCTAAATGAGTGTTTTAAGTTGTTTGGAGTAAGTCTTTTGGACAATCAGAGTTTTGAATGGTTTAATTGTGGTTGAAAAAACTTATATGGAGTAATTGCTGTGTGCACATACTTAATTCACTCTTGGCACACTTGCAGGCAGATGCTTGTAGCATATTTATGTGGTCAGATTTTCTGAGCAGCACTCATGTTTGTTTGGTTTTTGGTATTTTCGTCTATTTAGGAAAATATTGAGTGTACATAACATATTGAAATGAAGGTTCTGCAAGAAAATTTAAACCCATTTTTAAGACTTAATTTTCTGTTGTATTGAATAGTACTGAAGATTTTGTTCTGCTCTAGCTGTAAATCTCAGAAATACTGAATTACCATTCTCTGGTTTTTTTTTCCAGTTGTTTTTTCACTTGAGGCATGATGAACTTAAAATGGCATCTTCTAGGGAGTGAAGATGAGTTTAAAAATTCAAGTCTGTTGGTTAGCTTGCACAACTTGGGATGCCGTAACTAATGAGGTTTACAGAGAGTAGTTTGTCCTCTTATCCAAGTGTGTTTAATCTCTCGTTGTGGCACTGAAGTGCTGAGCCATCATTTCATTTATGTGGTTTATTCATTTTACCTCTTTTGGGAAATCCAAAGACATTTATTTATTTATTTATTTATTTATTTATTCATCTATTTATTTATTTACTATTTGCTTTGTCTGAAACTGTAGTGAGAGCAGTGTTGGGAAGATGGTGTTGGTGTGGCCCAGAAAATGCTCAGTATGGCAGTGATTTCTGTTACAGAATTACTTGTATAATGTACTGAAATCCATGTATTGACCTTGAGAAAGTTCCTTCTTCACCTGCATGTGGATTAAAGGGGATATTCTCACTCTGTAATACTGGTAACACTGCAGTGGAAAGAGCAGGCTGTTTGCATAATATTGTCATTTTTCTTGGGCTGCTGTGGCTGTTATTCCTGTAGTGCCTTTCAATTGTTTAAGACAGGAAAGAATTTTCTTGCAGCTGTGAAGAGAATAGTAATAATAATTTTATTATTTGTCCTGCAGTTTCTCACATACAACACTCTATGTTGTATCCTCAACTGGGGCTTTCATTCCTTTTAGAAGTAAAAAGTCTCCACTGATTTTAAATAAATAAATAAGTGACTTGTAATGAAACAGGTAGAAAATTATAGTGCTATAAAGTAAGCCTACTTTTTCTCTTCCACTAAGTGGTCCGATCTAATAATTTGGGGTTTTACTGCTTTCTTTCTATGCAATACATCTGGTTGCAGCATATAGAGAATGCAATACAGTAGTAGTATTTAAAATTTTCACAATATGCTTTTCAATGTTTATGTGACTGTGAAACAGGAAAATCTTAGGAAGTTCACTGTGTACTTAATAACAGAATATTTTAGAGTTGTATACAGAAAGGAGATAGCAGATTAAGTTATTGTTTTATATAATGCTAGGACTTGCCTAAAAGGTTTTCTAGAGAAAATAGAAATATTCAACAGAGCCTGTCTTTAAAAGACAGTTCAGCTTAGTGGGCATGTGTGTGTTTGGTTTGCACTATTGAATTGGATGATTTGGTTTTTTTACCTTTTTTTTTTTAGATTTTGACTTTAGTGTGCCAGGATCAATGAAACTCCACAACCTTATCTCCAAACTAAAGAAATGGATCAAAATCCTGGAGGCCAAAACTAAACAGCTTCCAAAATTCTTCCTCATAGAGGAAAAGTGCCGCTTTCTAAGTAACTTTTCAGCTCAAACTGCAGAAGTAGAAATACCTGGAGAATTCCTTATGCCAAAGCCAACACATTACTACATCAAGATAGCAAGGTAACCTAAAAACTCCCTTTGGTAGCTGTCATTCTGAAAACGGAGAAGAAAATTAAAGCCCTCTCCATCCATCCATCCATCCATCCATCCATCCATCCTGCAAAAGTAGATGGATATTTTATAGTAGATATATATTTTATATATGTGTATTACATATATAAAACTTTGAAGTGAGACCTTTATATATGTATGTTGCGCTCATAAAACTTTGTATATTTTATATATGTGTATTACATATATAAAACTTTGAAGTGAGACCTTTTTAATTTATCCTCCTTCAGTAATTTTACATTTGATCCCTAAACCACCTGCGCTGTTCAGAGCACATTTGGTTTCTTTGCACGTTGCCGTAAGTTGAGACTCGTGCTTTTATCGCGATCCCTGGAGATCCTGCTGTTCAAACCAGTGACAAAGGTCTCACCGAATGGTCCTGGCAGGTTCATGCCCAGGGTGGAGATCGTGCAGAAGCACAACACGGCGGCTCGCCGGCTGTACATCCGCGGGCACAACGGGAAGATCTACCCCTACCTGGTGATGAACGACGCCTGCCTGACCGAGTCGCGCCGCGAGGAGCGCGTCCTGCAGCTCCTCCGCCTGCTCAACCCCTGCCTGGAGAAGAGGAAGGAGACCACCAAGAGGCATTTGTTTTTCACAGGTACCGCAAAGACAGAGATCTGCCTGGTTTTTAAGTGTTATGTTGCGCTCAAGGGTTGTGGTCGCTGGAGGTTTTTTGAATATTCAGAAGGTAAATTCACATCTGTCGGGGTGATTAGTCTTGTCTGGAGCTGTAGCAGCCCTCTGGAGAAGGTGATTGCGTGGGATCTGGGGTGTTTTCAGAAATGCTTATGTGCATTGCTTATGATATCAAGTGCACTTGTGAATATTTAAGGCAGAGATGCCCACTGGGCCTGGTGGTGTGGAAATGGGTGCACATACTTCAGAATAAACATTTTGAGACAACTGAAGAGGGACAGAACAAAACCTTTTCTCCCTTAGTTGTGATATATGAATATTGAATTTCTTTTACGTCTTCCACATAACACAGAAGAAGTAGTTTTTCTTTTTCCTGCTGGAATTTCATCCAAACAAATTATTACCCTCTTTCCTAAAGGTAAATAGGAAGAATGATGAATGCTCAATTTTATTTTGAAAATACAGTTGATATTCCTGTTAAGATTAAAAAAAGCCCTGCTGTAATTCTTTTTTACCTGAGCTTGTAAATTAATTGTGAGCATAGCATTAAAATTTTCCGCTGGTGGGCTTCAGTTGATTATCAGGGTTGCATTTTTGAGGGCTGGTGTGTCAGCACTCGGGATCCGGATGAACCTGAGTTCACCCGAGCTTTGCTTGGCTCTCCCTGCCCTGCCCGCCACGCAGTGCCGCGGGTGGTGGCCGTGTCCCCGCAGATGCGGCTGGTGGAGGACAACCCCTCCTCGCTGTCCCTGGTGGAGATCTACAAGCAGCGCTGCGCCAAGAAGGGCATCGAGCACGACAACCCCATCTCCCGCTACTACGACCGGCTGGCCACCGTGCAGGCTCGGGGCACGCAGGCCAGTCACCAGGTAGGGCATGGCAGCTTTCCTCCACACCCAGGGATTCCCCCAGCACCCTGCTGTGCCCCGGGGAATTTCACCCGGGTCATTCCCCAGCACCCTGCTGTGCCCCGGGGAATTTCACCCAGGGCATCCCCAGCACCCTGCTGTGCCCCAGGGAATTTCACCCTGGGCTTTTCCCCAGCACCCTGCTGTGTCCCAGGGAATTTCCCCCAGGGCTCCCCCAGCACCCTGCTGTGCCCCAGGGAATTTCACCCAGGGCATCCCCAGCACCCTGCTGTGCCCCAGGGAATTTCACCCTGGGCTTTTCCCCAGCACCCTGCTGTGTCCCAGGGAATTTCCCCCAGGGCTCCCCCAGCACCCTGCTGTGCCCCAGGGAATTTCACCCAGGGCATCCCCAGCACCCTGCTGTGCCCCAGGGAATTTCACCCTGGGCTTTTCCCCAGCACCCTGCTGTGTCCCAGGGAATTTCCCCCAGGGCTTCCCCAGCACCCTGCTGTGCCCCGGGGAATTTCACCCAGGGCATCCCCAGCACCCTGCTGTGCCCCGGGGAATTTCACCCAGGTCATTCCCCAGCACCCTGCTGTGCCCTGGAATTTCACCCTGGTCATTCCCCAGCACCCTGCTGTGCCATGGGTCATTTTATCCCACGATTTTTCCCCAGCACCCTGCAGTGCCCTGGCAAATTCCCCCCAGCGCTTCTTCAGAACTTAGAAAGTTCATTATGTACTAAATAACAGAATATTTTGGTGTTTAGAAAAGAGGTAGTAGATTCTGACAGGTTTAAGTTCTTATTTATAATGTTAGGACTTTGCTAAAAGGTTTTCTGTAGAAAATAGAAATATCCAGTACAGCCTGTCTTATAAAGGCAGTTCAGCTTAGCAGGGATGTGTGTGTTTGGTAGATGTCAAACAGATACACAGTGCACTAGTGGTCTTTGGATTTTTTTGCAGTTTATTTTGGTTTTGCATAGTGAGAACTCTCTATGTCTTCAGAGTTTTAGGTTATCTTGGAAGATTTTATAAAAAAAAGCTCTGTTTGTATTGCTCAAAGTTGTTTGGGTAAATGCAACTGAAAACAGGCAGGGTGCTGATTGATTTTTTTTCTCTCTTGTATAGTGCTTTAAAAATAATTAACTGACAGCATGGGAAGCAGCATTCCTAATTTACATAAGCAGCTACAGCATGGTATGTGAGGCAGGCTTCCCATGTTCTTCTAATGTTTCTCTTAAAATCGCCCAGTGGATCCATTCATCTAAGCCAAACAGAAGCAGTTGGGCAATCTCACCTAATAAATGAAGAGAGAACAAAGCTCCCTCTCTCTGTAACCTCCAGCAAACAACCAGTTGTTATGTATAAGGTGGTTTCATGTTTTTCTTCTTTGGGTTAGTGAAAATTCATGCATAAAATGCCGGTCCCATTCCAAATACAGCTATTAGAAAATACACAGTAAATATCTATTACAGGCGTAGTTTAAACCATTTTCTCAGACTTTCTTTGTTACAAAATAAAAATGAAAGTGCTATGTAACATTCGTTTCTATTTTCAGAATTCCTAGTTTTGAAACTTTAACAACCATTTAATTGAAGTCAACATGACTATCATGCTTTCTAGTGTAACAGAAGAGATCCTAATTTTACCTCTTTTCCTGACTAATTAGGCTAGTATATGCTATAGTAATTAAATATTTTGGTAGATTTTTCTTTTTTTTTTTCTTGCTTTTCCTAAAACGAGATACAGCAATTAAGAGCAGATTGGTAGTTGCTTTAGGTCAATTTGTCTGTTGCTAAGAAGTGCATTAAAAATGCCTTTTTCCAACTAACCCTTTTGCTGTGCAGGTTCTCAGAGACATCCTGAAGGAAGTGCAGAGTAACATGGTGCCTCGCAGCATGCTCAAGGAGTGGGCTCTGCACACTTTTCCCAACGCTACTGACTACTGGACCTTCAGGAAGATGTTCACCATCCAGCTGGCCCTCATTGGCTTTGCAGAGTTCATCTTTCATTTGAACAGGCTCAACCCTGAGATGCTGCAGATTGCCCAGGTGTGCTGCAGTTTGTTCATTCTCTCCTCTTGGATCAGGTGGATATTTGCACTGTGCTTTGGAGATCAAAGTTCAACATAGATAATTAACAGTGCATTTCAGGAGGCTTTTTTATTTCTGTGTGATTGCACATCCTGTAGGGAGTACTTTAACCTGCAGTCCCCATGGACCAACTCTGTCTTCTGTGGGGGGGGTTTAGAACTTTGTGAAAATGTTCTTAGATATCGGAACTCTTCATGTAAATGACTGATAAGTCTCTCTTTTTAATCTTTTTTCAAATATATTGCTTTCAAAATACCTTTGTATTAAATCAATTAGGTGTAAGAAAAGTAAAATTTAGAGCTTCATTTTCTTAAAGGGCTGTACCCCTTTTCAAATACCATTCTCTTTTGAGCATATCCATTGAGCTACAACTCCTATTAATCATGATTTTTCTGTTTTAACCCAGCATTTGAAATGAGGTTTTCCGCCTTAAAAAAGAGCGAAGGTGGTATTTATTAAAGTCTCAATGTCATTTTAATGCATGGAGAGCTATAGCCTGTATAGCAATGAGGATTTTTTAATCCCTCTATTAAGTGTTCAGCTGTTCACCCACAGTGAACCTCGGACGCTGTATGGTGTCTCAGAGGTCTATTGGCAGTGACTCTGTACAGCTCAGGATCCAGAGGAGACTATTCCTTAAGTTTGGTATTACATGTATTTACTAAGGGCTTTAGACACAACATTTTGAGAGGAATACTTACCTTTGTGCATGCCATTATTTGTAACTTCATTGCTCAAAAGTTATTTGACAAAACGAGTGAGAAGCTGTTGAAGTACTGCAGGAACTCAGTATTAACAGAAACAAAAACCCTGCTGCTTTGGTTCCATGAACAAAAATCAGTTCCTTTAATTGCTTTTGTGCATCTTTCTGTTAAACCCAGGACACTGGGAAGCTGAACGTGGCTTACTTTCGCTTCGACATTAACGATGCCACTGGAGATTTGGATGCCAATCGTCCGGTTCCGTTCCGGCTCACCCCAAACATCTCGGAGTTCCTCACCACCATCGGGGTGTCGGGACCCCTCACTGCATCCATGATTGCAGTAGCTCGCTGCTTTGCACAGCCAAACTTCAAGGTTTGTACACCTTCTGCAAGGTGCCTTGCAGGTTTGTATTTATAAATGAAACAGCACTTCTTTGGTGAAGGTAGGAACTGATTGATGCTGCATATTTGTTTTTAACTTTTACCCTGAGGTCATCACAAAGGCCAGCTGAAATGTTGGAAATTCTTGGGAATGTTTTATTTGTTATGTGTAAACGTTTAATTTGACTCAGACTGGACACATAAAATTTTGCTTTAGAAGCTTGAGACTGTTGGAATTGGCAGATTAATACCAGTAACTCAACTCAGTGATGAGAAAAAGTAGGAAAGTATTTGTTGCAGGCATTTCTTTTTCATCCAAGGATAGAACTGGCATATACAACATATATGTGTATATAATTAGATACATATGTATGGATGTTGTAGTCAGTGTTCTTCCCCTGTGTAGCAGAAAATAATATTCCCCAAGATCGTAGTGACTGCAAAAAACCCCTCCAGCTTTTCAAAGTACTCCAAATCTTTGCCCAAGACTTCTGTGTGGGTGTGTGGTAAAAGCCAATCAATTTAGTAGAATAATTTAAAAATAGATGTACACAACTGTATCTGTGTATCAATATCTTAATATATGGTATTAGTTTCTATAGGAGCCATTGTGTTGTGTTTTTGTAATGGAAACTTTTTATGAAAAGAAACACCTGCAGAGGAAATAATAAAGATGTTTGGAAGCCACACTCACCTTGAGAAGTCTGAAGTTGCAACGTGGCACCAAAAGTGCCAAAATGCTGTCGACTAAAATCTGGTTACAGCTCTGTAATCTGATAGAACCTGATTGTTCTTTGGATTGAGTGCAATAATCTGATTTTTCTTCTTCATCTAGGTTGATGGCATCCTAAAAACTGTGCTAAGGGATGAAATCATTGCGTGGCACAAAAAAACCCAAGAGGACACCTCCTCTCCGCTGTCAGCAGCTGGGCAGCCCGAGAACATGGACAGCCAGCAGCTGGTTTCCCTGGTGCAGAAAGCTGTGACTGCCATCATGACTCGCCTCCACAACCTGGCTCAGTTTGAGGGAGGGGAGAGCAAAGTCAACACTCTGGTGGCAGCTGCAAACAGCCTGGACAACCTCTGCAGGATGGACCCTGCCTGGCACCCCTGGCTGTGACGTGACACTTCCAGGAGTTTGGGGCGAGGGGTTGGTTGTTTTTGTTGTTTTGGGGGTTTTTTTTCTGGTTTTTATTTCCTCCTGTTTTTTTGTGGTGTGAGCCATATTTTGTGTTAAGAAAATGTGAAAAAAGCTTTCCAAGATGATGGCTTACCTGTCACACTGCATTTTGTCAGTTTTCATTCTAGCTGTGTTTACAGTAGTATGGTGTTTTTACTGTTTCTAATTTCATGAGCAGACATTTCCTCCTGTTCAAGCAGTTGATATGCAACAGCAGCTTTTGCAAATAGATTAAAATGAAGGGAGAAGAATAATATACAGAAAAAAAATCTAATTTTATGATGAAGACTATGAAACTAGCATTGTTAGATTTAGGGTCTGCCATTCCTAATAACCTGCAGTATATAAATTTTTTATACGATAGTAATTAATAGAAAAAAGAAAAATACAGTAATTCCAGTTACTGAGTTTTACTGTGTGAAATTTTACTTAATCACTCTCTCTTCATAATGCCAAATTGAAGGCACTGATAAATGCTCTTAACTTTTAAGTTTGCTTCAAATTTACATGAGCAATGTTGCTTTGTACAGACAATTTTGTACCAAATGTTATAGCGGTGAGATTTTGTTAGGCACTGAGAAAATGATGTTCAAATTGTGCTGACTTTTCCTGGAGCACAAGCTATGTACAGTAAAAGTGTAAACCATTTAGAGTATTTGATTTAGTTGTGGACAGTGTTTTGGGGGGAAGTTTAAAAAAGGATGAAAAAAGTCATCCTTTGATACCTGTATTTGGCTGTAATAGAGAAAAAATGAAATCTTATCAAGTTCTCTTTACTGTTTAGAAGTACAGTAGCTTCTTTAGAATGAATCTGTTCCTTTGTAATTTAAGAAAAAGAGCAGTTTAATGTTTCACTCGTCTTTCTGTTGTGTTAGCATTTTTATAAAACTTCGGTGTTGAGAATGTTAAATTTGTACAGAGTGATTTTTTCAAAATAAATATTTTATAAAACTCTCTGTGGTATTCATTTTATTTATAATATTTTTAATATCCTACAAGTATGATTTTACTTCATTTGATGATGGCTGGATCAAGCATGGCCCTTCATTCCCATGCTTGGTGCTCCTTTTGTATCAAAGAGTTATGCTCTGTGGCGTTATGTACAAGGGGAAGCTCAAATAAATGAGTGCTAAGGACTAGATAAGGATTTGGAAAACAAACTTTTTTTTTTTTTGGCAAAGACTTACTTCCTTATCAAAATCATGTTGGCAAGAATAATCTTATAAAACCCAGCGCTTCCTGCATGTGTCACAACACGCTCTGTCTGCAGTCATTCACTACTGAGCTCAGTGCTTTCATGACTTGGAGGCAATTGTTGCCTTCCCTTTATTGAAGCCCGTAATGTTTGCAGCTGTGAAATACAGCACACACTGCACAGAGGAGTTGCAGGATCATTTCTTAATCATTTGCACGTCTTGGATGTGTCTGAGAGATGACAGCATTCCCTGACAGGAAGTCATCAGATAATTCAGCTGCTTTCCTGTCCATGATAGAAATCTTAATGGGAAAATGCGAATGTGAGTTAAGAGACAAACTTTGTTGTCTTTAGATTTCTGACATCTCACTTGCTTGTGGCATCATCTCAAATATACTCCTGAAAGATTTGGGGTGTGAGGGAGCAGAGTTATTTTAAGGAGCTCCCTGATGGTATTAATGTGCAAAGGTTAATACCTGGTTCTCTTTCATGAGCACATGGTATGGATGTACCTCAGTTTGTGAGAAGGCTTACACAGTCTTAACCCAGAGTTTTACCACCAGCTCCAGGAGATAAATCTGAAAGCTTTTAGTTATACATGAGCATTCTTCAGAGCCTGGGGGATATCTGACATCTCTTGTATCAGCAGCAAGCTGTCCATTAGCAGGAAGGTGGTTTGACAAAGTACAGGGTAGGAGGTTCCTGATTATCTTCACCAACAGATGACATCTATCTTAGCTGCATTTAATTTTTTATGATTGTAGATAAGGGTTCCCTCTGTCTTGTTAGAGATCCATGCTCAGAATGCATCTTGCTGAGCAGATGCTTGAAAGTGAACTACATTAATTGTCAATTCACTCTAAGTATTCCCTTCAAGGTCTCTTCCCTCAGATTAGATACTACACAAAAAAAGCCCATGTCATTACTCTGTAAAATCAGAGAGATTAAGAGAGGTCAAATTTAAAATTCTCTCTGAAACTGTGTCTATGAGTATTATGCCATTCTGAAAATGCCTCCTGTTGTGTTTGTTTTTTAACCCCTGTAGAGTTATGGACAGATTTCACCAGATCTTCATGAGGGTAACTAGTCACAAGTCCTTGACACTGCAGTTGTGCCAGCCATAATTCTGCATAAAATACAGAGATACACATGTTGGTAGACTTGGCACATGTACCTGTGTTGGTGTGAATTGGGCTCTAAGGGATGTCACTCAAGGTTCAGAAATACTAACAACTAAGGAGCAAATTTGGTATGAAAAACTGGATAAAAATGTAAGATGTGGGGATTATATAGAGAACAAATAGTTGTCAGGCTTCTCAAATTACACTATATTTTGTCTCCTGACTTTGGTAATCATGCTTGACTCTGTCTTTATTAGACGATGCTGCTGCAATTTAACTTTTTATTATTACAGTTGCTCTCAAAGTAGATGATCAGAATTTGCTTAAGTGAATTGCACTCTGAAACAAAAGCCTTTTAACAGTAGTTGAGTGTTTGAGTCCACCCTCTGAAAGTGCTGTGCCACTTTCCTCTCCTGTAATTGGGCTGTCCATGAATTGTCAGATACAGAGAGAGTGAGCAAGGGATTAGTTATTAGTGGAAGATGATGACTCAAAGCATTTCAGCGGCAGACAATGAAAGCTCTGTTTCATAATGGCAGTGGAATAAAGTTGCTTTTAAGGCTCCGATCTGTTTCAAATATGATGTATGAAATGTTCCTTTGTGGTATAGAAGCCTATTCAGAGAGGATTTCACACTCACAGGAGCTTTTAATCAGCTCAGTGTGGGTGCATTTCACATTTCGGAGGTTCAAGAGAGCACCTGTGAAACAACTGGTGTCGCGTGTGTGGTTTAATATCATCATCATCATCATCATCATCATCATCATCATCATCGTCATTCCTTGACTGTGTCGGGTCTCACTGTCCCTGTGTGCAAGAGCTGTGAGCCGAAGGGCACTGTCACCTCACCTGGGACCCCCTAAATCAGGGGTTAAGGTGCTGAAATGCAGAAAAAAAGGAGGAAGCCTGTGAAATTAACTTAGACTTTCATCTCTTGACTGTGGCTTTTTGTCTTTAAATGAGCATTGCCTTTCCCTGAGATCGCCAGGCACGTGTTGCGCTCCCTCTGTGCCTTCAAACTCCTTCCTCCCCTGTTATAATCCAGTGCCTTACTCTGAGAAATCTTCTTATTTCTTCCAGTTCCCCCCAGAGAACACCACATAGGATTGTAGCACCCTGGTTCCAGCTGGATCCCTTCAGCTGCTGGGAGCTCGTGGCAGTGCATTCCCTGTGCCTGGGGGAGCAGCACCCATGGGGGACCCACTGGGTGACCCCTGCCAGCCCTGGGGAGAAGGGAAAGAGGGAAGGGATGGCTGATGGGCGCCATCGTGTGCTGCCCCTTCCCTTCTCCACGGGCAGTGACCGAGCGGAATCCACTGCTGTCTTGGGTTTGCATTTCAAACCAGGACAACTGCAAGAACAGGGAGTTTTAGGCAAGGGAGCAGGAGAAGTGCAGGGGCAAAGCTGAGCCCAGTGAAACGGGAAAAAAGAGGCTGCTCTAACATTGGTTTCTTTCTTTCTTTGTTTGCTTGTTTTCCCTAAGAATGAAGTTTCATGTTGATTGCCAACAAACGGAGTGGAATCCCCCAGCCCAGACTGTTCTCCTGGGGACAGTGAGCAGCCCGGCAAATGGTTTCAGCAGGGGGAACTTGTTCTGATGTCTGGGTCTGGCACAGCCAGGGCTCAGGGCATCCTCAGGGAAACTTGGTAAGGGATGTTTTGGTGTTACAAAAATGCATTTTTATTTGTTTGTTTTGTTTAGGGTGTTTTGTCCTTTGGTGATGCTTTTCCCTCTGACCCCACTGGAGCACTACATGTGGTTAATATACTCTTGGAAAATCCTGCTTGAGTGAGCTATAAAGCCTGCCCTGACCTTGTCTAGCCCTGGAGGATCATATCCTGCTGCTTGCAAGAAATGAGGTGGCAAAGCGGGCTGTGTCTGTGCTTCCAAGGGAGAAGCACTAACCGGTGTAGGCTCTTCTCCTCTGCCCCCTGTTTTGGCACTGTGGTCTGGGCAGGAGCAGTTCATTTCTCACTGTGCTCAGCAGCACGAACCTCGTTAGAGCTTTGTGTGAACACTTATCTTGCCATTTAGTCCACAATGGTTGGATTTCTTGGAAGAAAACACTTAACTGTCACAGAAATCAGCTGGCATAACAAAGCAATGGTAAAAGCCCATTTCCAATCCGCCTGGTTCTTGTGCTGAATGTGCTGTAGACATTTGGTATATTTGGAAGTGCTGTTAGCTTTGGCTTGTTAAATTCATGTGCTCCACACCCTAATACCAGGCTTCACTTGCTGCCTGCAGCCTGATTTGGTTTTTTTGGGAAAGGATATTTATCCAGGCTCTAAGATACTGTCAGGATTGTACCTCAATCAATCAGGCATCGCTTACCCTCAGTCCAGCCCCTGTCAACTGTTACAGTACCAGCTGTATTAAAGAAGGTGGCTCAGTCTGATAGCTGGGAATGGACAGACCTTTGCTGTCTCTTTGTTTCTCTTTACACTAACACATTAATTACTGTCTCTCTCCACTTCTTGCTACTGTTTGTAAGTGGCATTAAAGAACCTATTCTGCCTATTCAGCAAGAGTTCTCATCAGTAGCAATTCATAAACCACTTTAGAGTGGGTCAGTATTGCTCTACCATCCCTTGAAGCAATACAAAGTGGCACAGAACTTATAATTGAGGTCTAGTGGTGTCACTGAAATGTTATTTCTTTGTGTAACAGCTGCCCCTATTTCTTTCTGTAATATTAAATAAATAGTGATTATCAAGTAGAGAAAGATGCCATGTTTAAATTTTGTAAATTAACCACATGCATTATTCTAAAGTCTGCTTTTTTAGCCTGTCAGGCAGTACACTATGCTAACAATTTTTTTTTTTAGCTTGAGCATGTTAAGGAACTACTCCCCATCTTTGTGAGGTTCTGTGGAGGAGTGGGGGTTGGGACTTCAGGGTTCCTTATCTAACTCTGTATGTGGTGCAAACTCTCTGGTATGACCTAAATCTGTAGGGGAAAAGGATTTCACATTTTTGATACTTAGGATGTGTGTGTGTGGTGTAAGACATAGTGACTTTGTTGTCTGTGAGTGAAAAGAAGTGTCTCCCAGTTAAAACAATTTTCTTGCCTTTCTTGTTTAAGCACAGCAGTCTGGGTGGTCCAAACTCAATTTTGTTGGGATTAAATTAATTTAGAGAAAATTCTCTGGGACAGTGTCCAAAATTCTGTGATCTCCCATAGCCCCTTTGCCCTCTTCTCCCTTCCACTCTATATTCCTGGCAGAGACAAAATGTATGGACATGCACAGACACACAGGAGATGGCACAATGACAATAAAACGGAGGCGGGTCAGATGAATTTGCCCTGCAGGCTGTATCTGGTTTCCAGATGTGGAGCTGGATGCACCCTGTGTGAGATGTGTTGCCCTTGCTTTAGCCTTTGGGAATTTCTGGAGAGAAAAGAGTAATTTTTTACTGTGACCTGTGAACTCTTGGTGAAAATGTTGGGATTCTTTTTTATTCTGGAAACGGATCAAAACCTGAAGATTTATGAAATAGAGACACTGAGGAACTGGAATAGTGGGGACCCTTCCTCTGACCACCTACTACCTGTTTTTGATCTGGTGATTTGGGGAAAAGAAAGACTCAAACTTCCTGAGCCTTTCACAGTCCTGCAAAAAAAAAAATAAACATTAGTTTGGGGTGAAATTATGACTTGCTTGTCTCTGTTTCGTCTGTTTCACTGAGCTGGTATGTTGTAAATGAGGTAACTATTGAAAGTGCCAAAATGCTTGTTTTATTCCTTCTGTGACAGATGTGATGCTGGGGAGCTGTGGGATGGTTCAGTACAGATAGGAATTCTGTGTTCAGCTCTCAAACAGGCTGCCAGTCATGCAGGGAAAGATACCTAGCTCAGTTTAGCTTTCATTCACATGTGTTTTCTAGGAATGACATGTGCTGTGGGGTTCATCTGTTCTTTTCTGTGACCTGAATGAAGGTATTTTGCTGCAGTAATAGTTAAATCCAAGGATGCTCAGCTTCCTTTGTAGCACTCTTCTGCAAATCCACCTAGAAGGAGAACTCAGCTTTGGTAACTGTGTTTTTAACCCCACACACGGGTTTTTTTTGTGAAAGAAGTTCGTAGATTGACACAAAAGTTATTCTTTATGGGGGCTGATTTAATGTCAGTGTAACTCAATTTAGTGTTTAAACCCCCACTTCTTGAAAGGAGGTTTTATGTTAGAAAACATTTTGTAACTTTTAGGCTGTTTCTGAATAAGACTGGATACTTGGTTAGCTGTGCTTGGGTAGCTCTTGGTATTTATTGCAGCATGATAAGCAATGCTTGAGAAGATTTTCACCAGTTTTTAGTCCTCTCCTTGTAAAATATCTGAATCATAGATTTCAGGGGTTTTGTTAAGATCAATATACTCAGAATTAATGGCATAATCCCTCATTCCAAATTCCAACAAGGCAAAACACTTAAGTATAGTGAAAAATGCTACCTGTAGCTTTTCAGTGTTTCTCTTACTTTCAAATATTGTTCAGTCAAAGAACAGTCTTGAGTTTTCTAAGGAGCAGAGTACCGTTGTCAGATCACAATCTTAAAAACTTCACTATTATTTACACAGACCTAAATGTAGACTCAGAATTAGAATTTGCCACTGACTGCTTTTCATTCTTGGAGGAATGAAGCTGAATGGTTTGAAACTTAGTTTACAGTTCCTACATCTGAGGATGTGAGAGAAGCTCTGACATCTGCCAGCCATGGCACAGGCTGGAAAATGCCCAGATCTGTTTTCTGTTTCTCATTGATTCACTTTGTCACGTTGGTTGAGTTACTTCACCCCTTCCTCCTGATTTCCCTACTACTCTTGTACATTTTTCTTAAAGGAAAAGCTTGAACAGAGCTTGGCATAATGAGAGGCCCAATGCAGGACCATGTCTTTAGGTGTCCCTGCTGTGTAAATAATGCCTTGCTTTTCAGCTATGATTTGTTTCATCACTCAGGAGCTGGATGCACACAGAAAAGAAATGTTACCCCTTTTTTTTACCTTTAGCAGAATTGTTCCCATTTAATTTATCTGTGTTTGGCACTTTTGAGGTATTCTACTTTTCCTAGGGAGGAAGAAAACACCAACACACAGGTTAATTGGCTTAGCTGCAAAATTTTTCCTATCTGTACTTGCAAATTTGGCTAACAATTATATTCCTATTTTGCCTGAATCAATGGTAAGAACTGCACCCTTAGATTTGTGTGATTCACCTCTCTCTGTGCTTTTAATATTATTCAGAAGTAGCAGGGATAAATGCTCTCTGTTGAAGCAGTAGATTACAGAACATGAATCAGTGATAAAAATGTGCAAATGGAGCTGACATCAGTGGTGTAGCTGAAATATTTTTTCATGACTGCTCTTAAGGATTTGCAGTATCTGTCCCCGCCATCTTTAATAGGTAGCTGTTCATGAATCAAATAATACAATTTCAGTCAAGAAGCAACCTGCCAGTGGGAGGAAGTGTATAAACATAAATTACATAATTATTATTCCACTTGCTTCTATGCATTTAATCATGCAACAGCAGAAGCCTGAAGATACAAAATAAACCTTAAAGGCATCATAATCTTAAACAACAGTAGCAACACACCAACATGTGCCCTGCAAAATAGAAAAAGATTAGTAAAAGAGTGACACTTTTTAATTTATTTTCCTCTTTTGTGATCATTAGGCAGTAACACTAAATTAGCTTACCATACTTGCTTACCAAGTCAACAATTCTTGAAGCAAAGCTACGACGAACTGGGAACTTATGGGGATACGTGGATGGTACCTCCTCTTATTAGAGGAGAAGAAAAAAGAGGGGATTTTATCTGTATTTTCTTAGGGCAGCTCTCCCTGTGTGATAGATGTGACCCGATGCAGTGATTCTGCCTGAATTTGCAGAGAGCCTGCAACAATAGACCTGAAGGGAAAGTGCATCTTTTGGAACTGACACCAGTGTCAGTCATGGTGTTTTCTGTGTGAACTGTGTTCCTGTTTATGAAAGAAGAGCAAGAGTCATGCAGTGGATTCCCGCCATCAAGCAGCACAATTTCTTTTGTAGTCAGCCAATAATCAAAATAAAATTAATTCTCCTTGCCTATGAATGGATATCTCTAAACTTTTCCCCTTTTTAGGTACATTTCAAATACCTAGCTTGCCTTGGAGGCACTGGAAGCCGAGCAAACATTTAGTCCTTTAGTGTGGCCATCATCAATGTGTCTTTTGCAGTAGATTAGGAGCAGATCGTCTTGGAGGAGAGACACGGGCCTCGGGAAGAGGATGTTTTAGATGCAGATGTTTTAGGTGTTTGGTTATGGCACAGTGTGCTGGCCATTGCCTTTTTGCTCTTTCAGCAGTGATTTTGGCCGTTCACTCGTTTTTCCTGGGCTGAACCACCCCTCCAGGCTCAGGAGCAATGTCACCTGGTCACTGCGTGACCTGCCGCCCCAGTTCAGCCTGGGCAAGGGCAGGACGCGCCGGGGATGCTGAGACAACAGGGAGCTTTGTGCACAGCGCTTTCAGGGTGAAGGCGGCCCCGTGGGTGCAAAGCTGGCTCAGAAAATGACCCGGGAATCTTATTTTTGTTACTTTAATTCTGTATACATCACAAACTAACAAGCCATAATGGGAAAACCATTTTATCAATATCCTGTGTCAATGATACGGAGATTAAGGGCAGCTGGATTCCAGCACAAGCACAAAATGTTGGGCAGAGCATTCCTATGCAATTTAATCCTTTAATCCATGCAGTAAATAAATGTTTTTGATCTGAAACACAATCACTTTGATTACAGCAGCAGAGGGGCATATTTTTTACTCTGCTCTGTTATGTGGGCTAAATAGGAAAAAGACTGATGTAGGTTGGGCAGATCAAGTCTTATAAATGTACGGCCATCCTGTTATTTAGACAAATTAATCCGTGGGTAAGGGCACTGTTCTCAGCAGAACACAGCAGGCTCAGTTTCTTGTCACCCATCTCTCATGTATGATAAATATTCTCCCAGATGAGTTTAGTTTTCGGGAATTTTGTTTTCAGAAAACAATATAATTGTTGTTCTTTTTAAACTATCTTCAAATGAAAATAATTTTCAATTTAAAAATTCAATACATTTTAGATGGAAAAACTTCGCCTTCAAAGTTTAAAAACAGTAAAAATCAAATTTTATTTTTATTTTATTTTTCAGTTCAACATAGTCAACTGCAACTTTTTTGATGGGATGATGTTGGGATGTTCCCAATTTTACAAGCATTCCATTTCATGTCAAATTAATACCAAGCCTTATGCTTATTTTTTAAATAGTAAAAAAATAGAACAGTTGGGCTTTCTTACAGTGCTAGTGTTGACTTTTATTTTCAGCTGACCTGCAGCTGGTATTTAAAGGAACTTGATGTTTGGGGCTACCCAATTAAAATAATTAATTAATAATTAATATTAAAATAATTGTGACCCTTCTACAGTGATGGGGGAGCAGATCACTGTAATTAAGGGTGGTGAGTTATTTTGTGGGTATGAGTGAAATGCTTCCCACATGCAGGGATGGAGCTGTGAAAACCCCGGGGATGGAGCTGATGGTCTAAAGGTGAAGGAGCATTTAAATAGGATGGGCTATGATAATCTAGGTAAATTACTTGAGATCTAAATGGGGCAGGCCTTTGAACACCTCCTAAGTAAATATTGGCAGGATTTAGGGAGAGTTGAGTTCAGTTTGTCCTTCAGGGATAGCTCTTGGCATCTCTGTTTTGTGTCTGCTGTGTGGCTCCTTGAGAACTTTTGGGTTTTAGCTACCAAAATCTCAAGTTTATTCTTGATTTGCTCTTGCCCATTCTATTAGAAGGGCCATTGGGCCCCTTAAAACAAATTTTACTGCCCTATGTCTGTGCCTGATTTCTCTTTTTCACAGTTATGCATCCCAAACCTGTTGTCCTTTTGCAAAATTCTGCTTTAAATATCATCCCAAATCACAAATGGATCCAGCCTTGGTGGCTGTTGGGGGGGTTATTTAAATTTTAATTGGTTTGTAATATCCTTCTACTGGAAATGTTATGGAACATATTATTCCAATTTATTTTTCTTTAAAGAGAAAAAGGAAAATCTCATGGATCCAATTTTATTTTGAAGGGAATAATTAATTATCTTTTGATTTTTGAATTATCAATCCCTTGTGATGTCTCAAATAGATATTTTTAAGTGTAGAGCCTAAATTGTTGTGAAAGAACTGTCATTTTCTTGATTTACATGCTGCCCAGCACAATGGGGTTTTTATTCATCTGAGCTGTCCCAAAGTAAATGGTTCAGTGATGAGGCATTTTCCTCAGAAATCCAGAGGGGCTTTTTAGTACAGGTTGTTTTGGTTTTTTTTTATGCAATATTTTAAGTCTGATTTTCCATCCTACGAGTTATAAATCATACCTGTTTACAGATATGTATGGAATTCTGTGGACTAATGATTTGAAAGTGCTATCACAGGAAAACAATGGTGTAGCACAATAGTTGACTCCCCCAGGAAATTGCAGAGCTATCGCAGTGCTCAGGAGGTTTAAAACTGTCAGTGCTTGGTAAAGATGAGTAATAGCAATCCAAGGCGTTCTCAGCCTTGAGTTTTAAAATTGTTTTCAACTCTCAATGCAAATGTCCCTTTCAAGGTGAAAAATGTCACACCAGAAAGGCTGAAAAGTTTCCAGGCAATTACACTGGTGAATAAGTGTATATGGATTCTTGATAACTTCAAAATAAGCTCTTTTAAAATAAATAATAATAGTGAAAAAGACAAGAGGCCCTTGTAATTTATATATGAGTTGACTGGAGAAAATAAAGCACTGAGTAAATCCGCAAGGCTATTTACTGATTGCTGAAGTCTAGAAATGATTTTTTCAGTTCTGCACTAAGGTTGCCCCTACAGAGGCTGTCAGGTGTTATGTAATGACATGATCAGTCTCAGGCAGTGACATTCAAAGCCCCAGATTTCATTTTAAATTGGAAACCAATATTAACAGGCAGTAGCCCACCCCCAGCTGATCTCTTGTTAATTTGACAGAATACGTAAGCAGCAAACGTGGTTTCAGTTTTTTCTCACCTGCAGCTCTCTCTGCTGTGGAGAACATGAAGTTTTTCACAATAATTTTGTTCACGCTCAGATTATGCCAAGAATCTGGTTACCTGTTCAACAGATGCAAAAATCTCCTTTTGTCCTTTCCTGGAAATTTTAGGAGGTTTAAAGACAGAGACACAGCAAGAGTATTGTCACTGCTGTAATTGTAACTGAGCAAATGAAGGTTCATATTTCAGAGGATAGGGAGGAATTCGTTTAATACATGTTGTGATTCTCATCATTTTCTGTTGATATATGATGGTTGGTTGATGGGCACCCAAATGCCAACATATTCCCATTTGACACAACTGAGATTTAGTAGCTGTGTTGTCCCTATGTAGGAAACAAGAATCCTTGTATGTCAGGAAACAAACATGCTTCCTTGAAACTATTATTTGTAGGCACTTAGAAAAATGACATTTTAATCCCTGTTTAGCAAATTCCCTTTTGCAAAAGAGAATTTTTATTACTTAAAAAAATTATTGTTATTTAATGTGGATTTGAAATTTAAATAACCCATTTCCAAAGAAATATCTACACTTGATTTCAATTCTTTCTCCCATCATTATCCTTAAGGAGAATAGTACATAATGTTCCTGGAGAAACCTGGAGGCCCTCTTAGTAAATTGCATCATGTCTACAAGGAAAAGGGGGTATATTTAAATGCTTTACAAAGGCCGAAAAAAATCTGGTGTCATTTGGTATCGGGCATAGATTTGTAGTCTACATGGAAAGAGCAAATTTTTCTTTTAACATAGTGACTCTGAAGCATAATAGGTAGAAGAGTTGAAAATACAAATTTAAAGCAACTTTTCTTAAGGCAAAAAAGAACAAAGAAGGATTAAAGCAGGTAAAGGAAGTACATAAATGGATAACTGGAGGAAAGAATTATGTGAATCGTGTACACTACAGACAACTTCCAAAGATATGAGGCTCTACAACTATTTTTATCTAGTGCTTTATGGCTGTAATCTGGAAAATTGCTCACACACGTATAACATGGAAGCAATTCCATTGCTTTCAGTGAGTTAGGAACAAATGGGGCAGCCATATGTGAATATGTTTTCCAGCTTAGAGCTATCAGACTCTCCTTTGTGCCTATTCAAAGCATCCAGTGAAGTCAGTGGGAATTTGGGCCAGTTGGAGATTGCATCTGGAGTTCATTTGGAGCAGCCTCACAGCAGAGCTTGTGTCTCCTTTCAGGATGTAACTCACAGAAAAAGAAAAATCAGGCATCATTTCACTCTTCCAAGTGGTCTTTTCAGGACAGAACACATTCTGATTGCTGCTCAGGAGGGAACTTCAGGCACACCGCTGCTTACCCTGGAGGGATTTGCCCTCCCAGCTCTGCAGATTGCAGGGCTGAGCCAGAGCTGTGAGTATGGCCAGGCAAGCCTCCTGCTAATGCCAGGGCTGGCTGCTGAGGGCTGAATCTCTTCTTGAAAGTTGAAGTTTGGGCTTCCTGACCACATGGCCCGTGCCATGAATGGGCTGATGCCAGTTTAGGAATTCTTGTCCTGTATCCTCCCTGCCCTGAGCACACACCTGTGTTTAACTAAACTAACCACCCTCCACTCTTTTCCAAATCTGGCTTGGGAAGGACAAACTCTGGGTAAGCTTGGTGTGGTGAGGTGGTCTGAAACAATGGGCCAAATATGGCCAGTTGCTGAATTATTTGTGGTTCAGTTGAAAAGAGAAAAGATACCAGTGTTTGGGTATCTCTGTTCTGGTCCTGGAAATGGTAACTGTGATTTCAGTTACAACTTTTACCTTTAAGGATCAATGGGGTGTATAAAACTGCAAGCTGTTTCCATTATAACTTATCAGCAGAATAGTATTTGTCTTTTTCTCATAAGTGTCTCCTTTTTGCCTGTGAGAAAAAAAAAAAAAGTTTAAAAGTATTTTTCCCAACAGAATATTTTTTTCATGATACATTCATACACACTTGAAAAGCAGCCCCTATCATGAAAAACATCATTCCTTCCCTACCAGTTATGTAGAGTCACTGAGTTGAAAGCCCACTGTACCCTCCTACCATGAGTAGATCAGCACCATGCATCTCTGAAGCAGTGCATTGATATGGACCTATTTAGATTTTTATCAGTTTCAGCTATGTGTAACCATTTTATTATAATTGACCTGGGTTTGTTTCTACATGTCTCTCTCATTAAAATGTATAGCACCTGGGCTAATGGATTTTGTTTCTATCAAGATATAATGAGGACTGGCATATCTGCATATTCTCCGAGTGCACCAAAAGCAGAGACAAATACTCCATTTTATTACCATCTGACAGGGACATAATGATTGCTGAGAAACTCATTACCATCATATTATGCAATGATTTAACTGGAAAACCTTGCTGTGCTGCAGCCTGGCACTGGTAGAGCTCTTGGAAATGCCTGTTTTTGTGTTTGAACAGTGTGAGCTGAGCTGATTCCCTTCACCCCGTGTGCTGCACACAGTCTATTTGCTTTGCAGATTTCTGACTGATTTGGGGCGTATTTCATTAGTGTGCAATTAAGGAATATCACCGAAAGATGGTTAGAAAAGCACACGAGATGAAAATACAGGTAGTGAAGGAAGTTGGTACAAGAGGGAGAACTAAATATTTGCACACCCCATAACACTGTGGTTTATAGGTGAGGCACCCTGACTCCTCCTCTCTTGAGGCAGCTGCTGAGAGAGTTCCAGCAGCTCTTGGTCAACTCTTCTGCAGCTTCGCAGATACAGACAGGTACTTAGAGATAAAAGGTTTTCAGCTGCAATTTGTGTCTTCGCTCTCTGTACAACTTTGCTCTTCCAAATGGTACTGCTGAGCTGATTTCTTCAGAGCTCAGTTTAGTGCAGAAGACCGTGACAGAAAATGTCACCGAGCACAGTTTATCATTTGAACACAAAACCCCTCAGTAATGCAAAATAACACGGTTCAGCAGGCAAATACTGGCTGCAGCCACTCTGTTTCCATGCTAGACAGGGGAGGGGGGTGGATGGATAATTTGTCTCTGTCACCTGAGATAGGAGGTCCTTAAATGTTCTAAATATCTATATAATAGTCAAGAAGCCTCCAGTCAAGTCCTAACCCCTTCCAGCCTGTTTGACAAATTCACCTCAAGGTTTAACACTTCACTGTATGTGAAGGGGTGGGAGCAAAGTTCCCACTTCTCCTTCCAATGTGTAGAATTCACAATGTTGAAATATGATAAAAGTTTCTTTATTTCATAGCCCAAACTCATTTAGCAATATCGTGTCAGCCCCACAAAAGCTGGGACTCTTCTCACCCAGTGAGTACCATCAGGCTGGGATTTCCTTATCACTGACATAAGCAAAGAAATATTTATTTTGTAATGCAACTTATGAGGGAAAGTTAAAAACACACTCCTCTGGAAGGGTCTGTAGATATTAGTTACTAGCTGAGGCTGTGGAAAGGCTTTCTTTTTTCACAGCATTTTTTCTTCCCTGTAGCTTTATCTACACTTTGGAGAAGGCAATGACTCCATCCATGTCTTATATCCAGGAGTATGGAGTGTGAAAGAAAGTGCCATAACAATTTTTGAGTACTGAGAAGGAAAAAGCAGTTGTACACAGAATTATTTCCAACAAATTGGAGGATTGCTGTCCCAACATGAAAATTGGGAGCTCAAATGCTTCCCCACCTTTTATTATTCTTGCATAAAGAATCCCATGTTGACTGTATTGACTGGGTGGAAAGAAGGTCACTGCACAATGAGGCCCTGAGCTTATTACTGATGTTATAAAGGATTGTTTTCCTTAGGTAAGTACAAGGATGTTGATAGCTAAAATATACCATGTGTTTGTTTTGGGTAAACATTTTGCTGTAATTCAATTTATGAGAGGGATCTTTCTCTTAAAAGCGTTGGACATGTCTGCATACTAATACGAGATTATGTTCTTTAGCTCTACTTACTGGAGAGCCTGAAAACTGGTAATTTAAGTCCAGGAGAAGTATTTTTACTTTGTAATTATGAAATAAAAAAGACAGCATCCAAAATGATGACTGGGATGCTGATTTTGGAAATCTCCTTTCTTTGGAAACAAGAGCTGCATTCATTCTTGTGTTTCTTGGGTTAGAAGACTAGTATGTTTTAAGGTAAAACATAAATAATCCACATGATAGAGAAAACCTGTGAAAATACCTGTAGTTGTGCAAACTTCAGAAGGCTAAGAATTGTTGTTTCCCCAGGGCAGGGTTGTGTCTACAATGTACCAAAAGGAGTCTGTTGATTTTGTTGGTTTTTTTTTTTTCTTTTCCCCTCCCTGAATTGTAAACAAAGCAAGATGTTTTGTAGTGAACAATATTTGGTGTGGCAATGGGATATGGAAGAAGCCAATTTGCGGTTATCCTGTAAGAATAAATTCTGAGGGAAATCCTTTTACATCTATAAGCATTCAGTCCTAATTCCAGAGTTTGGTAGTGATTCTTCCCTCTATTACACACAGTTTAACTGTTTAACATGAATTCTTACCTCAGAGATTGTGTTTGCACGGCTCAGGGAAGTCCTGCTGCCAGGCCTTTTGCTCCAGATCAGTATTAGGAAAACTTTCTTCCCTGAAAGGGTGGTCAGGCATTGCAGCAGGATGCCCAGGGAAGTGATGGAATCACCATCCCGGGGAGTGTTCAAAAGGCACGTGGATGTGACACCTGGGGTCGGGGCTTGCTTCTCCCAGGAGGTTTATTGGCTGCTCAACACTCTGACTCTGTAGCAGCACTGAAAATTTAGATTTTGAGTTGTTCTGTGATATCCATGGCTGTTTTGTCTCTGGCTTTGGATTTGGGAGAAAGAAGGAAGATGGTGTCAGGCCACCTCAGCTCCCTGTCTTAGCTGAACATGCTTTTGCAGCCCTGTGGATGCTGAAACACCATCCAGGGCTGGGATGCTGCCAGCTGGAGAAGTGTGGGGGCACTGGGACAGCCTGGGGACACTGCCCCACAGCTGGGGCTGCCGGGGGCACCTTGGTTTGTCTCCTTCTGCTGCCTGCACGGTTCAGTCTGTGAGGGCACTCGCTCATTCTCATGCAGGGCCACCTTTACTCAGCCTCACCAGAAAAGTCACTGCAACTCAGTTTTAATTGGCCAATTTTTTAAAAGCTGCCACAGTCTTTAGGCTCCTAATGACTCCTAAAACATGAAATGAATTCCTAGTCACTGAGGCCGAAACAAAAATAAAAAAGAGCTCAGTGCTTTCTCTACTGTGTTTTTCTTGCCTTTTCATGGGTGAATTATTATAAAGGAAGCTATGTATCCCTGGAGACATTCATTATTGTAATGATAACTGGAAAGGGCTTCCTGTTGAGGGAATAATAAGTGTATCCTGGTTGGAATGAACTCCAAGAGAGAAAACTCTGTCCTTCTGCCTGTCCCAGCGTGGTTCCCCTCCACAGGGGCCCTGATGATTTCCACGTGGAGCACAAGGGAGAAGCTGCTTCTCACAGCACCCATCTCTGGCACTGTTTGGGACTCCAAATGGGAGCCCAAATGGGAGGTAATAGAGCCGGGAATTGCATTTACCTCCCTCTAGGTCCCATCTGCTGTCCCCTCCTGTGAAAGAACCCTGGCAGTGACAGAGTGGGTACAAAGCACAGCAACGGGAAGGTGAATGGGATGTTCTCAGCTTGCTCTGGGGAGGCTCCGGGCTGCTGTGGGAGGAGAACGGCTCCCGAGGGAGAACAACGTGAGTTTGAGAGGCAGAAACTCTAGAACAGCAGCCACTCCAATGCTTTTCTACATTCAGGAGCATTTTAGAGGGAAAACTTAGAGGGTTCCTCTGCCTTTTCCTAAGCTCCACAGCCTGGCCCTCACTCCTCTGAACCACCTGTAAAGCCTGTAAATGGGGAGTTCTGGCAGACAAGGCAGGGAGGATAACCATGGGAAAGCAGTTTGGATGAAATCATCTTCGTTTCTATGCACATCTGCTTCTGTGGACCTCGTGGACAGTTTGGGTCATTTACTGAGGAGTATTCGCCCAGGGCTGTATTGGGGTATTTAGATTTTGTTTAAAGTGAGCTGGGGAAATGTATCAGTTCCAGCAGGGAGAGCAGAGAACCATGCAGAGTCCATGACTGATTGGAAAAAAATTAAAATAATTAAAGGAAATCACTGACCTTGGATTAAATGTTGCTGTCAGCTGCTCAGGGCACGGAGCTTTGCATAGCTGTGGGGTGATTATGCAGATCAAATGCACAACCAACCAGAAAATAGGAATTCTGATTAGTAAAAATCTAGAATTGTGCAACAGTACCACAACAGCCTCTCTGCACCCAGGATGGCTGGGGCAGGTCTCCCTCAGTCTGTATCAATAAGCTACACACACAGAGGCCAATCAAAACTCTTCTTCATTCAAAATCCTTTTATTCTAGATAAAAAATTTCATGGTTAATCATTATCATCTTGTTCCCTTGCTAGGTAATTAGTACTGCATTGTTGCTTTGTGCCTTTCTCTATGTTCCCTTCATGTTAGAAAAGTTTAATTGACATTAAAAGAAGAGGAAATTAAAGGGATTTTAATCAGTTGGTCTGTCCTATCTGTTAAAAAAAAAAAGCTGGAGTAATAGAAAAATAGGCTGGTGTCTATGCTCTCTTATCATCCATTTTACCGTTCATTACTGAATTGATGAGAATGTCTGCTTTGCATATTTAATCATAGAACTGCTTAAAATACAACTGGGCTTTCTTCCTGTTAGTGCTTCTCTAGGCAACATTGTAGGTGTCAACAGGTTTTTGCCTAACTATTATCTCAACCCTTTTTTCAGTTTTCACTCAGAAACCAACACTGTGAGGTGAAAAATGAGCATTTACTGTGGTTTTCTCAGAAGATTCTTTGATATCTAGAGTAAGACCTCATCTGATAAAGAGGTAAGTAAGAAAATAATGTTATCTATAAGAACTCTTCAAATCTATAGTTTAACATAAGTGTTTGCTTGAAGCTGTTTATTTAGCGATTTCCTGAATCAGGACTTTGGTGCATTAAGCTTGCAGAATCTATAAATGCCCAATGTCTGAGTTATAAAATAGTTAGTAAACTTACACTGAAGGCAGCAAGCAAGTAGTACAGGTCACAAAATAGAATATTTGGACTATATTAAATATTCAAATCCTGAGAAATTTTGAAAACACTCTAAATAATAAGCCTTTTCTAGAATTTGACTCAAACAATAAAATAAGTTTAATGTATTTCAGTGACCTGGATGAAAACAGAAAATATTAGTCTCATTTTTCTTAAGCAAAGGTGTTGAAGAAATGTTATTGTTCATCAGTTTTTCCTATAGTGAAAAGCAAATATGAATTTTAAATACAGTGTTTATTAGGCCCTCTTCTGAAAATTGCAACAATAAAGAAAATCAGAGCACATTCTTTAAATAGCCTTGGAGAAATTTGCTAGAAGAATAGGAGTTCTGCAATTGATGGTGTGCCATTCAGAGGTGAACTCAAATGTGCTGCTACCAGGCATTTAATACAAAGCAAATTGTTAGGGACTTCGGGTTGTACACACTGGAAAAAGCAGGAGGGCTCCCACTGATTTCACAGTGCTTGGAGTCAGGCAGGGAAAAGGAGATCCTGGCAGTTCTCCAGCGCAGGCTGATGGCAAAACTCCCAGTGCCTCATTAGGGGCAGGGTTCTGTACTGGGTTTTGCTAAGGCTTCCTTCCCACTTTTTATCCACAAAATGCAGGAAAGCAGGAGATGCACCTCATTGGGTCCCCGCTATTGCTGTGCAGGTAGAAAGCAGTGAAATGCCAAGGCTGGCTGTGGCTTTAGCAACCTGGCTGGTGATGAGGATGGCCTTGAGGGGCTTTACTGCTCATTCCTGGTGATGAGGATGGCCTTGAGGGGCTTTACTGCTCATCCCTGGGAGGGGAGCCTCTCCTGAGCAGGGGCTTCCAAGCTCTGACAGTGTGGAGCCTGCAGAGTGACCCATGGGTGGGAACAGGCCGTGAAAATGATGGATCTGCAGAGGGAGGTGCCTTGCTTACATCCTCTTTCTGCCTGTGCTCATTCACCCACATCTCCCAGTCATGGAGGTGGGCAGAGGTTGTCTGAATCCCAAGGAGCAGTGTTTCTATTTCAGACTTTTTCCTTTCTATTCCTGGCATGTGATGGCAAGTTGGACAAATTGCTTATAAACCTCAGGACCCTCCCTAGGATGCACTGGATCCCTGAGCTAGGATTTTCTGGGTCTCAGAGGTCCATGAAACCCCAAACACTAGTGAATCTTCTGCCTGTGGTGAATGTATTAGAGAGGATTTGGCCTCTTCTGTAAAAGCACCTAAAGTGGAAACTTTGCGTAGGATCCATTCTGATTTGTTGTCCATCAGATAATTTTGGTGATCATTTAAAAACTGATAAAAAATAAGCAGCAGGTTTTATTCTTTTGTAATTTTGAGACTTGCTGTCCAACTATGACCCCTGAACTGTTCTGATTCTGCTGAAATGAACACAGACTTCTTTGCTTTGATTTTAATAAACAATGGATTGGTTACTCTGCCTACATGTTAGTAATTATGAGGGTAATTGTGTGTGACTGTAATTACTCCTGTGCTTAATTTTCATCCTGGTTAAAGGCAGAAGGAAGTTATCAGATAAAAAATGGAAGTGGTTTGTTCCCAGATACAGAATCACGTTCTTGCATTAAAAGTTGGCTGACAGACTAGATGAAATACAGATCTCTTCTGGGAGGCCTTTAATTATTGTGTGCCTAAAAGAAAATAAAATGTATGTTCCTCTCAGATTTTATTTTGGATGTCTTTTGGAGAGGGTGTCTTTGTCTCTTTGAGAGGCATGAAAATCACAAACCCTTAGAAACATGTGTGCCTCCATGTTATAAGAAAATCTGTAAATGAAAGAACACAGGGACAGGTGAAATGTGATTCTCCTAGGTGTGGGATGGTGCTTTCTCTGTCACAGTGGTCATTTCCTCACTGAAAGAGAAAATGTATTTCTGAAACTTTCTTTTCTGAAGCCCTTAATTGGGAGGTCCTTAGACTGATTTAATTTCTGGATCTCCTTATAGATAACTGCCTGGGTGTTAGAAAGCATGGAGCATTTAAAAATGCTTTCTTTGTCTTATGATAACACTGCTACAGTAGTGAGGATGCTTTAACAGCACCATCACTGCGTGGCAGCAGCTCCATCTGCCCCTGCCAGCTTCTCCAGGGCACCACACACACAGGCTGTGAGCCACGGGCAGCTCTGGCAAGCGCAGGATTTTGCAGCCTGCCCAGTTTCCAGCAGCGCTGGGATGCTCAGGTGGCCTTTGGCAGGGCAGGAGGCGGAAGGGGACCCGGCTGCCCCAGGAGCTGTGCCAGGACGCTCTGCGTTGTTGCTTTGATTTTTCAGCCTTCTCTTGTGTTTCACAGTTTTCATAGTTTAGGTTCTTTCTCACGCATGGGTGTGATAAGCAGAAGCAATGTTTTCCTTAGATCAAGGGAAGTTTTCATTCCTGTTCTTAAAGTTATGGACAGCTGATGGACAGTTGTCTTGACCAATGGGATGGGGAGAGGTGTCAACCTTCTCCCCCAGTCCCTAACCTTTGTAGATACACTGTATAAAGTGGAGTCAGATTTTTAGATTAACGGTTCATGCCTTCTCACCAAAGTGTGTGTGTGTGTGTAACAGTGACGCTGCGTGTGCCACGAGGGGGAGGCAGATGCTGCTGCATCATCCCGGAGGATGCTGGCAGGAGATGCAGCCCGAGGGGCAGGGAGGCTGCTGGGCAGGACCGTGGCCCCAGCCCTGTGATCAGCTGCTGAGACCTCGCCCTCTGCAAGGCAGGCTCACCGTGCTTTCCAACGCGGGCGGTGTCAGGGTCACCCATTTCCCGGGTGGAAATTTTGCCCTCCAAAACTCCACTGTGAGCGGACAAGGTTCGCTGAGAGGAGCAGGGTGACGAGGCACTGGGTGCCTGTCTCTGGCCCAGCGAGGTCTTTAGGGGGCAAAGGTTCCTTCCTCATCTTGTCCCCACACTCCCCTGCTGGACAATACCTGGATTGTTACAGCGTCGTTGCGTTGCGTGCTACTCTGCTCTTTCTCAATGCCCAAAGGAAGCCTTTTGCAGTCCTGGTTTAGGTGCCACAGGTAAGTTTTTCAGCTCCCCCCACATGGGAACATGCCCTGGGAACTTGCTCAAGAGAAGTTACGCTGTGCTTGCTTAGAGAGCTATGACCTTTCTTCAGAAATGCAACTATTGCCCTTGGTTTTCAGCAAAGAAAAGATGAGCACATATTTACAACTTCACATAATTATATTTTATGATAACCTGATGCTAATGTGAACACTGAATTGAACATAAGAATCTAATTGTGTACTTCCTGTTGAATAATGCAAGACAGTAGCAGTCATTAGCCTTGTACTGTCTGAGAACAAGGCTCTTCCCTTTCTGGAAAGCACATAAACAGAAGACAAAGAAACAAAATCCTCTCACAAGGTTGCCATTGTTCCTTTCTCTCAAATCAGCAGCAGTGTCTCAGTGAATCAGATTCCCAGCATTGAGCACTCCCTGGTGTCTGGATGCTTGAAGAAAGGGTGTAAAACATGTTGTACCAGCTACCGAGCCATACTGGCTTCTTTGGAACCAGTGGTTACACTAAATGCCCATCTGGTTTTGAAATGCTGACCTTGGTCTGACACTCTGTACATGCTGGTGGCCTCAGCCAGGCCCCCAGGGCTCTGCTAATGCGGCAAAATGGAAGGACAGGAAAGAAATGAAAATTTCTATGTTGTGTCTGAAGGACAGAAGGAATGAAAAGCAGCAAATGGACCAGCACTCTTGGCAACACCACCTGTTTCCAGGTAACCACTTTTATAGCATTCTGCAAAGTGTCAGGGGTCAAATATCTCCAGGTTCACTCACAGATTCAAGTTCAGGACTTGGTGTGAGGTCTTGATTTTCAAACCACTTTTCAGTAAGGAACCTTGCTAGTGGAGAGGGTAGGAAGAAAAAGAGGAATTTTGTTTGAAGCAGAGTACAAGGCAAAAGAACCTGCAGACCTAGCTCATTAATGAAATTTGGAAGTGGGCTGCAATGTTTTTTACAAGGCTATTGACACTATTGTTTTCAAATAACTGACCCAAGTTGTGGTCACTCAGTGTTTCTGCAAATCCAGGCTTTAGTATGGGGCTATTCATCAATTTAACGAACCGAAATGTAACTGTAAAGCAAGAGAAACATACGAAAATGGAGTGAAATAACAGCTCAAAGGTTTCTTGATTTGTGCCTCAGCCTTCCTTTCTGTCCTGCTGATGTTCAGTGGGCAAAGGAAGCGAGCAGAGGGGATTTTCCCCTGATACAAACTCCCAACAAGAGAGAATTTTCCTCTTTAGCAGGCAGAAGCCTGGGACAGGGATTAAAAGAGGCCTGAGGGTTATCCTTATCCCCAGTGGATCATGTATTTAGTGCTGGCACTGGGAAGAGTGGCAGGATTTAATTCATGATGTGTTTCCTTTGTCTGTCCTGTGGCAGTCGCAGACCACTTATAAACAGTCCTTACACTGTTATACTGACCCTGGTGGGATTCAGACTTGCACCGTGGTGGATCCAGGTAGCAGCATGTACCTGGATATCCTTCCCATGCCACAGTAGAGCCGGGTGGTCCAGCCAGCAATGCGCAGCCCTGGGTAGGTGAAAGCCCTAGAGGGGAAGGAGTGACTGTCACACACAGCTAAAAGTTCAGAGATGTGTCTTTATGTCTTTTGATTTGCACTGGGAGCACCAGCTGCCAATGCACAGCAGAGGCAGCTCTGACTCACTATTGTTCCTGTTTCTGGCAGTCTCAGTATTTGCAATCACCATTGGGCTAATTGTTATGAGAAGTGCCACTCTGCTTCACACATCTGATGCGTGTTGATTGTAGCTGTATAACAGAACAGTTTGTAACATTCTGCTTCTCGTCTGTATGAAGGGATGTTTCTTTTCACTCTTGTGACAATTGAGAAATTAAAAGCTGCCTCAGCTGGGGCTGTGCATGATCTAAGTCTTGTGCCTGCCTTCTGTCATGGAGCTCCCTTTATTCCTTTGGGGAAGCTGTGCAAGTAAGGGTTTGCTTACGTCAACAAGAACGGGCTGTTGTGCCTTCAGGTTGCAAGGGGGAATTTCTAAGGATTCAGAATGTATGTATGATTTTTCCAGGCTCTGAAAGTGCAAACCACTGCTCCTGAAGTCAGCTTAATGTGATTTGAGGTGAATATGGGCATAGCAGGAGTGTCAGTGCCTTGACAGGATCACCTGGTCAGATTGGCCTTGGCTGGAAGCACAGTAATCACCAGTGGGGAGCTGAGGTCAAGCTGTCCTTCTCTGCCCAGCCTTGAGAGGACAAGAAGAATGTTCCTTAATGGCTAATTTTCAAAGCTGGTTTTGTAAATGTGTCTCTGTGATGTGAACACATGAAAGATCAAAGTAGCGTAAGTTTGGTTGCTTTTTCCTTGAGCTGAAGGTTGATGATTTGCCATTCAGTCTTGTGCAGGGTATGAGTCTGGGAGAGTTCCCTACACTTTCCTTTTCCCTCAGATTCCTTCTAGAGCTGCGTAAATCCTAAACTCAAGCCTGTTTGGCACTGCCAAGTGCATTTCTTAGATGTAAATCAGGTGAGCTTATGCTTGGGACTCCAGCATTGCTGACATACAACTACTCTCTTTCTTGTGGGTTACTGCCTGGCTCTGCTGGTTTTTTTTCTTCCTGATTTTGGTCAAACGCTTATATCTAATAAAGTTTGTGAGTATTATGAAGATAACCAGCATTGTGAGCTCTCCTTATGTCTGTAGACTGTCTAAAACATGGTCAATAATATTTTTCTTAATGGCAAAACCCAGTATCTCCATGTTTCCAGGGCCGCTTTTCTACCTTTACTGTGTGCAGGCTGCAAGGTCAGGGAGGGCTTTCCTCTGGGGCTGTTTCATGCTGTGCTTACCTTTCCCACTCTCTGTTTGGTTTTTTTTTTTTTTTTTTTTCTTTCTTTTTTTTAATATTGGTATATCCTCTGAGAAACTAAATCCCTCTTTTGGCAATTTATCTCTCCTTTTTTGGTCTTTCTTTTCTTTTTTTTTTCTTTTCTCCTAACCTGTGCAAGAACAATTTTGCCTTGCTCAATGTCAGGTCCTTGAAGAGGAACATTTAAACTGTGGTTATTTGAGGATGTTAGAGCAGCAATTCTGATGCATATTTAAAAAGAATATTATTTTCCTACCAAGAGAAGGAAGCAACGTCTTTATTTTCCTGTCAGATTGCTGAACTCTCTGCCTTCCCAGGCTGAATCTGCTCGTGCCCTTGCCTCATTTTTGTCATTGCAAATGCTTCTTTCACAGACTTATTTAGTACTGGTCAGTGTCCCACAGCTGTAGTGGCTGCCCAGCCATTAATCATCCCTAGAAGGGGAGCTGAGCCGTTTCATGGCTGGGGGTGGTCCCTAGTTGGTGTGACACTGCATGTGCTGGTGGCCTCAGCCAGCACCCAGCACCAGGCTGTGAGCCCTTCTCTGGAGAGAGCCTTGCCCACGTCCCTGCACAGGGACTGGATCCACCACAAATCACTCCTGCAGCTGAGTAGCGGCAATTTTATTAGAAGGAGAGTTATCCTGGCTGGAATCTTCACCTCACTCTAGCATAGCTGGGTGTAAGTTTCCTACCTCCAGTAGGATGATTCCCACTTCTGGAGGGAATTGCCTCAAGGATGTACAGGGCATGAATAACAAGAAATGGCCAAGTGGCCACTGAACTTCAAATAGGAGGCAAGGTGCTTTTAATAACTCTAGCACGTACGTAAATACTTCTGTGAACATAGATTTTAATAGTTTAAGACCATGTCTCCTTGAAAGACCCTGAGGCTTGGCTCATTTGCTGAGGCTTTCAAGGGAGCTGAGACCAATGCTCTGATGCCTGTGAAAGTTGTACAAGCCTACCCTCTCAACAAAGTTTAACCTACAGATGACAAATGGAATGTGTGTTTCAAAGCAAAACAAAACAAAAAGTACTTCCAAAAAGCATACTAGGAGATATAGCAGTTGTATAAAAGGAAAAAATTGTGGAAGAGAATGGATCTGATGGACAACATCATGACCTGTTTTCTGGGAAATGGCTTGAAATGGCATGCAACAACATTTTCTAGTCTTTCAAGAGCAGGGAAAAGGCTTTCAGCTCACTGCTTGTAGCATTATGGGTTGTGGCTTGGCTTTGTACTGAAATACCAATAATTTAATGTTTAGCTGAGAGTAAATGTCTTTGGAAGCAAGAGGGTGAGAATGGCAGCCTGCAGTCTGGAAGGACTGGTGTTTTAGGCCCAATTTTTGTTTGATTTCTCAATATAATGAAAATGGTCTTGATACGTCAATAACCAATAACTTCTCCGAGCTTCTTAAGTAAAAAGGATGAGTGGGTGCACTGCAGAGTGACATCTTGCGCATACACAGCTTTTCTCTGCCCTTTGTCAACATCTCACATGGTTACTGGAGTGATGTCATTGTTTCAGAAGATGAAGAATTTTTTCTTTCCAAATTATTCCTGCTAATGCTACTTAATTTTTTTCAAACAGATCAGTGTATTGACTTACTAGCTCTAGTCATGAGGAAGCAGGACCAGTGCTGTGAACACCAGAGGATAAATCTGTCAGGCAGAGAGGCAGGGATTTGTGTTACAGAGAAGTCAATACGAGACTGTTGTCCTCAAGTCCATAATCCATTTAAGCTCTTGTCTCAACACACATTAGTATGTACATTTTCCCATAGAGTAATCAGCATTTACCCCGAGACATGTCCCTGCCTTGAAAGGTAGGGACAGCAGGGCGGTGCATATTTCCAATATGACAAACATACTTAGGAAGTATCTATTATTTCTTCCACAAAATGTATACATTGACCCTTTTGTTTTCATAATCTCAAGGTATTGAAGAAACTCCATCTGCATTCCAAACCCATATGAACAAGGAGACTATTCCTTTATGGAAATACAGCCTGCAGGGGGCAAATTTTCTTGAAAGGATTTTATTTTGTAAATCCTATAGGGGAATTTCAAACCTACCAGACTCTTAGTATACCATCTAGGGGGAGGGATTGTTTCTTTCTTTTGGTTTTGTTTGTTTGTTTGTTTCTTTTCCTGTATCACAGCTTTGCACCAATAGCTTTTGGCATATTGTCCTCATGAGCTTGTGTTATATTCCCATTTCTCCCTTTCTATTCACCAAAAATGGAGACTCTAGTTAAAAATCCACTCACTTCTCCCAAAATGTTTCCAGCTGAGAGACAAATCAGGCCTGTATCATTTTTATTTGGTAGCTGTCAATGTCATTTTCCTCTGAGGTCCTTTTTGTAGCTGTGGCCGTGATTGTTTCGTAGCTACTGCTTTCAGACATGCCATGCACTGCATCTGTCAGACCCAAGAAATATGTCTTAGCCTAATTATGGTGTTTGTGAGGAACAAACTGAGCTCTAGTTCATTTCCAAAGATAGGTCTGAGATGATGTATGTACATAATGTGGTGGCTTTTTGTGTGGCCAGGGGAGATGACCGTGAAAGCTGGGAGGAAGGAAGTGGCATGTGGATGTTATAGCTCTTGCTGCTGGTTTGTATCCGGCGCTGACCAAAGGAAATGGGTGAAGGATATTGGCTGTTTTGCCCCACTTTACTTAACCAGGCGTGTTTTGACCTGTGGTTTTTATCATATGATTAAACTGCAGCACTTGTAGGCAGTTCTCTGCACAGGCACACTCCTTATAGTTGATGTAATATAGGCACAAGTGCTGACCAAGGTTTGTTTTCTCTTTTACAAGCATGTTTCCTTCTAGGGGTTGATTTTCTGATTTCTCTTTAGAAACTGGCACCTCATATGTCAGATTGCTCTCTGCTCTATGTCCTGCACAGTGATTAATTTTACATATGAAATAGATAGCACTAGTCAAAAACTTATTATTTGTTTTATGTGACAGTGGAAGGGTAAGAATAGTGATTGGTCACGTGTTTTATAAGGAAAGCTCCTACTCTGGGGTTTGGCATTGCATTCCTGGTATTACAGAGTCTCCTTTTCTCCTCTGTGTGTCTTGAGGACGAAGTGGAGGGTCTTGCTTGGGTGACCTTTTCCCCAGCAGGAAAAAATAAATAAACTCCATGAGAGTTTTATCAAGAGTCCATCTGCTAAGGAGAACTTTACAACATTGAGAAGCCAGCTGGATTAAAGGATCAAGATAGCTTTCTGAAATTTCAGGGCTCAGAGTTCTTTTTTGACTGTAAATAACCTCTTGCAGGCTTATCACAAAGGAATATACCACATAACGGGTGGTAGTGAAAATCCAGCCATCAAATTATTAACTAAATAAATAATCTCCAGAAAAAACCCCAACCTGATACATGTTTTCAATGGATCATAACTAATAGGAAATGCTTCATCATTTAATTTGGTTTTCAGTGTGGTCTTTAATGAAATTACCTTTTTGTGGAACTGATGGAATATATGCATTTATACAGAGTGGTAATTTATTGAGGTAGAGTCAGGGTCTTTTCTGGAGATGTTGACACCAGAGTGAGTCAACTTCCCAGAAAAACACCAATGACCTACATAGCTTTGAGTTCTGTATTTACAGTGGGCACCTTAAAGGCAAGACTGGCATATTTATATACAAGTGAAACCTTATTCATCTCTGTTCTTACATTATTGGTATTTCTAGTCTGTTCCATGCCCGAGGATGGGTGAGAACTCTTTGCAGAATTCTGCTGCCCGTATTTGTCTTGTGAAGTTTAATGAGTACTTTTTCACAAGGCTGTGCTAATGGAGTGAGCTCAGGGTTCTCACTGTGTCAGGGTGAAGTCCTGAGGGTGGCTGTGAAATGCTCTACCCCTGATGTCAGAAATGGTCTTTGGAAAAGGAGAACAAACACAATAATTGTGCCATTTCCCTTACCCAAGGAAAAATGAAGCCAGCCTATTCAGGAGTGAGAGCTTCTCTTTTACCGGAACCTCTGTTTTAGAACAAAATTCTAGTCTGAAATAAAAAGCAGAAATATCTATGCTTCCTGCAGTTTGAAAATGAAAAAAAAGTGTCAGAATTCTACTGCTTCTTATTAGGACAATATCAGAATGATTATTCAAATGGAATAGTTTTAATTGAAATACTGATTTAAACCCACTTTGAATTTGTGATTTTGGTCATGGCATTTAACTTTTATGCTTAAATAATAATTTCTGAATCTATAGGGACATATACTGAAATGAATCACATTTTCAGCATTGAAGTGCAGGTGCTCTAATAGCCTTGCACAACCAAAGGAAAGTAAAAAAATGAATAGTTTTGATTTTGTATTCAACTCTTAACCTACATCTCAGATAAAGCTAACTTCACAAGCTCCATCCTTTATAAATAGAATATGAGAACTGTAAAAAGCTTCATTCTAAACCAGTGTCCTTGAATCCAGATGAGATGGATTGCTTGACCCTGAGGTCATTTAGGTGTCAAGTGGTTGGAAGTGGCTCTTTCTTTTCAGCCTTTGGGAAGTGTCTCCTACCTGCCTGGGGTGTGACCCCTTTGGATCCAGTGGGTGCAGTGCTCGGTGCCTGTAAGTGGGAAAGAGCCGCCCCTGAGCTCTGACACCTCAGCTCTGGGTGACTGTGGAGTGATGTCACTGACCATGCAAGAAACCACTCCTGTATTTAATGTGCCACTCAAGCTGTGGATGGCTTTAAAGAAATCAGTGATTTTACACTGTTAAATTCTTGTGGTCTCAAGTGGAAAAGCAAATGCTCAAGTGAGAATGGCTCTCGTGTTTCCCCACCTAGATATTTTTATTTCCCTTTCTTTCTGATTATTTCACTGAATACCTTCCACTGGCTCATCTTGACCTTTCAAGGACTTGGTATTTCAGCTTCCTTTCCTCCTTAAAAAATCTTCCTGTGGTTTTGAACAATGGGATAGAAGTGGTAGCCAGGACAGCTTGCACCATTAGAGTGATCACCTGTTGTCTTTTATCACTGGTAATTTTTCTCCAGCCAAGCTGCCTATTGTTATTTGTGTCTTTCTTGTTCCCAGAGCTACAAATATAATCAGTGAATTGGAAAGTTTTCAGGGGTGGTGGCTGTAATGAGTAGGAACATTCTGCTTGCTTCAGGTCCAAATTTAGGCTATGTGGAGCATCTTCCTGATTTTGGCAGACTTAGACTCATTTTGTAAATGCAAGGGGATTAAAAGTAAATGGAGTCATTGTATTTAAAGCTTTTCTGCTGTTTCTCTTCAGAAATCATACCTGCAAGCCACATCTTCACTGTGTCATGTCTGGGATCCTGATGAAACCAAATTTAATTTTCTTTTTTGACGTCAGACGTGTTAGGACACAGAGAGGTGGTACCTGCGTACAGATTGTTACTGTACTCTGGTGTATTGCTTTAGGGATCGTATTTAATGGCATTACTAAAACCCCCTTTCCCCTCAGTCATCATCCTAAGACAAACCTGTGTGAATTCAGACTATTCATAAAACACCTTACGTCTTGCCTGTAGCTGGCAGACTTTACATTTATTTTACCGTGGGTGGTAGTTGGTATTTAGAGCCCCAGTTCTGCTGCGTATTTTCTTTAGGAATCTCCATATTCCACCCGCCAAACTGCAATTCAAGTTGAAGTGTAACACTTTAAGCATCCAATTTCTACCTAATGACCTTGAGGGATTGTTCATATGCTGCAAAGTCCTAGAAAACAGCATGAGGCAAAACAGACAGAGAATGATATGCATAGTGGCTGATTGCAATCCAGTCATGTCCTCCTTTTATTTTTATTTCTTCAAGATAACAATACCCTAAGCAGGAAACATACAGTGAATCTTCTTTGCCTACTGAACCTGCTCCTCCAAGTCTATGAGCATAAATCAGCAATTATCAGTGGCAATTTCTTGAGAAGTGCAGGGCTTGGGGCATGTGTACAAAATTACAAGCCTGATGCAAAGAAACCTCAGGGTGGTTCCCAGAGTGCCAGGGAGGCTTCTCTCACACTGAGATTACTGCCAGGCAGTAGTCTGTCCACATCACTGTGTTCAGTCTTGTTATTCTCATTGTTTACTCTGTGGTGCTTAAAAAAAATCCAAGCCCAAAAACTTAACAGACTTTTTTTGTCTCTAAGAATGTTTTTGACAAATGCAGTAATTCCAAGGATGTGGCGTCTGGCGTGGTTATGACCTCAAGGAGGAAGAACACATGAGTTTGGACTTGTGCCTCCACACATGTGCATTTCAGGAGAATTGAATATGTGTTCCAGGCAGAAGGAAAAGCAGGAACTTTCCAGCCAGCTAAATGCTTGTTTGGCCCATTCCCCACCTTCATTATAGCTGCACTTGCAGCCTGACTCTAATCAATGGTAGCTGCCTGCCAGCACTTGGCATGAAATCCTTGCAAACAACCTGTTTCATAATAAGTTGATGTTTGGTACAGCTGAACCAGAAAGTTTCCCTTCGTGGTTTTCCTCCATCTCCTTGCTCTCTTTCTCTTCAGTCTGAGGAGCCTTGAGTCATGTTCTTACTTGGCTGTTCTGCTTCCAGCTCAAATGAAATAGGGTTACTGCAGTGGGTATTTACTGGGTAAGTTTCAAGTAGTTCCACCCTAGGAACCAGGGGAATGTCTGCAGAGAGGGACGGTGTAATTAAAAGATATACAGTGGGGTTGCACAGCAGCAGTGCAAAACTCTGCAATATTAAGAGTGAGCTGAGAGTGAGTTCTGAGATTAAGGGTTTCTGCGTGGGTTCCTGAGTTAAGCATCTAAATTAGTGACCTGCCTTTCAAAAAAATGAGCTTCTGACAGATTTCATTGCCTGTAATTCTCCTTTCTCTCAGTTTGCCTGTCACATGAACGGGATGATTTAGCTCACTGCTGGGATAGGGCAGGGCTTGATTTGTTAGTGTTTTTTAACAGTGAAATGATAGTCTGAGGTAAAAGCACTGACATGAAACTGAGGAGACTTAGATTTCATTTCTGAATATATCACAGAGTACACGTGACCTGGGGTAGCTCATTTAATCTATCTGTGCCATGGTTTTCCATTGTGAAACAGGGCAAATCCTATCTTTCACACAGCTTTTTCCCTTCGAGCTCTAGTTTGGATCATTAGACCTCTCTAAGCCAGAGGACCATTTCTCACTCTGGGTACGTTCAGACCAAGAGCTTGGGACCTAAATATAATTCTGCTGCTAGCAGGATAAAGTGCAAACCATTCCACAGAATCTCAGTGACTTGGGGCTCACTTTGCTGCTGTTTCAGTTTGCAGAAGTTTTTTCCACATTTCCTGAAATATTCACTAATAGTTCATTCGGGCTTTTTCAGTGCCTTATTAAAATGAGTTTGAGAGGCAGAAAAGATGAGCATGCTCCAGTGCTGGGTACTGTATTAAAATCCTCTGCACTTCCATTTCCCCCCATTAGAGAGAGAAATTTCCATGGCTATTCTAAAATGCCTGTACTTTTTTTGCTATCACTTCCTTCTTCAGGATTTTCTTTTCTGCGGAGAATTCCATTTTATAAAATAAGACTTGTGCACTCACAGATGACCTTGTTAAGTATTTTTAATTAAAAAGACCAGCTTTGCTTTCCCCCCCCCCTAGGGAATGATTCTGTGACTTATTTCCGACCAAGTATTCTTATTTTCCTAGACAATATTTTATTTACAGACACCACATAAGTGATTTGCTTTGCTTTGACATTTTCCAGCTAGCTAAAAGAAAGCCAACTTTTGCTATTTTTTCAGTGGGGGCCTTGCTGTCAAGGGACTCCTTTCTCTGCCTGTTTGTGGTTTATGGTGATTCTTTGTTTAGTCAGAATATTTTTTCCAAGTCAGGAAAAAGCATCACTTATTGACCTGACTTTTATTGCTGCTCTGAGCCAAACATCATCCATAAATTGAGCATCCTCTTTTATCTGAATGAAACGCTGTAAATTCTATTAAACATTTTACCATTTCTCTGTCTTGCAAGAATGCTGGAGTGTCATCCAACCCAGAGGAATAGTTTCATTTTTGTTATTAAATAATCTGGTCCTGTTCTTTATCAATCGCTATTTTAAATGAGTTTGGCTAAATTAAATGACTCTTTATTGTGGCTGACAAGACAGAATGGTTTAGTGCTCTGGCCTTTTATCTCTGGAGACCTGAAGGCCATGCTTTTGGTCCAGATAAGGCTGCTTTGCACCTCTGAAGCAGTATAAAGTGACATTCAGCAGCCTCAGAGGACTGTTAGCAGAATCCTTTATAGCTTGAGAGCCCTTCACAGAGACTTTTAAGAAAGTTCCTTTCCAATCATTGCATTGTGCTACTCTAGTGCAAAAAAAAGATGGTTGGAAAACTCATGCTCAAGAGCAAAATCTTGCGCTGATTTCCTGCTGCAGGTCCCAGCCAGCCAATTTGTTTGGATTTTTCTGAGTCTGGTGGACCTGGCCACATCCCAGGGCCATGCTGCAGTTCACTCTAAGTCTGACCTGCTGCTTGCCAGCTCCAGGAGTGACCAGACCTCCAGTCTTGGGCAATGACCGCAAGTCCATCCTGGCAGACCTGTCCTTGGCATTTATTACTCTGCCCTACTCTAAATCCCCAGGAATTCATTTTACCTAGAGGGTCATACATTTATTTATGCATCTTTGGCCCAGTTCGGCATCCTCTGGTGGTGCTGAGGGTTCTGCACATCAGCACGTGCCAAACCAGAGGTGGGTTTTGTGGAGTCTATAGGAAGAGCACATGGTTCTGTTGGAACATTACAGCAGGAGTGTTGCACACAGCTTTGCCCAAATGCCTGTAAAACTAGAGTGGTTGTGAGAAGAACTGCATTGCTCAGCCCCACAGAGTCTGTGTGCTGCTATCTATCTTGTAAAAAACTTGGGACTCTTGCAATTATTTTAACAATCTCCTGTGGTTTGATAAAAAGGCAGTGACTTTCAGGGTTTTTATTTCCGTGAGTTCCAATGAGGAAGATATTTTGGTAATGAAGTAGAAGAAAAGCTTCAAGAAGTAGTTGCAGAATGAAAGGGAATTGGCTGGTGAGGCAAATAAACCTTCAAGAATCTAAAGGAGATCTATATGTAGCTGGCAGAAATGCATAAAGTGACATTGGCTGCTTTTGTACTCAGGTAAGTGAATCTGCATTTGGTTGCAGACAGACAGGTATTGATCTGATTCTGAGAACCCTCTCAAACCCATAACGTTGGCTGCTGCCCTGGGGATCTGGCTTTACTGTAATGTTTGTTGGAGCGTTGAAGTTCAGGAACCTGGGAATTGGGAATTGGATTTTACCAGCCTCAGTGTTACTCATGAAAAAGTTCTACAATTCTGCTGTCCCTCCAATAACCCCTGCAAGTGCTACACAGGAGGAGCAGAGCTACCTTAGATGACATTGCAGCAGCTGAACATTGGCTGTCAAAGGGCTGTGTGAGGAAGCAATTGGATTAACACCATGCTGATACAGCAGCAAATGGCAGGGACTGGAGGAACCCCCACCTTTGCAAACCTGGACTTTTAGAGAAGCTCAGATCTTTTGACTTCTTTCCTTTAACTTGCTGTTGGTGCACTTCTCTCTGCTGGACTCTGCTGAACTCAGCTGAGCTAATCTGAGGTAGCACTGTGTGCTCCTCTTCTCAGCTAGAGAACCGAAGCTGTAGTGGCCAATCTCTGATTTGATTAAAAAACCCAGAAAACAAGAAAAAACCCAAACCAAACCAAATTAAAAAAAAAAAATCAACCAAACAAAACAAAAAGGAAAAGAAAAGAACTTGCTGCAACAGAATAGTCTCAATGAACTTTTTAGCTGTCACCATAATAACTTCTATTGCATTACGTTTTAAATTTCATTAGGCTCTACTCTGGCACTGATTCACCTAGACAGTGAGAGAGTATTAAGACCAGCTTATCAAATAGTTGCAGTAATAAAATATTTCCTGCCTTTCTGTGAAGAGCTTTATAGAATTAGGGAAAAGGAGGAAGTACAGCTGAAAAGGGCTTCATGATGCTTCATAGTCCAAGTGCATTTTGTGTGTTTTTCTATTTCACAGTTTGCATTGGATTTCACAGATAAAAGACTAATCTTGTTGCTTTTTTGGCGTAATTTGTTTTGTCTGCTTCATGCAACTAGGTGATTTAAATGGTCCACAAGTGAGAGATACCTTGGGGAAAAAAAACTTAGTTTTCTGCTTCATATTATTCAGACTCTAAAGCTCAAAGTAATTGAATCTCTACTCAGAAATGAAGATTGAGTATTTTTGTTTTAAATTTAAGTGTCTATATAAACATGATGCCTCAGGGCTTTGCTGATTTATAATGTATGTGATTTGAAGGGTGCCTTAGTGGCTTCAGCAGAACCCTTTTCATTATATTAGTCTTTGGGAACAAAATTTGCAGCACATAATTCTTTTCCTTCCTGCACTATAATACAGCTAATGCTCTTTTCTGCCATGATCCTGTATAATGCTATTAACAAAGCAGCTGTTCTGTACCTCAGACACACCAAAAAACACCTCCCAATATTGGTTCCTCCACGCACTAATGATAATCTCCATGCAGTGCTTTCCCTCATTTTGTGTTTTTCTCTGTTACCCTGCTGCCTCTCCGCCAGGTGTCTTCAGCCTGATGGCCACGATGACAGACGAGCTGGAGATCCCAGAGCTTGCTGCCGTCCCACCACTGCTCCCTGGGAGCATCTCTGGTGTCCCTGTGCACACCCTGGAGCCTGTGCCCCTGGGAAGGCACAACCTGAGGGCCTGTGGGGTGTGTCACTGACTTCTGCGGCTCTGCAGGTGACAGATCCCCTTCCCAGAGTGCAAGTTCAGGGGTGTGAAGCTGAGTGATTTCCCTCCTCCTTTTGTGTGACAGAGCCCCAGGTAACAGTGCTCAAGTGATGTCTCCCACGGGAGAGGTGGCTGAGGCAGCAGCACAGTTTGATATTTCCAGCCAGCTGTGTTATGGCTTAATCTGTGTCAGATGTTTCCAGGCACAGCCAGCTCAAAATATATTCCTTTAAGTTAAAAACCAGGACAGGTGGGAGAGAGTCACAGCTGAAGTGACCACTGAAAATCCTGGTGGCACCAAAGTGAATACTGTCTCCTGACTGAACTGTGCAGTTCAGTTTTCATTTGAGACCCAAATAAAGCTTCAAAATTGCAGAACTGGCAATTTTAATATGAGAGCCATCTCAGTATGACTCTGATCGCTTTTCATGAGTCTGCATTTTCCTGTGAGAACCTCTTGCCTCTTTCACCTCAGGGACAGCCAGTGGTCAGTCCTTTGCAAGGCAGTCCAGGGCTGAAATTTGGAATGGCCACAGTCTCATAAATGCAGCAATTTAAGTACTGTAATTTGAAGGTGAGACCACAGTGATGCTTGAAGAACTTTGTTTTCCACAGGGAGCAACAGTAAATGTGTTTAGTTTGGCTTTTTGGTGACAGCGTATTCTATTGATGTGCAGTGAACTGAGGAGCTGCACTGGGATAAGGGCTCTTAGTATTGGTTTCTACTTGGGAGTTTATTCTTGTCAGTCAGGCAAGGACAGTGGAGAGAATTATCTATAGCTTGGTATAAATCCCTCACCTTCTGCAGAAATGCAGCCTGTATGAATTGAGCTTGTCCTTTTACATTTTATTTATTTTTTAAGTTTTTGACTTGCTTAATGGCCACTGATAGATGAACTGGCCTCCTTTTGTGTGGAGGAGGCAACGGTCCTTTTGCACAGTAAAAGCTTCATATGTTTTAAAAACCTGTGGGCAAGTAGAAGAATGTTCATTCTGTACAGAACTGACAGGAAAATTGGCTTTAAAATTGCTCAGATTATTTGAGAGTGGTGTTTTCCTTGCTTGTACTTAGATACTGGTGTAACAGGTCCCTTAGAAAAACCTAAGGCAGTGAGACATGGCTTTAGACAAGGTGGTACTAACACTTCCACTGGCATTCTTCAGCCTGGACTGAAAATATTTATGCTTAAAGGAGTTATAAGTCTGTGTGTGTGCTGGTAAACTGTAACCCAGAGCTCTCTTCAAGCTCTGTGTAAGAGTAGACAGAAGTACACAGAGAAAGGAACAGGTTTTTTGTCTTTTTTTCCTGGAAAAAAGTAGCTGCACTCCACAGCCTGTTGCGTATGTGTGATGTGAGTCTGTTCTGCACCAAAGGAATGTGCTGGCAGCTGTAAATTCTGATGGTGCAAGGTCTAGGCCTGTTTTTCTCCTGTTCATGCACAGATACTGATACATGCAGGCACAGGCCCTTTGTGTGGGGCAGTGCACATACACAGCTTTTCCTGGTCAAAAGGCAATGTTAGCACTGGAAAGATGAAGTCTGTAAATCACTTTTTTAAACTGAACTCTGTCCATGTCCCACACATCCCTCAGGCCACTGGCTATGAATTATCCCACGCTGTTCAGCCTATTCTTGTCCCTGGGCTTTCCTCATCTTCGCATTTATATAATTGCATGTTACCTAAATACACTGTATACGTCAGAAAAAAAGTTTATTTTTTTATTTTGACTACTGTTTAATTTCCTAGTGTGCTGCCGGTTTCCTCAAGAGCCGTAGAATAACAGCTGGGGCACAATAAGTACTTCCAACAGATCAACAGGGGTATATGTGCCTTTAGTTCCTAGGAAAACAAACATTTTGTTTCTCTTCTCCTGGAGCAGCCTCTTTTCCGCTGAGAACAAACATAATTTGTCAAACTAGGAATATTCTTCTCATGCCCAACTAAACAAAACAAATTAATTTGTAGTATTTCTTGCTCTGAATTCTTCAGGGAGGCATTTGGACACTCACTCAGGAGTATTCCCACTTCTGCCAACTTCATAGGTGAAAAGAAAAAGAAAGGAAATTCTGTCAGTTGAAGAAAAATTATTGTGACTAAGATATGTGAAGTCAATGAATAATTTTAAAAATCCACTTTTACATTAGTTATTGGAGTTCTTTACTTTGCTTTGAGTTCCAGTCCCAGTTTTGAGTTTCAGGAAGATTCATCCCCCATCTGACCCTGGCCCTTGTTTCCAGCAGCACAGCTATTATAGAAAGGGGAAATTGGTTACCAAAAGGAGGATAGAAATGTTAACTTTTCCTTTTTGGTGTAGTGATCTGTGCAGCAGACTCACAGAAGGACAGATGGTATTTCCTACTGAATCCTGGATATGGGTAACCTCTCTACTCTTCCTTCCCCAAGAATTTTGGTTTCTTTCTGGTGGAAGACGGATTGTGCAGCAACAAGAATGAGTGGTATCTCTAGAATGCCAAAGTTGGTGAATTGATGTGATTTGCCCAGGCATTGAAGGCATCTATGCCAGAGCAGGGAATTGCTTTGGATCTTGTCAGTTCCAATATTTGGTGGCCTTTTCTGAAGGTATCACTTTTTAAACTTCTTTTTCTCCCTGTTCTTTTCTTGTTATTCTTTTTTGACCAATTTTCTTTGGCAGTTTGGCAGCATCCCAGACATATTCTGATAGACATCAGAGAACTGAATAAAAATTAAATTAATACAATGACAAAACCAGTCAACCATTTCAGTGACAATCAGAAAAGGTGCAGGGGAAAAAAACAACCAAACAAAATCCCTCAAATTGCTTCTAGAATAAAAGCATCCCTATTCATGAGCCATTACTGAACTTTTCATTCCTATATCTGATTTATTTATTTTTAATAGCTTTGAAGAAGGAAGAAAATAGGATCAGAGCTGCAATGCAAAATGACAAGCATTTGGTTTGTTATTGGTTCCAGCTAATAAATGTGAATATTGCTGTGAGTCTCTTTCAAACTGTGGGCATAACAACTGAAATTTCATTCAGGCTAAATGAGGAAGCAGTTAAAAATATCTTTATTTAGTGAGGGGTGAAAGAATAGAGGCTGCCTGCAGAAGTGTAGAATGGTAAAACACAGAGAAGTAGTTAGTCTGGTTGGATTCAGGCACTTCCTTGGATTAGTAGAGCATGCTGAGAGATTGAAGTGCTGGACATGAGGAGCATATCTTAAAGAGAAGAAAACAGGACCAGAACAACTTGGAACATCTCTCTGAGGAACAAGATGATAAATATTCTTCTTGCAAGAAAATAGGGTGTTATTGCTTCCGTATTTAAAAGAAAAAAAAAGAAGAATAAAAAGCAAAGTACGATTGCATGGAGAAAAATAGGTCTTATCTCCATCTTATCTCCATCACCTGTTTCTTTTTTGGATGACAGCTGAGGTTTGGCTCAGTGTTCAGGTGACAAGGGAGGTAATGAGGTCCATATTTTGGGCTGAGTCTCAGCTAACACGAGTGAGCACAACTGTCTGCTCTTGACCCTTTGTCAGGACAAGATGTGCAGAAGCAAGTGGGAAAGGTGATTGAGTTCTCTTCTCAGTTTAGGGCAAATTAGATGTCATTTGACACAGGATGATTTCCAGTTCTGACATATTTTACTGTCAAAAAGTGATGCAAGGATGAAAATAGAACTGCTGGAAAGAACTAACGTTCATCCCTCTTCTGACCAAACTGCAGAAAACAGGATAATTATAGGTGTGTGGGGGATGAGGAACCTTCTGAACTTTGCCATTTTCCCTGTAAACACTGAGCCCACTGAGACTCATCCAAGTTCTGTCAAGTAAACAGCAGGAGTCCATTGCTATGGCCTAATGAGAGAGGATGGTATTCATGTTTTTTTTTTTTGTTTGTTTGTTTGTTTGTGAGGTTTTTGGTAGTTTTTTTCCTTAAAATCTTTTTCCTGCTGGGTTCTATGTCAGTGTAATTAAAATACATGTATTAAAATTGCACCTGTTTATCAAAAATTTCCCCCTGTAATGTCAGGCTCACAGCTAACCACATCTCACCTCTAGGAAGGGTTTGGGTTTCCTCATCTTTTCTTTTTTTAGCCTAAAGAGAGTAACCATTCTGCTCCTACAAAGCTTTATGTATAATAAATATGACATGCTGATTATAAATGTATAGTGCCACCACAGTAAATTTCACTCAGACATGGTAAATAAAACAATAGGAAATTACCTAGGCAGTGATTTGCTGGCAGATTTTCGTTTGGTGGTTGCTGTTTCAGTGACTATAAATTCCAGACCCACAGTAACTTTCTGCCATTATCATCCCACATTCTGCAGTTATTTTGCATGTTTTATGGTGTCAGTGTTGTTTCCTGCTCAACTGCATACCAGCTAATTTAACTTAGATAAATGAGTTGAAATCGAAACATAGTGTGACTGTGGCCCTAATGGATTTCTTTTTATTAAAAAAGGGGGAAAACACAAAGTTCTAAACCCATGAAGCCTATTTGCAGGATATGCAATTAGCTCCAGGCTGCAGAGACACCCTTGAAGAAGGTGCTGTGCAGGTTATCCATCGCCTTTGTCACTTCTCACTCAGTATGTGCCATATGGGAACACTCAGCAGAGATTTGTGTGGAGGTAAACATCATCTTTCTGCAGCAGCTCACCCATGGAGCAAGGTTTGACAGGCAGCACTGCCTAGATTTGCCTCTAGAGTTATACTTTAGTCTGAAACTCTTCCTGCCTACTCAGCCTCCTGCCCTTCACCATTTGCTTTGCTGAGTATTGTAGTTTTTTTGGAGTGAGGAGATAAAGTGATCTCCGTGCTGGGAGTCTGTTGTAAAGTCAGATCTCCCAGGCTAAATTTTGTTAACTTTGCTTACAGCATGAGCTGTGATTTGACTGAGGCACGCCCATGTCGCCAGCTCTTGCAAACATCCCAGATACCTTGAAAGCTTCAACACACCTCAGAGGAATAATAAAGTCTGGAAGATGTTTCTGGTGAATAGTTGTTCTGTGTTTGAAGGCCCTCCTTGTGTTTATGTCTGTCAACCTCAGGCAGCAACTTCTACCCCACATGGGAAAAAATTGCCTGTATGGCATCAGGCTGATGTTGGGATGACAAGGAACTGCTGGGGCACATACAGGGAGCAAAAGTTTGCTAAACCAGCATTGCTGCCGAAGAAATTAGGCAAAATATTTTACTCTGATTTATGATAAGGAAGCAAACATTCAGGGCATTCATAAGTTAGAAAAACACCCTGATTTAGATTCATCTGCTTTTTGAGCAGTTCTTAGATAGCCCTGTGAGTCTATAGTGCACAAACTCTTGCAAAAGATGCCCAACTCCTGTGGGCATGTGTTACCCATGCTTCGTGTCTGAAGTGCTCTTCGTATATCTCATTAAATCACAGTCTGGGTGCCAACATTCTTCTCAATTTTCTGACCTTTTCAAGCAAGTTAAAAAGGCACTCATAGGCATCTCTTTAGCCACATTTTTCTGTTGATAAGAATTTTGAGTGCTCATCTAACATTTTTCAACTTCAAAGGTCCTCAGAAGTGAGGGGCCTGATCCAAAGTCCACTGAAACAAATGAACAGTCTTTCTGCTAACTTCACAGGGACTCAAGCAGTAAATTGTGCTCATAGTCCTGTCATTTTCCCCCCTCTATTCCCTGAATCCCTGCTATCTTTTGCACCTACTTCAGTTTTAGGCTCTGAGTAATCTCTCTCCTCTTGTGCCCCTGTTTGCCAGTGGCATGATGAGACCATTTCTGAGAGTAGCTTTCTGAGAGATGCTCAGATCCCGGGTATGTATAAGCCCTTTGTAACTAAAATACATCTTCATATGTGAGCTTCCAGCCTGCCATTCACAGTAATTTCTTCAAATGAGATGGCAATGACGTTCTTTATTTTGGTAAAAAAAACAGATCTTTGATTTTCCTGACGGTTCCATGATTCTTTCTAAGCCCTTCTCACTGTTAGAGAATTCCATTTCTCCTGTCAACAATCTGGATGGGTAATTCCTCTTCTTTAAGGGCTACAGCAGGCTTTATCATAATGAAACTTTTTCAAGGGTCCTAAAACCCTTTTCTGCTCACAGCTTGGTCAGCGAGGGTCCTACATCCTCTGTGCCTACAGTGGAGATTGTACATTTAACAGCTCTTCTTTGCCTTTAACAGTTCCTCCACATTAGTATCCTTTATAACTCCTGGTTTTCCTGCTTTTGCATCTTTCTGGCAGATTTTGCTTTCTCTGGGCTGCAGAATACTTCTGCCTTAGTTCTTCCCCTGTTCATGATTTCTCTTCCATGTCTGTTGCATGCATCTTTTTCCCTGTGTGTTTTATCCCGTCTATTTATTTATTCATTCTCATTGTTTTTCCTCTTCTCCCTCCAGGGTACTCTGCTTCTGCAGAAGCAAGAGAACATTGTCAGCTGACCGTGTGTGGGCAGGTGGTCAGTAGGGATTACTGATATCACAAATAGTCCTCCTTCAGTCTACTAGCCACTGCTGTTGATGTTTTCATTGCTGCTTTTTCTGCAAGTCAGCTGGAGCTGCTGGAGACCTTTGTGGGTCTGACTCCAGATCCAGGAGCTCCTTGGGCACCAGGATTCTGATTTATCTCATTGCTTTCCGTGTTTTTGAGCACTCTCAAGCCCACATTTAACAGAGTACACTGGAAGTGCTTCTACGCGCCTGTGTAACCTTCTGTTCTTATCACCGCCTGGTTTTTCACTACCTTCAATTATCTGTCTTTTCATTAGGTTGGGGCTTGCATTAAATTAGAACTCAGTTCTTATTCCTGCACTTGAATTCCTGGACCCCACTCAATTCACATTTTTCTTCCTCCTTGAACAGCACGACCACTTAGATCTGCTACCACAGAAGTTAGAAAACTGTACTCATCTTGCTGCTGCAATGAGATAATTCAGCAGCTGAATTCTCTGTTTTTCTATAAGGACAGAAAATTCTGCCATGGCAGCCAGATTGCCTTTGGCTTGTTTTCTTTCCTCGCAAGTATCTTGGCAGTGCCTCCCATGTCCCTTTCTTTGGGCTGGTGTTGAGTCCAGATTTATTACCAACAAGGTGCAGGTTTTATTTAGCAGCCAGTGATTAACCATCAGAGCATGCTGCTGTGGAAGGTGATGGGAATCCTCCTCCTGGAAAGTGAATGTGAATCTGGGGGTTTAACAGTCCCTTCTCTGGGTGAAATCCAGTCTTGGCTGTTCTATGAAACACCAGTGTAAGTCTCTCCTGAATCTTTGATGCACTGTGGTCCTGTTATTCTGTGTCCAGTGGAAGTGATGATGTGAGGTTCTGGGGCTCCTTACTCTGTCAGAGCCATGGATTGATGGACTCCATGAGCTCTGTGGGTTTCCTTAACATGCAGTTGAATGATCACCATCTTCCACATGGCGTGTAACAAAATGTTTTAGGAAAATGCTTCAAGGAAATTATAAACTGTGAAAATCATATGTTTAGCTTTATAGACCCCTGTCAAAAACAGCCCAGACTATCAAGTGCTTGACTCTAGGGTTGGAAAAGATAAGTATTTCAGTCCACATTCCTGTTTTCAGCAATTCTTGCTCATTTGTTTAATGAGGACTGTTCTATGGGCCGCTAATATGTTTGAAAATAATTTAATGTTGTATTTTGGTTGTAATTCATGTTTCTTGCAGCTGCCAGCAGTTTAAAACCTGTGTATAGAGAACTAGATATTATACATCAGTTCTTTTGGGGCCAAGTTTGGCAGGGAAAGAATCTACATAAAAATAGTGAAGATGGCAGTTACAGGTGCAATTATTGGGTAAGAAGTAGTGATAGACTATGGAGGTATTTTATAGCCTTCAGTTTTTCTCTCATTCATCCTAATGATCAATCTCAAAAGCTATACATCTCTTTCTTCCACCACCCCTCTCCTTGATACTCTAGTAAAGAAATAGGATTTTTCTAAAGGCAATTTTCTCCCAAGGAACAACACAGCCCATTTCCTTTTGGACTTCACTGCTCACGGAAAATTTTCACCTAGGTAATTTCTACAGCAAATTGAAGAGTTTATAGCAGAAAAAAATGAAAGCAATTAGTTTTCTGATTAAATTCACCTTGGTATTGAGAAGCAGGTAAGTATTTTCTGTTTCCATGTGCATTCAGATGGAACAGACCTGGTAGAACAATGGGAAAGGCCTCAGTACAGAAAATAATAAAAAAGTAATTGTCTCTTCTGTGTTTTCGATAACTGTCCTGGGTTACTGTGTCCTTTGGGGAAACAAACACATCTCTCCAATGCACGTGTCACTGTTATCACAATGGGCTCTGTGGGTATTACATATGATTAATTTGTTTTTGCTTACTCTGGTTTGATAACCAGCACTGCATTTACAAGCACCCCACAGCTGGAGCTGTTGCTGCCATTGGTGCTGTAAGGCACTGGGGGTGTGGCATGAGCTTTATCTGCAGACCTGAACAAGAATCATCTGTGTCATTCTGAAGGTAAATAGTGCTGGAGTGAACCTGTGAGTTAAATCATACCTTGAGCAAGAGGAAACATCATCTGCTCCTTGAGGAATAGCTCCTTGGGCTCTAAGGTACTCCTTTTACTGGCAATTATTTGCTCTGCTTTCTCTCCAGGAGAAGGAGCAGGATGATGAATGTCCTGTCACAGACCCGAATGTGGATGTGCTCCTTCACATCCAGTGAAAGGATATAGATATAATCCAGGGTCTGCATTTCCCCTGCCCCTGTCAACCTCTCCTCCTCACCTGCTGACCCGTGGAAAGGGGTGAAGGAAGGAATTCATGCTCTCAGTGCCTGTGCAAGTCTATTATTCATGCTAAAAATCTGGTGTTAAAATGTGGCACCTTAAAGATGGGAAGCAGTACGAAGCTCCAGGAGGTTTGACCCTGTAACAGGTAACTGCTGGTAGGATGGAGCTTCATCTTGGCAACATCAGCATGGCAGAGTGAAGGATGACTGTGTTGCAGTGGCTGAGTGAGGAGCACTGATTTCTACTTCTCTCCTTGTTCTTTCAGCGTTTTCTTGGGTTGAATTTGCTTTTCTCAGGTGTTAGGTTTATGCTTGCATTCCCTTCGATAAAAACCCATTTTGTCCAGCTGAAATAGTTTTTTGTTTCCACTTGCACAGAGGTAGCTAGTTGCTGGTTCACAGAATCAGCAGTGGATATTGCCCTGGTGTACTGAAATGGAGAGTGATGATAATTTTCAGAACAATAATTTAATTTGCATGGCTTTGGTAGTTAAAGCAGCCCGAGTTGTTAGGCTATTGCCTGAAGGGAAGCCCTCAATTTCTTGTTCAATGCTTTAGATTTAAGGCTTTTGTGTGCCTCTGGACTTTACTGGCTCAGTCTGAAGTGCACTTGGGAAGGCACGATGCTCTAGGGCCTAAAAGGGAGTAAAAGCTGGACAGAGGTCAAATCATTGACAAAGGCTTGCAGCCTGAAACTTGTGTGTTTTCTGCAAACTGTATTTATCTAATGAAAATGGACCACATTCCTACAAACTTTGTCCTATTCCTATTGCAGAGCTCCTCTTTAGCTCCTACAACTACCATCTACAGTGATTTAGTAACTTTTAGACAAAATGTTCTTTTGTTTGCGATTGTCGAATCAAACTGAGGAAGGAGGACAGGCATTTTCTGTTTTGATGACTCTTCTGATTGCTCGTGTTATTTTGTATCATTTCTTTTTTTACCATTTATCAAAATAGTGGCATGCTTGACTGAGGTGTGAAAAAGGTATCTCGTCCTGTCACGTATTTCTTACTTTGTGGAAGATGGCCCTTCACTTTAATCCTGGCTTACCTGGAGCATACTGCTTCCTGAAAAATCATCTTATCCATCATTTGACATGTGATTTTGTAGGGTCAGATGCGAAATGACCCCACAAAATGCATCACCTGACCTGTTTTGATGTGGTGTGACATAAGGCATAAAATTTGCTACTTTTTCTGCTGCAGGTAGAGTAATTTTAAGGGTATTTTACCTGCATTACCCATGAAGCAGCAGTTTAGCCTGTTTCCTGACAATACACCTTACTTTTGGGATTTTAAGCATATCTCTGGTTTCCACTCTACTTTAGGGAGTCTGAAGGATTCTTAGAGATGTATTTGCAGTACAATTTCTAGGGATCTATTGCACACCTATTTCTGTCAAGGGAAGTTATTTTGTTGTCAGTGTGTTCATCTTGTGAAAGATGAGCCAGTATTCATCAGACAGTGTTGTGTGTTGAAGTTTGTCTTCAGACTCCTTAAAAATCATAAAGAAGAGAAGTAAAGGTGGGGGGATAAAATCTCCCAACCTTCACCATTTTATTTGCACAATTAATTAACTCTACATATGTACCTTTTCAAAAAAACTCCTTTTGTATTGGGCAAATCATAAGAAAGTCTAACAAAGCTTTTTAGGGAGAAAAGAATAAAGAACACCAAGATACTGCTTACTCTGGATGTTTGCAATTGCAAATTTAAAAAACCCAGCACCCTTATATATAAGATCCTGATTTGTGTTGAACAGGTTTGCAGTAGCAGTTTCTGACCTAATGGAGTTTTTGAAATGCCTGCTTGTTCAACATCACTTATTCTAAAAGATATCCTGTTCTTATCAAGTTTAGATTTAAGATTATATGAGACAGGGACTCACATTGATGCTTTCACAGTGCCTAAAAAATTAGAATCTTCATCCGTGATCTCCTATGTGACACTGCAGTAAAGATTAAAAAAAATTACTTAGCAGGAAAATATGAAAAATAGTCATGGCAAGCAATTCACCCTGACATTACCAGCAATATCCACCTTTCAGGCTACACAGCTCTGTAGTTGTGACCGTGATGTGTACCTCCACATATCGAGTGATTTCACTCCCATCTTTGAACAGTTCAGCCCATACTAATTTAAGTTTCAGCAAAGTTTAGACACAAACTCATCTGCCAGCTCAGAGTCCTGTGAAAGTGGGTCCAAACATTTCCAAATACATTGCCCTCTCAAAGAGACTTGTCTGAGTTACTATACTTCTCAGATAACTGACTGACATTCGTTTGTCTCTGGAAGATTTAGGAGAAGACCTTTAATTTAAAGTGGGTTTTGGAGACCTCTGAAGCGCTAAGGCTAAAGCCAAGCCAGCTGTTAATACCACTGGACTGAAGTTGGCCCTACGGAGTTTTGCCTCAGGTCACTTTAATTACTTCAGCAACATTAATCCTAAATTAGCAAGGCTTATGTATGGCAAATGACTTATCTCTATTAAAGAGGGCATACATTTTCACCCAGCAAAATTATGATGTTTGAAAGTGATATGCTGTCAGTCGAAAGGACGGAGAAAGAAAAGATCTTATTATACATTTCCTGAAAATGGACATTTGAAAGTCATCCTTCCTGCTACAAATATATAAAAGTTGCAGTATTTTCTTCTAAGCTCTGGTTTGTTTCTTGGCTCTTTGGGCTCTTTCTGTGCTACTAGTATCACCAAATTCTGGTCCCCAGACCCAGTTAAACACAGTTTTAGATAAATACAGACAATCCCAAGCTGGAAGGAGGAGAGCATATCCTGAAAGGGATTTTGCTCTCTTTACTCCCTTCCTGGGGAGGGTGCTGAGTACTGACAGGCAAGGACAGTACTGAGCAATGGATTTCAGGAGCAAGGACACAGTTCCTTTATTTTATTTTGGGAAGAAGTGAGTGGAGACCGGGGGTTGGTCACTTCCACTCTGTCCATAGCATGCTGAAAGGTTTTTAATCTGCTTCAACAGGAGCTTAAGTCCAGAATTAGGTTGTAATGATTTCATGGGAGATGGATTAGAGCTCCAAGCAGAGGTCCTCATGGAGGCTTAACATGTAACTCAGAGGAGAGCTTGGCCTCTTTCACTTATTCAAATACAGGCCTGGAAGAGCTGTGATTTGTTTCTAAATGAAGCACATGAACACTAGAGAAGAAGACCTTGCTGGCCTAAGAGTGAAGGGTGAGAGTTGTCCAAGAGTTGCCATTTGGGTTTGTAATTAGAAGAGTTTTTCTCTAACCAGTGGAGCAGTAGACTTCTGCAACTGGAGAAATAGTCAGGGTGAAAATCTAAGCTTTTAAGTTCCATTAAAGCTGACAAGAGGTAAGAGCAATTTCCCATTGTAGAGGAGAACTTACACATGTGCTTTAATAAGTAATTGAAACATTTTTAGCCAGAACATTAGAAGTGCAGAGCATCACTTGTAAATTGTTGTCATGGTTATTAGTTATTACTTTTGTAGCTGAATGAGGTCAGCACCTTTTTGGTGAGATATGCTGAAAAGTGAAGAGCACTCCTGTTTCACATGTCTTTAATTGGGAAAGACAGACCAAAGGTAGCAGAGAAAATTGCAGCAAGGAGAAACAAAGAAGTGAAGTGACTTGCCCAAGGTCACTTAGTATTTCTCATTTCTGTCTCCCAGTGCACATGTTTTCTTTTCCTGGAATAAAATGGGTGAAAATCCTGCAAGGCACATCTCATTTGTTATGAGTAGTCAGGTGAGAATTCTTATCTTGAAGTTTCAGAAGGTGCTGGTATTGCTGCCACTTCAGTGAAAGGAACATTTTCCTTAACACATAACAAGAGCTATAAAATAAAAAGTGAAGTGAAAAATGGTTAAGATACTGTAACTTTCACATTTAGAATCCTGCACTGAACAACAGGAAGTGGAGACCTTGCTGAAAATAGGGAAATTCCCCTTTTGTGCTTTTGAAACTGAATTTGGCCAACTATTGCTAAATAACTAACACAGACCAAAAAGTAAAGAAAAAGTAGTTAAGTCATTGTCTAGAAATTTAGCTGGGAAAAATCCCAATCTATGTTTTACTATGAAGACATTAGCTTTTCTTTTCTCTTCTTCCCATTGTTAGTGTCCTAAACTGACAAGAGAGCCTTCTTCTCAGTTCTGGGCCCTCCCACACGTGAAGAAAAGCCTATAGTCTTTCAAAAATATTATTTTTAATTAAGTGAAATTATATAAACTCCTTAATATGCAATCTTTTTTGAAGCTTATTCCCCTACATGAAGTATTTCTGCCACTGTTGCTGAAATGAGATGTAACACCTGCTGGATACTCCAAGCATTCAAAATCTTTTTTTTTTTCTGTGCCCACAAACAAGGTTCTCTTCTGTGCCTGTTTCTTGCTGCCATATCCTTGAGCTCTGCCAAGCTCCTGAACTTTCCCAGGGTAAAATTAAATGTCAGTGTTATGTTCCCAAATAATGTTACAGCAAGTGATCTTCCACTCTGGATTTGGTGTCAATCTGTGTTACTGGAATCAGTAAATGGGGCAGGCAGAATGATAAAACTTGACAGGGTTTCCTGATTGTCAGTTCTGGTCTCATGATAGCTGAGTTTCCTTCCCTTTGCTGCACAAGCAATGAATTGATCATAGGCGCTGACACATAATTTATCATCGTTGGACACCTTGCTGGGTTAAACAGGACAGTTTGTCAGGCAGTGATATTCCAGATGTGCTCTTGACACCTCTGAGTTGTTGCACTCTGCTTTTGTTTACCATCTTTGAAATTCCAAAAGATAGAAGTTCACTTTTTAAAATAATAATAAAAAATTAAACCTTGAAGAGCTTGGAGACCAGCTAAAAGAATTGGCCATTGGGCTCATTCATTTTAATACCAAAGACAGACTTTGTAGAATCGAGGTCAGAAGTTCCTTTTTTATCTCTATATTGTTTTATACATCTAGGCTCCTCTTACGTTCTCTTTGTTGGGTTTACAGTTCAGAATTTATTTGAAAATCAGTGCTCTGACGTGCAACTTCCTGAAATCAAATGCTTTGTATTTGGCAATGGGTATTTCAAGCATTCCTTGGCTTGGATCATGCGTTAATGTTGGCCACTCTTTTTGTTAGATAGATACTTACTATAATGTATATAAGAATTAATCGGCAAATAGGGGAAAGTGCTTGGCTTCTTTCTTTTATTGCATCATGAGGATTTGCTCCACATTTCATTTGGAGGAAAAGTAACCCATGTGAGCCAAATTGTGGTTAAATTTTTGGTGGCTGGGTTTTGGAGAGTACTGGGATTCCTTGATCTTTGCTTGCTGTTGCATTGGACCTTAAGCTAGAAAGCCCAGGAGCAAAGCCCCACTAAATTAAAAAAGAGACTGTTTTTTTATGAATAAACCTCTCTGTAAAACTGTGTAACTCTTATCTGTGTGTAGGGGAGAGCTTCTCAGCAATCTGCTTTTTGTGCACAAGTTCCTCTTGATTTAACAAGATGAATCAATTAGAAAGGCAGCCAGAAGTACCACCGTGTGTCATGTTAATTTAAACATTGTTTTATGCAGTTGAAAACTTTATATTCAGTAACTTGTTAGATTTATCCCCCTCCCCCATTCTCTCAGTCTCTGATGCACAAAATTATTAAACCTAATTGGGTTTCTCTGGACAGTACTCATTTCTCAAAATTTATTGCAATTATACAATGCCCATAGCTCATTTATTTTTTGTTTCCTAGTGATTAAAACTTAAGACACTGAAAAATGTTATGTGTATTTTCCTTTTTATCACTAATGCTTTTCTGTCCTCTGCATTCAAGACACATTCTGTAGTCATGAATCATTAAAGTAGCAAAATTCACAGGCAGACTTAGTTTATAGCTAAGTACAATAAAACCAGAATGTAGGTCAGAAATCTTGAAACATTTTTTATAAGATATTTTGGTTTTGTTTCAGAGGATGTTTTTCTCAACAGTGGAAACATTCCTGTATTTCTTATCTCTTCTTGAAGTAAAAATTGTGTTTTCTAAGTTGATGGCTATTAGCAAAAGTTTTTTTGAGCTATAGTTATTAAACAAAAATTTTGTGTGAGCAACACCAAGTGATGCAGTTACACCCAAGCAAGGCAGAGAGATATGGAAGGAGAAGAGGTAAAAGTGGCTGGGAGTCTTTGGGTTTCATGAGCTGGTGCTGGTTCTCATCATTTCTGCAGTTTCTGTGGAGGGCTTGTTCTGTGTCTTCACCCAGGAGGGGAAGGCTCTGCTTCTCGAGGGCTCATCCAACCCTGCTGTGCTGCCTGTAGCTGCTGTGGCAGCACCCCAGAGGTTGTGTTGTGTTCTGGGACCAGGAGCACTCAGGACCATCCCAGACATGTCAATGTGTTGGAGTGGGGTCCCAATCCTGCAGCACGTGAATTTCCCAACCCAGTCACCTCGGTCTCCAGCCTTGGATCCAAGAGATGCCTGAACTCAGTTCAGCTGCCTGCTCTGCTGGGAGTGCTCTCCTGGCAGCTGTTCCTGAGGGCTCTCTGTCACCTTTCTCCCCAGACTGGGCAGGGAACTGAGCTAGGTGTGCTTTTGGTGTCATCCATGCTAGCTGTTCTGATGTTTTCATGCCAGGAGCTGTTTAGAGGACCTGCTCAGGTCCCATTTCGCAGAGGCAAAATGTGTTCCATGCTGGGACGCTGCTTTGTCATACTGGTAGGTGAATGATGGAAGTGAAGGGGGAATAATTAGTATCATTATAACAACCAGGAGTGTTTTTAGCATTAGCTGAAGTAGGAGGCACAAATATTTCTTCAGGCAGAAACACTCTCTGGATAAAGCAGCAGAACAATGCATGTGCCAGGGCAGTGGTATCTGTTCAGGAAAATGCAGAGTATTTTAGTTTGATAGAAAAACAAATCATGTAGAGTCTCTCCCAGCTGCAACAGCAGCAAAGTTATTCAAAGCAAATATATGCAGTGGCTGAACTTCCTCCAGCACTTTGTGAATGGAGTTCAAGTGATGAGGATTTGGCCTGTTTCCAGAAAGCCAGGCTTCTGTTTCCAGTGCTGGCAGAATAATGTTTGGGAAATAAGCTTGCATCTGAAATGTAAACATGTCCTTTAGTTCACTAGACTTTTGAAATCAGCTAAAGGGAGTTGAAACAATTAAACACCATGGGGTGGAAATATGGTGGTTGGAGATACTGTCGAGAGACGTGATATGAAGTGCTCGTCTCTTTGGAGCTCAGGAGTTTCTTTGCAGGCAGAGATGGGCCTGCAGTGTTGTCTTTTTGAGGACCCCACAAAATTCGCTCCATAAAATTACTGATGGTTCTTGCTCTCGGTGTTAACAGAGGACAGTAAGTTAGCATGCAAACATTCATGTCTGGACAGGTTCACCATCTTCCTCTTCTTTTCTTCATGGTGAGAGGTGGGCGAAAGCCAAGGCAAAGAGGAGCCATCTATTTGTAAGATTTTTTAGGGACTTTGTTTATGAGGAATTGTTATGGGCATTTTTGTCCGAATCTTGCTCACATGGCAGCCAGAGGAAAACTCTTTTGACCTGAATGGGAAACAAGTCAGGCTTCTGATACTTTTATAAGTTATAAAAAATATTGTCTTTCCTCTTAGATATTTTTTGAGTGAGAAAAATAAAAAAGTGTTTCATTTGTCATGCTTTCCAGCTGAAATCCTCTAAATGCTTTAGAATTAGTGTGGATTTGGCCTCACAACTTCCCTTTAATTCTAGTAACACTCGTTTCAGCATTATGGATGGAGAGGTGAGAGGAGCTACTTGATGTTCTCAGGCCAGAGCTGTACGAGCACCAATCTTCTCCTCTGGCACTGTTCCCACGTTGCTATTTTTTCTCCTTGGCTATAACATGTCTCTACCAGCAAGATGGATTTTTTTCCTCCAGTATGAGCTCTTGAAACAGCTGAATAAAGCATCTCAAAATCATAACTAGGCCTGAGCTGCACAGACTTCAGCACTGCATGACCTTTAAGTGCTGTCAAGGAGTCTTGCAGAGAAAGCTGATCTGTTTACCTGGGAGGCCAGTTTGCAGCAGGAAATAAAAAAAGGTGCATTTTGGTGATTATTGGACATGCCACACTCTCCCCAAACTCTGAGGAGCTCCCTACTGCACATGCTAATTCAATCTGTCATCTGCCTGGAAACTCCCTATTCAGATAAAAAAAATCCTTTCAGCTTACAGCATGAAATATCCTTTACTAGTGTAAAATGAAAATCAAGCCTCCAATGACTAATGCCTCCTTGATTTCATTTTTTAAAATGTATCAGCAATTGTTCAAGTGTCCCCTGTTTTCACTGTCCTCTTGCTCTCTGGTGGGGAATTTTCTTTATTTAAACATGCAAGAAATAACTTTTTCTCTTAAGTCAGGTTATCTGGTGTCATTAGATTGTCTGATGACAGACACCGCAATGGTCAAACAGAGTCATGGTCTTGCTTCAGTCACTGGAAATGCAAATAACAATTGTGATGGATTAGGTAGTATAGGAATATCTGGCTGAAAACTTGGGTTTTTAGGCTGTGAACCAGTCATGGATGTGACTACATACAGTAATGTCTAAAGCAGACTACTCACAATTTGCTAATTGTCTTGTTTTACCCGATTTTATCCCATGAACCAATGAGATTAATGGGTTTGAACTCCCCAACTTTCATTTGCCTGACAGGCTTCTGTTACCTCAGATTTTATTATCACTTCTTCCTGATACCAAAAGAGGACTCCAGCTACATTTTGTATTACAGTTAGCTGAAAAACTTCATGTGAAGTTGTCCACACCTCCTGAGGTGATTTCCAACACTGAGCTTTCATCCAAGGTTGAAATACCAAACACACTGTGTGAAGTGACTTCATCTTCTCCCTGTGTATTGCTGAGAGAATTTCATTGAGGCAACACATGGGATCTGCAGTTTGAGAGCAGAGGACCTGAGATCACAGGGCAGAAAACAATAACCTTACAAAAGGACCAGCTTTATTAGAAGGTGAATGACATATGAAATGCATAATCATGGGCACTATAGCATTTAATTTCCTGAAAGGAGCTAGAATTTGATAACACATAATTGATTACAGCTTGTAAAAGACTGCTGGAATTTACACTGACTTTTTATTTTCTTTGTAAAGCTGGTGGTTAACTTGTTAATCAGTCATTTCATTGTGATTTAGCCTGTGTATTCCGCAGTTGTGGGATTCTTCTAGAAAAACATTTTGAATGCTTTTCATCCAGACATTCCACTTGTGTTTAGTCATCAATGCACTTTATACACCATAACATACAGAAGAAGTGGTGTTTCAGAGGGGATGAGAAACACCATTGTCAGGTTCTGGGAAAAATGCTGGCATCCTGGAAAATGTGTTCTCTGCAAACAGGATAAAACCCCCGCTTTCTTGTTGTCCTTAAACTGAAAATAGTGATGATGCAATTGCTTCTGGTAAACGGAATGTTTTGTTTCCATTTCAAATTTTATTGTTAAGTCTTGAGTTGTTTTTGTTTTGATTTTTTTTGCTATAATTATCAATTTTCTAAATACATTTCATATCAAAAGAAAGAAAGGAAAACAAACTTTCAAATATGTGAGAGTTACTACTGCCATGTACTGAGCCTCTGGCATCAGGAGCCACCCTGAGCTGAAGTTTCTTCAGCTGGAAATGGGCACATCTGTAAACAAGAAAACACTGGAGCTGCCTGAAAAGGGTTAAGTAAGAGGGAAAGAGAGGAAACTTTTGACTTGGCTCATGCTTATGTAGTAGTAAAACCCTGTGAAAAATTTAAGTCCTCCAGCGCAGACCTTTAAAGTCATACAATCAAATTGATTTCCCTGCAGGGAGAGCTGCCTTTTGCATGGAGGGGATGAGCACATGCTTCATAGCACAGAAGAAAGTGGGAGGGTACCTGGCAAATTTAATTCTGCTCTGATCCTGCTGTGACACAGTGGGGGTGCCCTGTCCCTTGTTCTCCTGCTGAACAATGAGAACTCACACAGATTATGGGAGCAAAATCTAGAGCAGTGGATGGTGTAATCACCTGTGCAAACCTGTTGTGGTTTAACCCAACAAACAGCTAAGCACTCTCAGCCTCTCACCCACTCCCTCTGCCCCCAGTGGAGAGGGGAAAAAACCCTTAAAATTCATGGCTTGGGGTACAGGTTAATAGGAACAAGAAGGTAAACAGTGATAGAAATGATAAAAGAATTAGAACATACAAACCAAGTGGTGCCTAACTCAGCTGCTGGCCCATCCCTGCCAGCTTTCCCCCTGTCTGGATGCTGGCCATGATGCTGTGTGGCATCCACGGGGTCCCTTCCCACCCAAACCATCCAATGGTTCCCTGGGTCTGTGCTGCCCCTCCCGTGTGGGCTCAACATTTCTGAGCCTGAATTTTAGCTTACTAACCATTGCTAGCTCCTTTCCCAAGGGAAAGCTGTCAACAGTTTTCTCTTTTCAAATCATCTCTCTCCGTTTCTCAGCACAGGCTCAGCAAACAGTGTTCCCTTTGCCATAACAACTGTTCCCAGGGGTTGTTTCCTATTCCTGGACCAATGGAGAGCAGTGTCAGTGCCACGGACAAATAATAGACCTTTTTACACAGCATGTTCTAAAAGAAACTGTTGGGATTGTAAATGAAGCCTTCTTTCTCTTCTGACAACTCTATGGAGTCAATCTATTTCGTGTCCTACCGTGACCCTCCCGTGCGCAGCTCACGGAACCATCCCCTCTGTGACATCAGCCCGGCACGGGCTCCGAGGGTGCTGTGCTGGTGGCTGCGCTGCAGGTGACAAACGCTGGCTCCTGGCAGTGACAGGGGCCACTGGTGACTCTGCTGTGCCTCCCCCATGGGACACCTGTGGGTGAGTGGGAGCTCTGGGGGCTCCTTGCTGCTGGGGTGGGGTGAGGAGCAAATGCCTTAAGTGCTGCTCAGCAACACCTAAAACATCACTGTTCTGGTTTCTCGTCCTAAATACAAAACACAGCACTGTGCCAGATACGGGGAAGAGAAGTCACTCTCTTCCAGCTGGAACTAGGACAAAATGTCAGGCAAAATTTTAAAAAAGGAAAGGAGGAGATATTGATTTGGTGCTGTGCGCCTACAGTTTGCTGTGAAATTTTTCCACAAAAAATATAACACAGTTGTGGCCTGTGGCTCCTCTGTTTTGCTGCCACAGGTGCGGCAATGGGGTAAGGCAGAGAGATGGGTTTATATTTGTTTTCCTTCTGTTAAAATGAGATTTATCCTTCAAACTCCAGTACTAGGTTGAAAGAGCATCTTGAAAATGATGAAAATGAAGGAACTTGTGAGATAATATTCAGATCACTCTCTCACTGGTGTTGCCACCGCAGTTGAATTCAATCCCTCGGGAAGTTGTGTCCTTGTAGCAGCGTGTTTTAACAACAGATTGCCCTGGGTTAGTAATGAAAGTGTTTCCAGTACTACTGTGTTTGGGGAAAAGAGTTTCAACAGTGCTACAAAAAATCCCCAGCAATTCTCGATGGTCTCCAGTGGCTGAAGTACACAGGTGTCATGCATGCAATGTTAGTCTAAGTTTGGTCTTTGGTGTGTCCTTAAGGAAATGAGAAATGAGATTACAGCCATACTCAGTGTGTGTGACAGCCTAACACCTTGCCCCATAGGTTTTGAACCTCGGGTTTGATTTAAGCCATATTTGATGGAAAGTGGACATGTCCAAAGTATTTAAGTTCATCCATCATTCTTCAGGAGAGTAGATGCTGGTGGGACGGCAAGACCTTAGAAATACCCTTTGCATGCTCCCCAACCTCAGGAAATGGTTTACTTGCAGGTTATTGAACATGCTTAAAATCCTCACAGAAGAAGGAGACCTCCATCACCTCCAGCCACATATATCTTTACATGTGTTCTGATTAAAAAAAAAAAAAAAAGTGTAGCTGCGATTTAAATATCTTATTCCATAGAGCTGTGTGAATAATAGTGAAGAGGTTATTCAAAAACATCAAAACAATTTATCTGGTCTTTTTTCTTTGAAATTCTAAATGGTAATAGGATATTACAAACCAGCCAGTTGTCGTTATTTAAGTGATTAATTCAACTTTCTTGGCCAAGGTAAATCAAATCCTTTTTCGTTTATGAATCCATTTTTTGATTCTCCAGATTCATTGCTTGAAGATGGTCTCATGCCATTGTATGAATAACACAAACATTTATCTAGGGCTGATCCATGCCTCATCCTTTTCTCAGACTATTGATTTCTCCAGGTATTTTATTTCTGTATCAGGTAATAAGATAGTGATCTGATTAGGGGGTAATGAGAAAGTGAAATACTTTGATATACAATACATTCAAAAAAACCTGATTGAGAAATAAAAGGGAAGTATAGAAGTGAGCTCTTCTCAACATTGACATATAAAGAGAAAAATACAGAAAATCTTTTAAATCCCTCCAAATCTTGTTAGCTAACAGAGGTCAGATTAGTCACTTTAGATGTAAGGTTGTACCCATTTGACTTTTCTTCCCCATTGCCCTTTGAAGTTGTTAAAGGGCCTGTAGGTAAGTGGAAGCAGTTGATTCACTGTTCCTTTAAAGTGTATTGCGTATTTCCGAAGGAATTTTCATTGAAAATTACAATACCTTTTAAGTCTAGCTCTATATATCTTTTAGAAAGCTACAGAATGTGCAATTCATTTTTGTGCCTTCATAAAAATGATGCTGAAGTGACAAGCAGGGTCACTCTTCCATGTGTTCAGGCTCCCCTAAACCCACTGGCGTCAGAAAGGTGCTGGTAAATAGCTCTGTCTTTAAAGCTTTAAATAATTGAATTCCTTGGGCTAGCAAACAACCTTCTTAAAACTTGGCAATGTTTGAAACTTTTAGCAAACCTGATATGGAAAGGACACTGTCTAAACAGCTGAATCTGAACTTAACTCCTCACGGCTTGATGGGCAGCTCTGGTTAAAAAAAAAATATGTCAAGCCAAAATATTTTCTCTGTTGTCAAGTGCTTGAAGTTTTTGGATGTGCAGTGCCATTGCCAAGAAATAAAGCACAAAAATAACGCTGAATCTTTGGGAAATGCTTAGAAAAACAAATCACTTGCACTCCCTGCTCACACTAACAAATGTATTGCTGCCAAATCCCTGAGAGAGCAGACAGACCCCACTGAAAAAGTCAAGGCACTTGGAAACCAGTGCTTCTCCATGTGAGATGAGGAGGTGTTGGAAGGAATTTGAGGAAGTGCTTGAAGGAACACAACAGTGCCATGAAACTGAGGGCAATGCCCCAAGTCACTGGGAACCTGCCTAGACTTCTTTAGCAAACAAGTAGGCAGTGAATCTTCTAAGCAGTGAGATGCTCCTGGTTAGCTTTGCAGGAATAGTACATTTTCCTATGTTTAATTATTTAAAGGAAGCTGTATAATGGGTCTTTGGAATTGTGTGACCCACTAATCAATCCATCCCCCTTCTGCATAATGCATGTGGCATCAATGTTGTTCCATGTCAAGGTCACTTAGGAGAAGCTTTGCCAATCTGCTCATTGCTCCTTGCAGTGCAAACACCAACTCAGAGCTTGTGATGCCATTTGCCTGCTGTGCTTGTTTAGAGCCAGCTGTAAATGTTCCCAACAATCAGCACTTAGAGAAGAAGCAAGAAGTCTGTGAATTCCTACATTTGGGTGATATCACTCAAGGTGCCTGACCTTTGGGCCTGGTGGAGGTCCCTTCCCAGTGCCAAGGAACATCCTTGCTGTGAGATCCTGAATGTGAGGGAGTGCTCGTGAGCCTTGCTCTGCAGGGTGGCCCTGCTCTCCAGTTGAGGGTTGTCTCCCAAAACCTCTTCTTCATGATATGTCTGAAAAAAACCCCACCTTTGGGTGCCTGGGCTGGACCTACTGGGCTAACTCCTGCCTTTCAAATCCCTTGCTGTAATCTTAAGGAAGGTGCTGCCCATACCTACTGCCCATAGCAGCCTAGCAGAGCTCAAACCCTCTCCCTCATTGTGCCTGCAGAAGGAGGAGGAAGCTTAGCTTTGGAAGGTGTGCACAGGATCTTGGACATGATGTCGCTTTCCATAAACTCCAGGAAATTGTGTAGGGACTGAGAGAAGGATATGGAAAACATTAATAATTACACTAATATCTCGATTAGATGCTTTCCAGTTCTTTAGCCTATTTCTGGTTTTCTTATCTTATTTTTATTGTATGAAAAGGAAGGAGGAGGTTGCCTCAGTCCATGGCAGTCCTGCCTGAGACAAAAGGCAGTAAATGTCCACTTCTAGGAGTGTATGATTAGTAAACTTCTCATGGCATAGCAAAGAGGGAGTCAAAAAAGCTGTTTGTCCTATGGCATCTCTGGAACTCCTTTCATGAGCCCCAGTGTTGTCCCCTGAAAATCAAAGAAATTTATTCCCTCCATTTAGAGCCATCTATAATTGGCTGACAAAATGTGCTATATTTTAGCCAGACCTACTTTCCATAGAAGTATGTCTAGGAATATTCAATTAATCCATATAATAGGATCCTTTACCTACAACTGCTGATTCCTAGGTCTGGACTGGACAAGTAGATTGAGACAGCCTGCCCTGTGCTGTGGGGATGAATACAAGGATTGCAAGGAGGTTTGTCATGCCAAACGCCTCTGCTGTGTCATGGGTAGTCACACATCTGTTGGTCCCTTTTACAGCTGTAGTTACAATGATTATTAATGAGCTTCATCTCTTCAGTGTTTCAAGGATTTGAATGTTTACTTTAATTTAAGATTATCTGTGCTGGGTAGGTTTTTTAGGTAAAACCTTAGTCCTCACTGGAGAAGTGGAGTTTTGTCATTGACTTTGTAAGGACTAAGACTTTACCCTTTAAATCTACTGGTAATGATAGGTGAGTGAACATGAGCTTTTTCACAAAAAATGCCCTGCAGCGCTTCTGAAATGCACAACATACAGAGAAATATATTGTAGATTTAATGATTTATTCAATGAATGTAAAAGCTCGTTGCATAAAGGAGATTTAAGTGATTATTACCATCTGTCACTAGGTTTCACTGTGCTGCAATAAAAGTGTGTTTCAGATAATCAGCAGTAAACCAAAACCGACAAGTTTCTTGTGATGGCATTCCCCAGCTCTGCCCTTAGAATTGCCTCTCCAGATGGTGGCTATGTGAGGGCAGAAATGCACAAAACATGGAGGAAGCTCAGCTAAAAGCTTCCAAGAGTGCAAAACTGCAAAACTATTCAGGGTGAAAGGGTTGTCCTGGATTTCAGACAGTGGGTACATTCCATATCTAACTTCTACAGTTCCCTAATCCTCTTCCATCCTGTAAAAATATGGGGACACGCTTCCCTATGCCCAGCTTTTTTCTTCTTTTGGTTTTGTTGCATCACTTATCATTTTAACTTGTTTTTTTAATTCTTCCCCAGCTTGCTGAATCTGTTCTCCCAGATGTAAATACAGTTCTGGGTAGGACCTGCTCCACACAGCCCCCTTAAGACCTTCCTTCCCCCTTGCTGCCATGAAAATATAAAAGACAGAGAAAGCTGAGGGAAAGGGAACAAAATCACAGGCAGGAACAAGACTGTGGTGCACTCCTCCTTCTAATCACCTGGGTTTTCTTCCTCCCATCTGTGGTACCCTGTACTGATCAACAGAAGTCCAACAGTCTTGATCTATAGGTAGAACGTGGGCTAGGTTTTTTTTTTTTAATGAACTAGCACTTTCTTTCATATCTACTTTCTTCCTCCGATTTAGAATCTGAAAGAGGAAACTTGAAATTAATATAACAATATAGAAGAGGAAAGAGAATAGTTAACAATTTTGGATTTTCCATCTCAGATCAAAATTAGCAATACAGAAAGTTAGTATTTTGCTATAAGCAAGGAATGAGGACATCAATCATGTTCTCTGTTTGTGCCCTGGGAAAGCCAAAGGAGGAGAGTCTGATTCTGAATCCTACCAAAGATTATTAATGAGTAACAAGCCAGAGAAACATGAAAAAAGGAAAAAAAAAAAAGCTGTTACTGTTATATTGTCTGACTTCTACTGAATCCTTTTCTTGGTACTTTTTGCCAGTTTCCCAGAACTGGGCATTTGGTACTTTCTCATTTTACTAATGCCTAATTATTGCTTTGTTTCAATGGCTGTTGTATTCCATGGATTTCTGTCTCTAGTGATTGTGAGGGACTTAAGGATTTTACAGGATGGGAGAATCAATATTATACATATAAATAATAAACAAACAAATTTATTATTTTTATTGTTCAGACATAGGTTTTTCAGCCACAACATGGGCTGATTCTTTGGTGAGGTATTCTGCTCTACATGTACCTATCCCCATCAATATCTTCTCCCTGTAGGGTGTTTTATTGAGCCACTTTGTTTCCTTGTGTTTGTGCTTTGCCCCTCTCATTGTCCCCACTCATCCCCCACTGTCCTTCCTGAAGACAAACATGTAGGAGAGATACACACATCATCTCTTCATCTGTCTACATAAATGGAAGTGCTGAATAACTCTTTGACAGTCTGAAAAAGACCCAGTTTTGATTCTGTTGTGAAAGCCTGGAACCCTGAGCAAAGCTGTCAGTCAGACTCCGAACAAAGACCTGATTATCTCTGGTTTGGGATCAGCTCTCTGTGGTTTGCACAGTGAATGTTGTTATTGAAAATCCTTCCTGTGGCTGTAAGTGCTGGGCTCGGGCTGTTGTCACTCGTTCCTTTGATCAGTGCTGCAAGGACCAAACAGCTCCCACCCACATGGTTTGATGGTCTGATTGGAAGGTCTTGATCCCACAAGGCTCTGGGAATGTCTTTTTGCTAAAGAAAGTTTTTACAGCTGTAGGATTGAAATGCTTCATGCTTTCTGAGGCTGCAGAAAGACAGTGTTTGCCTGAATTTAATGTCCAGGCTCTCTCTCAAAAAGCTGCAGCAAGTTATTGACAGCAGAATCAAATGCAAACCTTCACAGTTCTGAAATACCTTCTCACCTATCTTTTTAGAAGTATCAGCACAACGATGGTACTATTTCCTTGACTCAAAGGAACAAGGTCAGAAAGTTTTGAAAAGGGGGTGGGATATTTCTCACTAGCAGTGGTGCTGGCTAATTATGTGTCTTCATGAGGATGTACTGGAAATGTGTTCATGAATGGATTTATCCAGACATACACTGCTTGATGCTTGTGTAGTACTGTACAAATTTAATGTACCTTCTAATCAGTTTGAAATAGTCAACATCAAATCTAGGGTCTCTGAATAGCTTCCTCAAGTTTAATTTCCTTGACTTGGAAATATTTTTTGAAAGGATCTTAATATCTTATAATCTCCTGTTTCTGTGGATAGCTGTGTCCCTGCAGTACCCCAGAGGGTGCTTAGAAACACTCTGAACCCCAGGCAGCTCCTGAGACCAGGTATCTCGGCCCATTCTCACCAATTCTTGCAGCTTGTGGTAGGGGTGCTTTGGCAACAGCCCCTGAGACCTCTGCTCCCGTGAGTGCCCCATCACATGGTGAGTTATTTAAGCCGTCTCACAAATTCATAGGTAGACAGGACTTTGTTGTTTTGGATGAGCCTTTGTGGGGATGGCCCCCGTCTGTTTGGAAGGACTGTATTTTGTCATTGAAACCTTTTTGGTCTAAGTTACACTACCTGCATAGTATTGATAAAAATGTTATTCTCCCATGGCCTATTTTAGACTTCAGGTGCCTGAAATATATATATTAATATAACGTTATATGTTTTAGATGTATGCTAAAAGACTGTACTATCAAAATTTGCTCAGGTGGTCCTATCCCAATAATAGCTCCATTTATCAGAATGCATTATTTTTTATTTGCTTAAGCAAATATGTGCTCAAGAGTGGAAGGAAAAGGTAAAGAGGTGTGGAAACCAGAATCATCACCAGTAGGTGAGTGCAGGCGTGTGGGAACTTCACATGGGACCTTGAATATGCTATGGTAGCAAATCCATTGGTGGAGTGAAGGGCTTGATCAAACAGTGTTCTAGCAGAGACACGGCGGGATCAGTGTCCTTAGAAGTGACCATAAATATATTCTACTTCAAATTTTACAGTCTCGTCTGTAAAAGGGCCAAATCAACCTGCAGTCAGGCAAAAAAAGAAGAGAAGAATTACTGTTTCCCTATTGTTGTTCCATTCATGTATAATATTTTGTATACCTTTGTTCATGAAGAAGTTAGGCAACAGTCTAAAAATACACAGCAGGGGAAGTGGTGAGCTGCATTTTTTGCTATTTGTCACAACATTTGTGCTGTAGTTCAATAACTTTTCTATTGTGCTGCAAAATTCCCTCATTGGTGAGTGAGCACAAACTGCAAAAGCAGCTTGTTAGGAATATGCTTTGCTTATCCCTTACATGAACGGAGTTATTCTTCCACATATAAGCTTGAAATGGTCTCTCATTTTGGGATATATATTTAGGATTGGGCCACAGATAGTTTTCTGTCAGCTCTGTGAAATTAATACTTCTTTATGACAGTGTTTTACTGCTTGCTGTATGTAATAGTTTCTTTCATTGGCACTTACGTCCTTTGCAGGGAAAGAAATTGGTCTCTATGACAGTATTCATTGAGTGTCATTGGCTTTCACATTGTCTATTAAAAAAGAAAATTGTGAGGAGCAGATCAGACCTCAATGAGGGCTTCTGAACTGAACCCATTTTAAAGGAGGGGAAGCCAGAACTGTCAAGACTTTGACTTCCCAATTCCTGAAGAGATGTTAATTCGCTCGGCTGCCTGATCTACAGGGAGTAGAAATGAAACTCCACTTGCACGACCTTTGGTGTCAATCATTATGGGAGGCATCTGCATTTATATTGTCAATGCACAAACTTTCCTTACTTCCTGAAGCATGAAATCACCTTTCAGATGAAGAAAGAAATATAACCCTGCATTCTTGGGAGATGTAGCAGTTCCATCTAAGGCTTCTGTTGCACAGAGAAATGTTCAAACACAATATTCTGACCTCAACATCAACCAGGCTCTTGGATGTTGTCGTTTTTCAAGTGAAAGTTACACTACATTTTTTTAAAGAGATCTATTATTACTTCATATTATTTTAGGACTTCTAATGCTCCATCTCAAAGTCTACGGGAGGTTTATCATTAACTTTGATACTGTCAGCAAAACTTGGCCCAGAGTGTCTCACATTAAGTTCTCAGTTAAGCCTGTGTTCCTCTGGCACAGGAAAGAAGAAGGAAATACGTATTTTAATGAAATTTTACAACCTGGAATAACAGGGCTAGTTGGTAACCTGCAGCAGCAGGATACAGCCTGTGCCTGTGATATATAGTCCTTTAATGCACTGAATTCACTGGGGTATTTTAAGGTGTTTGGTACTAGGTCTTTGTGATCTCTGCTGACATTCATTTAATTGAAGGATTCACACAGAGAATTTTCAGGTATCCCATAGAATTCTTTCATTACAAAGCCAGCAAAATGAGACATACTCATACATTTAATTACAATGTTTGGGCAGAGATCATCAATTGGCTGGTAGGGCTTGTCTCTTGCTGGATTTGCTAATGCTCACAACAAAGTTCTTGTCCATCACCTGAATGAGTCAGAGACTTCCTATGTGCCCTGAGTTTACTTGCAGCTCAGAGACCCTAAAGAAAACAGTATTCTTTCAATAAAATTCTGAAAAGGCTAACTTTTAGTTCCAGAGTTGAGGAGATCACACAACAGACATGCCTACTTTATCATTATTTAAAGTACAGAATACTTTTCTTCACTCTAAATGTGCCAATTGGAACTCTGTTTGTGTTGGTACAGCTAATCTTAACTACCTCTGCATGACTGTGGCTGCACAGCCTTCTAGGTGTAGTCTCAGTCATAAAGTGTGCTTCAAACTGTGTCAGCCCCCTAAAGGCTGTCCTCATTTTGAAGCGAATGGGAGAGAAATTTGCTTCATTTTCTAATTTTTTTCTTTGTAAGCTGTGACATATTTCAGTGTTTTTTTGTTATCTGAATCATGTGGTAGAAAGACTTAGCATCAAATGAGGTAAAACAACCCTCAGGGGTCACTGGAGATGGAGGCAGCAAGTTTGGGCCTTTGTTTGCAGTAAAAGCCGTAGCCTCAGTAAAAGGAAGGAGGGTGGAAAACTTAGCAAGACCTTCACTGCACAAATGTCTCAGAACTTTCCTCTCAGAAGGGCCGGTGTACTGCAGAACAAGATCGGGCTGAGTTGTCTCCAATCACAGACATCTCTTGAGCCTGTTTAATATAGCTGCCATCTAGTGACAGAGCTTTCAGGGCAGACTTGGAGAGTGAGGAGATGTATAAGCTTTAAAAATGAACCTTGATTTCAAACTCTGAAGTTTCTGTCAGGTCTCACAGGTGAGCTTGCTGTGCTTGTTAAAATGTGGCCATAGGAAGACAACTTACTTTAAATGTTACCTCCTTCACACAACAGACATGACACTTTGGGAATCAGGCAGGATTGTTTTAATGCTCAGATCCCCCTGATCTTGGTCCTTCGCTGCCATTGGAGTCTATAACACTCATGTTCTTTCTTTTCTGCTCCTCTATTGCCAGATGTCCTATGGGACACTCACGGGCTTTTCATGAAAGATGGCAATTGATAGAGTACAGAAGTCATGTTTCCATGACTGCAGCAGCATAGCAGGGAGCATACAGCAGAGAGCTGTGCCCAACTGGGATGCTTCCTTATCATCCCGAGCCTCCACAGTGCCTGTGTCCAAAGAAAAGGATCCTGTGAGCATTCCTGCCTTGCAGTCTCCAGAGAGCCAGGGTGGACGGCAGCCTGGCCTGAAGGGCTTTGGGAGGGTGTTGGAAGGGAATGCCTTAGGATTCCCTGCCTGGATCCTCCAAATGGATTCCATGGATTGTGTCTATGCATCTTGACAAATCCTTCACATGACAAGGCTGACAATTAAAAAGGGGGAAAAAATAGTGCAGGAGAGATTTTTGGAAGTAAGGAGAGTCAACTTTCCTTACTCTCTTCTAGGTCGTGGTGCACAGGGATCATGAGTCAGCCAGGAACTGTGAGCATAATGGGATTTGAAAGCAGGTTGTTTTGTCTCTGTCAGCAGGCTGCAAGTTTGTTTATGAAAGGCACAAGTTGAACTAAAGATTAAATCTCCCTGATTTTTTTGATCTCCATCTGTTGATAAGGACTGGCATGAGCCCAGCAGCATTATGGCATGAAGCTCTTTACAAGCCTAACATCTCAAAGAAACCTGATTTTCTCCCTCTATCCCTAGAAACTCTCCATTTATTAGAACCTAGAAAGAATAGGTATATATTTTTAGAAGTTGAAACCTTAAAAAAATTTGTTCCTTATTCTTCAAACCAGAAACCAGTTGGCATGACCTACTTTCCCATTTCTGATATCAATAGAATATGAACATAGGTAGGTATGATCCTCTGTTTGCAAAGCTATCATGGCAAAGTACATGAGAAAAAAGAATCTACATTGCAGGATTAACTTCTTTTTTTCCCCTATCAATATGATTTCTTTCTGTGCCAGTTTTGTAGAGGATTTTCACATCGCATCACAGTTCAAGGACCAGTTTCATACCTGGTGTAAGATGTCCTGCATCTCACATGACACATATTTTGGCAGCTCTTGCCATATTTCTGTATTACAAGCACAACATCTGTTGTCTCCTTGGCATAATGAAGATGCACTCTACCCAACAGTCCTTGGGTAATTCTGTATCTTAGCCTAATATCTGTCAAGTTTAGTGTGACTCCATGTTATACATCTTTTTACAAAAGACCTATTGTTCCTAGTCAAGCAGTCTGGGTTCTATGCTTATTAGCACATTAAATAACCTGCCTAAAATGTCACCTGAAGCACTGCAGAAAATCATCAATACCAACTGTGAATTTAGCCCAGATGCTTTGAACTTGTATCTGATACGCCTCATGTCTAATATGTTCTACAGAAAAATTCAGGGAAACATCAAAGTAGTTCTTTCCCATGAGCCCTCACATCCTGCAGAGCCAAGGCAATGGAAAGCAGCCAAGTAAGTTCACACTGAAAGCTGTAGCTCACTTTTCATTGAGTGATGAGTCCGTCACCTCTCGCAACTCGCAGTTTTAAGAAGCAGGAATCCTTCAACCAGGCCCCAGGAGTGCAAACTAGTGACCCTGTTAATCTCTTCTCTACTTCAGTGGCATCTGTCCTTTTTTTCCCCCCTCCCTCTCTCTCTCTCATTTTTTTTTTTTAACCCATCTGTACATCCTGACCAGCAGGAAATCAAAAGAGCAAAAGTAACCTGTCTTCTCAGTAAGTAGGGCACCTTCCATCATGTGGAACAAAGCCATTTATTTTTAAAACTAGTGCCTGAACTGGAACATTTCATGAAGAACCTTTATCTGTGGAAAGCTCTGTGAGCAGCCCTTCTGATCACCCCAAATGTTCACCACACAGTGAGAAAAGCTGCCCTTCGTGCTGGAGCTTGTTCTGGTGGAGGAGCTGGGATAGAGGAGGAATGGAGGTGCACCTTCTGAGTTAGAAAAACCTAGAAATACATGTGCATAAATTAATGTATGCCTGTAGCTTGCTATAGTATGTATCCTCTTCTGTCTGCACGCTGGGGAATATGGGTCTGGCCCTTCAAAATTCCTCTTTTGTCTGAGATCTTTTGCTGGAAGACAAAGAAAACTGTAGGCCACCCTTGAAATGGTTTTGAGTGCTCCCAGATCTGTCCCTGCTGCATCTCTTTTGCAGTGCTGCTGCATCTGGGAGAGGGAACAGACATCTCTGGGTCCACACCATGTTCAGCTCACCGTGATTTGTTCTTTTTAGAGCTGGCCCTTGGCTTGGGAGAGAAGGACTGCTCTGTAATTTGTTCCAGTGTACTTACTACCCCGAGGAGTAACTCTGTGAGCACACACTGTGAGGCGTACATGCATGCCTTTAGAAGGGTCTGGATATACAGGGAGTCTAAGCAGTGAGAAAATCTCACGTGCTTTCAGTAACGCTGTGAGTTTGCTAATGTAAAAGGAATAGATGGTGCCTTTTGTACCATGATTATACTTCTTTGTCTTCTGTGGAGTTTAGGAAGTCTTTTGACATTTGGAAGGGAAAGCAAACCAAAGCCTTTAAAATTAGTGACTTTTAAACCTTGTATTTTCTGTAATAATCTCCCATATCAGTATAGAATACTGACTTGTGGTCTTCTGGTGCAGTCACTTTCATATTGACTTCTTGTGCCTGTATTACCTTTCCATGCTGGAGAATCTGCTGATGAAAGACAGACTAAATATGAATTTCTTGTTCAGGTCATGGCTGAGCCAGTGACTGCTTTGGGACATGGAAAAAATGGTTGCTCTAGCCCAGGCTGTTTTAAAAATGCTTCAGCTGAAAAAGTACAGAACTTTTGAGGTTCTTGGAGGAACATATATTGTAAAGGAGAGTAGGAAACTGAATGGAAAGTAAATATTAAAGGGTTTTTTGCTAAGAAAGGAAACATTTGTCTAGGGAAGTTATGATAAGAAGCTTGTCTGGAAGAGCATGAAAGGTACTCATAAGCTTAGCATCAGCCAGAAGAGCAAAGATACTGGCCTGATTCTTTGTGTACATTTTTATGAAGATGATTCCTCATCTGAAAGCTCTAAATGCAACACACAAAGCATGTTTATGCAGGATTATGTAGTTCTTAAAAGTCTATTCCTGATCAGAAGTTAAACATAAAACTTCAGCATTATCAGTAAAAACAGAAGCAAAACTTCTCACTCAGGTGAAAAAAAAAAAAAAAAAGTGTGACATTTTTCTTCCTTTCTAAATGAAATTGGAAAATAATTTCAGAGTTTTTTTTTTTTTTAAATTTATTTACTCTTCAGTAACTTTCTCTCTGGGTATCCTTTCTGCAGAGAACAAGCAGCTCCTTTTATCCTTGCATTATTTAGAAATCACAGGGATTGAGAATCTCAGAATGACGTCAGAATTTCCAGTTGATTTTCTGTGGTTTTTGGTTTTCATAATAGCATGTAGAAGATTCCTGAAACTGGCAATAAAACAAGAACATAGCAAGTGAATTCACACTTCTTAATGTTTACTAGTTTGGACTTGTTCTTTATCCTGGATGTGAGTAGGGGAAATCCAAGTCCCTGTGGTCAGACTCCTGCAGCCCCACAGGTTTAAAGATGTGATTATGGAGGTCACAATTATGGATGTTAAAGCATGTATGGGAAATAATCCCTGGAGAGAGGGAAAATGCTTAGTTGTAGCTTTTTTAATTAGCAGCCTATATTATCTGTTTATAACAAAGTCTTACTGACAAAGCTAGAAACATTTCTTGAGCTCCAGATGGCTGCTTTTCTTTATGACTTGCTGTAGGGTACAGACTTTGATTTTATATATTTTGATAATCTATCCTGATTATTCAACTAATACTCATTGTTCTCCCTGTGCTGCAACAATACCCTTTGAGAAACTGCAGCATATGGCTTGGTGGGGGAAATCTCAAGGTTAAGAAAATCTTCTTTATCTATGTTTCTCATTGTTTTGTTTCCTTTTTCTTAGAACTGGGACCTGTAACTCTGATAATATCTCTTTAAAAGTTTCCCAGAGACAAGTTTCTCATTCTGGGAGGTTTCTTTCCATGGATAGGGAGAGGTCTCAAAATACTTGCTCATCTTCAGAAGTCTTTTTTAAGGGCACCCAATATGTGAGATAAAGTCCCAATCCCAACCAAGCTAACAGCAACAATAACTACAACAACAGATTCAGATTTTCATAAACCAATATTTGCTAGAGCTTTGTGTATCCCAAACATGGATGCAGTTTTCCTAACTGCTTCAAAATACAGCTGCTTCCCAGTAAAACTCTTTCTTTCTGCAGTGGATTACAATGTTCAAACTGTCTCCTGATTAAAAGCATTGATCTAAGCCTTAAAAAATTGGGAAACCCAAAATATGTGGACAGAGATTCAGGAGAGAGAACTCAGTATAAAATTTTTCATTTGGTTTTTTTAGAAAGATGAAATTGAGCCAAAACAAATGTGCAAAATATTTCTTTTCCTTAAACTCTACAGTGTTGTTGTCAAGTTTGCTGTCAAAGCAATCCAAAAATAATGATTATCATTAGCTGATGAAATGGGTCTGTGATTTATGTGCCATATAAATATTTTGGCATTAGTTCTTTATTCATACCAGGGAATAAACTTGTTGAACCTCTACGCTAGAACAAAAGTGAAAGGAAACATAAGGAAAGTTTTACATGGATATTTTTTTTCTTAGGGAAAAGTTCTTTATTAATATTTTTTTCATATTTTCTGCAGAGTGCCTGGATAAATACAAATGTCACTCCCTCCCAATTTCAAATACAGCATGAATAAAAAAGGACAACTGCTTAAGAAAAATATTTTACTTAACTACACTCAAGGTCTTGGCCATGAGAAATCAATTGAGTTATTTACTATGGAGAGAGACATTCTTTTTTGTATGGGGCCTTACAAAGTTATTCTGCCCTGCTCTGCTACCATTTAATTGTGCAAACTTTTGCCAGCTGTCTGCAAATAGGAGAATTCGATTATAGAAGATGTGAATGTCAGTGATCTGAGTACAATTTGACCCAAAGAAACACACAAGGTTAGATATTTGGGAAGCAATCTCGTCCAAGAAAAGATGGATAAATGACAGGGCAAGCAATGTTCAGTGGGGTAGGCACCATGTATTTATTAAGAATATCCATGTTGCTCACAAGTGGGCCAGCATGAGCGGTAGGATCCTTGAATGTTTGGCACTTGGGAAGATGTTAAATCCCACTACAGGGGCAGTATTCTCTAGATTGCTTTGCCCTCAAGGGGCTTGGCACTGCAGTGGTGCCTTTAGAAGGGACAGAAGGCTCTCTGCCGTCCATAATATTCACTGAGGGAACACAAAAGTGAATTTGATCAATCTTAAAAAGTTCTGCTTAGTTCTTGAGTATTTTCTGCTGCACCCTGCAGTTGTGCCAACTATGAGAAAGCTGAACCCAAATATGTAGTCTGTGACTAAAATTGTCTTTTCTTGTTGCTCTTGCTGGTGCTGCTCTGTATTTACATTTCTGTGGGTGAAAGGACAAACTGTGTGTGATTCACAAATTGGGAACACTGAATGTGGACTTACCCCAAATGTTTTTTTCAGAGACCTCCATGTAGTTGTGACTTCAGGAAAGAACTTATAAACAAAGTGTAAATGAGCATGCAGTTTACTTGACTGATCTATGTGTACAGCTTAATGCTGAGGTTTTTCAGTTAGTATTCACTTCACAAATGAGAGATGTAAAATGTTTAAATTAAATGAAGCAGAAAAAAAATTGATTCTCTCCTTTCCCTCCATCTTTCTTACTAAAAGTTTTTGGCTCTTTCACATTAGTGGCCGTGCTATATATTGGCATTTGCGCTAATGAAGAGCCCATGATGTTTCCTAAATGTTCCACTACAAGGACCTCGTTAATAGCTTCCATTTATCCAGCAAAATAAAAGCTCCTTGCAATCTCCAAGCCACTGTGCAATAGCCAAGGACATAGAAGGGCCATGAAACTGGAGTCTGCCCCTGACTGCGCCATCCTTTACTCCAGCACGGCCTGGTGCTTTGTTCAGGGAGCCAAACCCTGGCACCGCAGGTTAAAAGAAGCTTCCCCAGGGATCTGTGTTTGTTCCTCTCTAGTGATAAGGAGACAAAAATTGGAATCTGTGTGGCCCTGTGGCTGGTCTCACACTGGTCACTGGGAATCTCACTGATCCACGTGGTGCTGATGATTTACTTAATTACAGGGCTGGGGCACTGATATTGGAAATTGCTTCCTTGCCTTGCCAGTTATCTTCACTCCAGAAACCGTGAACCACAGAATCTGTGGCTAATCTTGGAGGTTTTGATCCAGGTGATCTTGGGTAAATCCAGTAGGGCCACAGCACCATTGCCAAGGAGATTTCACGTGTGGTTCGTCTCCCAGCTGACGCTCTATAGCTGTTAAACTAAAGAGTAAAGATTCTTTTCATACTCTAAATGTGATATTTAGTCACAAAGAACAAGGGTAATTATTTTATCTATCTTTTAACAATTAGTCTTGACACATCATAATGGGTTCTGTAGTCTTCATCTAATCAGCAACTTTAAAATGATCATTTAAAGAGCGTGAGTGATAAAGATTAAAAATTACAAATACTAATAACTTCCCATGATTAAAAAAAAATCAATTGGATAGAAAACTAGTTTAATCTCAGTGGAATTGCATTGTATATGAGAAGTCATAAAGATATACAAATGTAATCAGTGCCAAAATTTTAAACATCTTAAGGGGACATTAATATTATTTGCATATATTTTGACTAATTAGCCTTTATTATGCTGCAGAATGCAGTCTTTTAAGATCCTCCAAACAATTTTAAGGTTTTCACCAGGGCTGCTGTTTTATAAAAATTTGTGTTTTCTCTTTGAAAGTAGAAGACTTCAGAATTTGTGTTCTTCTTGGTTATTATATTAGCATCTATTTTCCTAAAACAGGCAAAATTAATCAAACACTCTCTAGGCTGATTTTTTTTTTTTCTCTACTGAACAATGCAAAGTTCAGAGAACAGATTCATTTTTGGAGAGTGTTTTTGCTTGTTGTTTATTTCTCTCAATTTTATTAAAATAGTGAGACAAACCTCTGTGAGTTCAAATAAGACCTTCATAAAAAATGAAAATCCCAGATATTCCACTGTGACTTCCACATCCTCTCTGGTTTTGTTGGGCATCACTGTTTAGGTGTGAAAGCACAGCAAGAATGCTCACCTTCATTGTTTTAAACTGACCTGAGACAACCCTCAGCCTCTTTTTTATTAATCCACAGAAAATTCCATTTCCCTCTGTTTTGAGATGATATGGAAGCCATGGAGTTCCTTGTAGACAGGGTTGGACTTTCCTGGGCTCAGAAAGGAGACAACTTTGGGACTGAAGAAAGGGGTACTGGTTGCAATGTATAAAAAACTTTCTTCATACTGTAGTAGTAATTAGCACTGAACTCATTTACAATGATTCAGTAATGGAAATAAATCCTATGGTGCACTTAATACAGGGGAAAATGAGAAAACTGCTATATCATAGTTTAGAAAGAGCAGGAGCAATTTCTGGAAGCACTGTCAGATATCCCCAAAGGTTTCAGCTACCTTTGCTACATGCTAGAGGCACTGATTTGGAAATGGAACTGATGCTTTCTGCAGTCTAACTCTCACTTTTGCAGAACTGTATAAAGGTTCCTGTTTTGCCATGTACCAAACATAACATAGCTCTGTTGAGGCTGTGACACTGTTTTCTCAAATCTACAGCCAGTGTTTCAGATAATTTAAATTAATATGAGCTGAATGTTTGAACAGAGAATTCTCTGAAAGCAAACAGAACCTGAACAAAATGAAAGATATCACGTCCTTGGATGTTTTAGTAACTGAAAAATCTGATTTTCTTTGGTCAAAATTCTTGAGCAAAAACCACAATGACTTGCAGGGACGATCTCTTCATTTTTCTACCTGCAGGAGCTCTTTAACATCAGATTTGCTGGATTAGTCATTCTGGAATGCTGCTGAAACCTGCTGGTGTAACAAATAAAACAGATAAAAAGAAAAAACTGCAACAACAAAAAAAGAGTTTGACACTGACTCAGCTGAATGCTTTCGCAGTCTCCTTCAGCATCATCTTGCTCTCATAGTAGATGCAAAACTCCATAACCACTGTTGTCTGTGAACACATTCCAGACTTGAGGTGTGTTAGCGAATTCACTCTAGAATATTGGCATTTTTTTTTCCCAAAGGCCTAAGTGCCACAAATTATCTAAAATTTGTCCTGTGATCCAAGGAGTGGCTTCCAGCCCTGTGTCTGTACAAGTGTAGGAAACACTGTCCCTGTAGAGATATTTCCACACTTGAGCTTCTGTAAATGAATTAAAGCAAAATAAGGTGAAAGTAAATTTCAGCTGGAAGTAAATGAGCTGACTCCATTTCTGACCAACTTTGATCTAAATCAATCCCACATAAACCCTAATTAGGCCAGGCCTTGTTCCTCCCGTCAGGCCAGTCCCATGTGTGTTTTTACATGTTGATTTTGGAGTTGCTCTTCCTGTCACTTTGGTGCCCAGGGTTGGCTGGTGCTCATGATGTTTGTTAGCAACGGCAAAGCCCAGCGTGAGCAGGGCCTGTTGCAGCTATCACACCCTGATTCTCTCCACTCTTCCATTGCTGAGCTGATGGGCAGGCTTTTGTTATCAATTTAGTTGGCTTTCCTACAATCTTATGCTGCTTCTCAGGTAGCCTTGAACCACAGCTCTCTGGAAGGAGCAGATGATTTATTTTTGCTGCAGGTAGCTGCTGAAGTTGTTCATTAACTGTTATTGATACTGTAACACTTTTTGCTATAACAGACTTTCTTTTGATTATTAGATCTCTAGGAGTCTCAGGATTATTAGGGTTCTGAAGAACTTACTCATTTTTTTTTCAGTGTCCCTAACATTTGGGTTTTTTTTTTTTAATAATTTGTCCCATTTGTCTTTATTTACTAAAATGTCTATTGGAATCAAAAGAACTTCTATCTCATTTTATCCTTCTGGGGAAGATTTTTCAGAAGTTCCAGTGACTCTGTAATAACTAGATATATGAGGCTCTGTTGTGTGGTCTGCTTCTAGGATACTTACTTGAAATTCTCAAAGTGCTTGAAAGTTATTATATTTACTGTCCTCAAGTAAATCACGTGCAAATAATGTGTGGGGATGAACCAAACCTATTGAGATAGATAAAACTGACTTGGAAAACCAGGTTTTTACTCCAAATCCTGAGATCTAAACCAAACTAATTTTATAATGAGAATATGGCATTCAGCTTAGTAGGTGTTCCCCACCAAGCACTAAGCTCATCAGTAATAAATTTTATGTTATTTTTATTTGTGTTTTATCTGACTTCTGATTTTAAAAAAGTTACTGGAATTTTTTCAGTTCACATAAATGGGAACAGGATTGGACTAATAGCAAGAGTTTTTAAAAATAAGTTTGCCTGCCAATAATCCAGAGGAGCTGTTAGTGCTACAAGTTATTCCAATTGTTTGGTTTGCTTTGTAATTGCAAAATTCATAATTTCAACTTTTTTTTTGTTAGAGTGTTGTTTTTTATAGTTCTTAAAACACTTTTTTTCTAACAGGGCGTTTCTCTTGGGTTTGTCACTGTACAAAACAATGCAAAGCATGCAATTCTCTGCCCAAATTTTCTGGAATTTGTGCTACTTCTCTCCATTTTATGTGCAGTGTATCAAGTAGGTTCTTTTCTGTTGCTTCAGGCTTCTTGCAGGAGGGGGGAGGTTTTTATCTACTGTTATTTAAAGAAGAAAAAAATAGGCTTGAATTGGCTCTTTCCAGTCATAAAACTGCCCAAAGTTTACTTGGCAAAAGCAGGAGCGAAGAACTGACTTGCCAGGAAGGAATATTTCTCTCTACATCCACCTAGATTTACCTCCCCGCTCATTTTAAGAATCTGTCTTTGCCCTTCAGTTCAGATAAAAATCAGACATAGGATTTTGTATCAGTAACAGAGAAATCTGATTAAATAAATCACATTGAGCAGTTTTATGGTTGATCTATTCAAATTCAAAGCACACCCTGAGCCGATAGCAAAATCCGAGAGAATGCCCAAGCACAAGCACCAGCAGGTTAAAGCTGGTGTTCACCTAGTCATCAGCAACTTCAGCACCCAGTATTGCTGTCTTAAAACTTGTTATTATATTTTCTCCTTTTATATTTAATTATGGATACATATCTGTGCATGTTATTCCAAACTTCTATCTTCATAGCACATGAAGATAAGAATATATTTTTGGGAGATGAATGTCTATCCTACAGTCTGGGAGACTTGACACTGAATTTTCCCAGGCTATGAAAGAGAGACTTTTGTTCTAAGCTGCAATATGGTAATGGCAATCTGTCTATTTATACACATCCACTTAATGTGTACCTGTCCTGTGGGGTAAGATTAATGGCCCCATATTTTTAGAAAATCTTTGTCAGTGAACTTGGTTCTCCTTAGTTTTGTACCTGGTGAAACACAAGGGATTTAATCCAGAAAAGTGCTGATGTGTAGGTGTGTTTGTGGTAGAGGCTGGCTGTGGGTGATGGTCGGTAAAGGATTGCCAAGGTTCCATAATCTTTGGGGTTTTTGTTTGCATGATCATCATGGCAGTTGTGTGGTGGCTACATGGAAGGACATGGAGCAATGCACTGTTTTCACCACTTGGCAGATGTCTGAGTGAGGTTTCCATTTGTACCCTTCCAATGGATTGAACCAAGGTTGTTTTAAGGTGTATTTACCACTATTCCAGCCTTATCCTAGGGGAAAAAGTTTGGTTTTCAGCCAGTGGGACAATGAGAAGACATAAAGATGGCTTAAAAATACTTCTGCTCATCAGACTCACTGTCTTACTCTGTGCTCTGTGACTGGAGGTGAAAACTCAGTGCTTTTAATTCTATCAGACAAGAAACCCTGGTTTATTAATCAGATGCAGGTTCTCTATCAGACCATGATGATGATCTGGAATGAATATTTAAAATCCTAATAAGACTGAATGAGTTCAATATTGTTGTTCAGTATTTGAACAGAGATTTTTTTTTTTTTCAATGAAACATTAAAAACTCTGTAAGGAATCCAGTGAACCTTTACTACTCTAAGGTCCTCTTGGACAATATTTCCCCTTGCAATATTCCCACTACTTCGTTTTGATTTTTTTTTTTTGGTAAAAGAAAGATTATCTTTCTTTTGAGCAAAACATTTTCTTAAGGGAATTAGTCCATTACAAGAGCAGAGGGAAAGTTGTTTTTGTTTTTAAAGACTCTTAGAGGATTCGACCTACCCCTTAAATCTCTCAGGTTGATAATAGGATGTTTTCCCAATCCACAGTGCTGTTTGCTAAAGCATTTCTAGAGAAGTACTCAAATAGGATTTTAAACAGGTGGTTTTTCTTTTCAATTGAAACAGGATCTAAACATACATCTTCTTTAGGATTTAGGGGTTTTTAAGCAGCAGTGATGCAGATGGGAATTCAAAACTTGATGCACCTCAAGGACTGATGTATCTGTCCAGACTCTTTGAAAATTACATCTTTTATGGCAGGACAAGGCATGTCAGATGCAACTTATGAGACAAGACTGGCTGTTTATTTCATGAAAAACCTATTTTTATTATTTCCATTCATTTCTGCCACCAGGGAAAGCTACTGATCCTAAGGTATTGTGCAGATGGTTTGACTTTCTGAGAACTGAACTTGGTTTGTGTGTCAGATTGTGACATATTTCTCTAAAATTTTTAGTGGGAATGACTTGTTGGCTGACAACAAGTAGGTCTGTTGCAGGGAGAAGATTAGAACAGAATTGTTCTGCCTCATGGCCCAGGCTTCTAACTACCTTAGAAAGCAGCGACCTCCCTCATTCTGTAAAGCTGTTATAAAAAAATCATGGTGTTTTTTATTTTTGTTCCACAGCTGTCAAAATGGTACTTAGTATGTTTATTCAACAGACTGTGAACTGGAGGTGTACTCACTGAGCTGATCCTGTTTCAATCATTGACCTTAAGTGGAAAGAAGGGAAAGATCAAACAAATATTTTTTTTCTGATCTCTGAAAAGCTGCCAAAACTAACGAAGTTGAATTCATTTGGGACAAACTAGATGCTTTTGTTTTTCTACCTCTTTCAGCTTAGTTGTGTTTTGGATGGCGCTCAGCTGCTGCAGTTGGAATACAAAACAACAGTATCAAACCCCTCTGAAAGTCAGGTCTGTCTTGTGTAATTGCAGTGCCACCCAGGAAACACTTGTTTGTGTGTCTTCAGTGTGTATTATTCTTATCTTCTTGGTAAATAGTCCAAATTCACACAGGGGGCTCGTTCTTGTTTTGTTTTGTTTTTTTACACAGGGGAAAGAACTGGAGAAATAATTTGTCTTTCCTGCACTTCTTTAGCTTTTTCACAAGAGACCAATCTAAATCAAGGGCTGGCCCAAATACCTCTACTTTTAAAAATGGCAGAGGTTAATTTTTAAGTATGAATGTCTTCTCTTTTTTTTTTTTTTTTGTGTGAGACAGACTGCTGATATGAACCCCCCTGGAACTGTTGTGTCCTCGTGCCCAATGCTCTGAGGTACACACATGTGTTCCCTGTTTAGCAACCTCTTACCCATCCATCCACATGGCACAACCTGTCCAATATTTACGTGTTCTCCAGGTTTCATATGCCGGGAATAGACCTTAAAGCAAAGCTATATTTCTTAAAAGGTCGTTAAAGCTTTCCAGAGGCAATATTTTTCAGTGAGGTTCATGAAGACAGTGAAGTGGTGCCATGTTGGTGATGAATGTAAGTTAAATTATGTGGGCTGATCGTATATGGCCCAAGACAATCTCATCCCCTATTGTCTGCTCTTGGTTTGGTTCTGGCTGTGGGCTCCTGGCTCCCCTTGAGCTAAGATGATTTATTATGGAGGTCATTGCTAAGACTGGGGGTGGATTGTTCGTTATTGGAGAGGTCATTAACATATTGTTTGTGCATGAATCAATATGGCCCAGAATATTTTATTCACTGAATTACAACTGAAACAAACCTACAAGAACGAAATCGAGGTCAGCTGTACCAGCCTTGATTTCTTAGGTGCATTAGTCTGTATTCTGGCCCCGTGATAGAATAATTTCTTTCCCAGGGTGTAAGTATTTATAGGTTTAAATAAATAAAATCAATATTGACACTAATACATGAAAAGCATTTAACTCCCTGAAAGTTTCATGGGTTAAACCAAGCCATCCTACAGAGAACTTGGACTTTGGAAAGTTAATTTTAATATTTTTTTCTTTTGACCTCCTTCATTTTTATTTTTGTCTCTCTGTATTGCACTGGAAGTCCAGGCAGGCTATTGTCTGTAATAATTTTTTTTGAGAATTCAAAGACCTTTCAGTTGTATTGAAACCACCATGGATGGTTTATGGCTATGTCTGTTCCTTTCAGTCGTATTTTATCATTTATTCATCAAAAATAGCAGCTTGGGGGAAAACAAAAATGATTTCAAAATGGTTTTGGCTGAGTTGCGTGGGGGAAAACATTTTTGCAGCTTTAAGGCTTTTCATTAAAAGCAGCACTTCAGTTTTGTGAAGGTATGAACATTCTTATTGAAACATAGCTAAAAGTCCCAGTACTTTTTGAAACAAAAGTCTAAATTTACACATAGTTCTGAAGTCAAATTATTTTCCTCCAATTGCTGATGTTGGTTATTCTGCATCTTCCTTCTAGACTCTCCTCTAATTTTCAGCCTTAATATTGCAATGCTTCATCCTTATAATTTCCCTCCCTCTACCCAACACTGATTTATTGTTTCAGTATGAGACCACAGAAGAGATTGGTATGCAACAGACTTGAGTAGAAATCTCTTCGTAAATACCTTGGCTTGTGTGACCTTGGCCAAGACATTGCATTGCCCTTCAAATAATGACCTACCTCTGTCTTGTCTCGTGTGCTCCCAAGCACAGGAGATGCTGTGACCCCGTAGAGCAGCAATCCAGTCCAGTCTGTCAAAAAGAGCCAAAGATGTAAAGATCTGGCACAAGACAAAAAGGCTGCAGTTGCAATGGATGTCAGGGCTCACTGTAAGGTTGTATTCCTTTGAAAACCCTAGCCATGTTCATCATCCTAATTTGTGATGAACACCAAAATGGAGCAGTGGGATCAGATCAAGCGCTTCACAGCAACTGAGATTAGGAAAAGATTCTAAGAAACACAGGTTTCTAATGTAGCCCTGGCTCTTTAATTTCCATTTCTTTGATAACATGTCCAAGCTCCTTTGAGTCTGAATTTCAGGTCAGTCTTGTCCCTCTATGGACTTATGGCAGGTGTGCCTTTAGCCATGTTAAGGCTGCTAAAACTTGTGATTTTAGTATGAACTTCATCAGAATGAGTAGAAAATGATATTTATTAGTGAGGATTTATGGTGTGTAAGTCCTCTGTGCTGGATTTTAGGTTAGAGATTCATTGTGCTGTTATTCAGTTTGGTACTTACTATGACTGGTTTACGTTTTTCTGAAGGTTTATCATAAAATATTTTAATATACTGCCATATAGCAAAACCTGTGCCATAGGAAGGCAGTGCAGTGTGGGCTGTTTCTCAGACCAGGTATCCTTTTGCTCCTCATGGGATCCCAACTTCCAGGGCTTTGTAGCAGTGAAATGGCTCCATGCTGAACCTAACCCCAGATAAGTAAGGGCTTTTGTGTTTCAAATTGACAAACAAGGGGTTATTTTTTCCCATATCAAGGTAGGAAATGAATGGTGGGAAAGGGATGTAATGTTCTTAAAGCATTGTGGAAGCACCACTTTGGTCTCAATAAGAGCTGTGATACGTTTACCTCATTGCTATTGCTCCATCACTGTTGAGAGGCCATTCAATAGTACAGTAAAATGAAGAATGATTTCTGAGGAATGGAGGGAAAATTTTTAGTGTTTCTAGATGGTAAATTTTGAAAAAAGTATTGAAAACAGTATAGGCTATGCTTTCCTCCTTATTTTCCTTTTAAAACATTAGAATTCTATTGCAGTTTTGGGTTTTTTTCTGCTCTTTTCTGCAACTAATTAATATGCAAGGTATCTTCACTGTACTTTGTTGGTCAAAGTCTCTGTGTTCAAAGTTTATTTCATGTTGCAGATTCCTCTGTTTGTACTAGTGGAAGGTGTTTTTGACACTTCCTTTTTAATTATGGAGATTTTAGGACAAATAATAACATATTCTATATGAGTACTGCTTTTTTGGTATAAATTTCACTACCTTATAAGAGTGAAAGGATGGAAGTTGCCTTTGGATGCATGTGTGTGTGTGGTCCAAAGGAATTTGGTTTAAAAGAGGATTAATTTAAGGTTTGATAGAAATTCTCTCAGGGCAGTAGAAAAGCTTCCATTGGTTTCAGTAAATTGACTCAATCCAACAGGTAATTAACTCAGGAACCAGACCCAAGTTTTATGGTATTTACCAAATGATCATATTTGTAGTTCACTTGCAGTGGATTCAGAGACACTGTTCGTTACCCTTCACTGAGTTTCCTTTTCTCGGGTCTTTCTGGTTCTTTGCTTTTCAAAGTTGAAGGGGAAACAAGAAGATCAGGAGTTCCATCATGAAAGCTGCACAATGTAAAAGAACTGACACCTGCTTGAAAAACAAGCAGAGTTAAACAGGATTTGACAGGTTGCAGAAAAGAGAGAGTGAACAGGATGGGAACAATGAGCAGCAACTAATTATTATTTCACTGGTCACCACAACACATTAAAAACTTCCAAAGGCTATGAAATTAATTGCATGCAGAACAGCACTCAAGGTGCTTAATATTTAGTCTCTCTGGGACAATTTGCTAGAGACATCATTTGAACTACAAATACAAAGCAGGGAAGAAGGGCCTCTCTCTGGCTGTGTCATTCTTCATTTTAATGAGGAAAAAATGTCACACAGAGCAGTGTGAATTTGAAATATTATAATGTGCTTCAGTTTTATGTCGGAGTAAGTATGTTTCTTAAAAGAGCACTAATGATTCTAAATTCTAGACCTTGTTGACAAGACATCTGCTTACTTGGCCTGTAGTTTGTGTCTCATCTAGAAGCTCATTAACATATATATTAAAAGAAATCTATTAAAATATTTGCATTTTAAAATGAATCATAACCCCCCAGTTTCCCTTCCCCCATCTTTCAGAAACTTGTTTTGGTCTTGCAAAACATTCCACTAGGGAGACTGGAATATTTCAGTTATTTTTGAACCATTTAACATTTGGGTAATTCTTATAATTACTTTTCTCTTTAATTGTTAAAGCTGGAAGGCTTATATAATATTACTTTCAAAATTCATAGTTCAATGTAAATAATCTTTGCTGTATCCACAGACCTCTCAGCTGGATGCTGACTTGAACCCTAAGGGTGCTCATTCTTTCTTTTGGTCTTATTTATTATTTTCTTCTCTCCTCATCAGTTTTCTATTATTCTCTTTCCTGCCTCTTCATCTGTCTAGAGGCACATGTATTGGGTGAAACAGCACTTGAAGCCATGCTGGTTGTTTGTTTAAACAAATCATATTAAGATGAAAAAACAGATGATTGCAGAGATGTAACAAATCTGATCGAGAAGCTCATCAGGCTCTTGAGGGTCTGTCATTTCAAGGGAATCTCCCACCTGGACTTGTGGCTCAGAGATTTTTCATGTCAGCATCCTGGTCTAGCACGGTGTGCAGGAAGTTCCTTCTGTGTTGCCAGGCTGGGTTTGGTGTTCTGAGTCTCCTGCTGTGGTGGGGCTGGCAATTGTGAGAAAAGCAGAATACAGCCACCAGCAGAGGGGCTGCCTGCTGTCCAGGCTGTGTCTGCGTCCTGTTAGTTGGGAAATCTCTGCACAAAGAATGCTACAAGTGCAACAGGGAAATCACAGCTGGGCAGATTCAGCTGTTTCCTAGAACCTCCACAGCACAAAACATCTTCAGAACAAGATGTTTTTCCCAGCAACACCAGCTAGCAGAAACTAAATAAAGAGAAATATTTGCTTCATCTGCAAAACCAGAAAGGTGATCTCCTCTGAAGGTGAATGGGAGGTTCTGCCACCTCTGTTGGAAGGGGAACATAGCATTGGTCTGTTAATGTGCTCACTGTGAGTAGCACCCACTATCACTAAGCTGACATTTATTTCAGGAAACAGATTCCTGAGAAGGCAAATCTGTAGCAAAGATGAGATAGATCTACTTAGGAGTACCACAGGTTACACTGGGAAGAATATTTCTTGGCGGCAAGACTACAAAAGGGCAATTTTGGCAGCTGAGGTTCTCATACCGAACAAGGAGACATTTTTCTTGCCAGATACTCCTCTTCCAGCTTCCTCTTAAAAATCTTTTACAGCATCAGTTTCTTAAAAGATTCTTAGTGCCTTCTTAGGCTTTTAAACCATTTTCTTGCATATTGAAAGCAGCTGTATGGGGAAAGGAAAGCTCCTGCTGCTTCTCAAAAGCAGTATGTGTAACATCACAGTGGGAAATAACATGTTTCATGAACTTGATTTATCCCCTCTGCTGTGCAGTATAAATCCTCCTTCCTCACTGCATGGCCTGGACAGGCATTTTTGAGGGCCTCATCCTGCCTGGTCCTGAACAAAGTGCAGAGGAATGATTTAATTAAAAGCAAATATTATTTTTGGGAACTGTTAACTCCTACACATACTCTGCTGCCTAGCAGGGGGAAGCACTAAGTAAAATCACAGGAAACAGTAAAAACATTTCCTACCTACTGGAATTATTAAGTATTTGCAGTACCTAATTCATTATTTCAAAATCACAATTATAACCCATGTGAAGCAGTGCAAGATAATGCCTCACTTAAGACAGCATGGTCTGTTCATTCTGTTTCATAAAAACAGAACATAGAGGACAACCTTCCATGGCTTCCATTTTAGGATGTTTTTTTCCTCTTAGACTATGCATTTTGATGTCAGTTTTAATGGTTGTCACTTTTTTTTTTTTTAAGCGGCAGCTGCTCCATTCCTGTTCTTGGAATACCTGAGTCCCTTGCAGTTCTTAGCTTGCTTTTGGTCTCCAGTTTTTGTGTTGGTAGTTTTCACAGAAAACCGAGGCAGAGAAGAAAAAAATCATAATGCATGTGAGAATGTTAAACTAATAAAATCTGTGGGAGTTAAATGTTTTCAACTGAGTGAGTCACTTGCTGTCGTGCAGGACTAGAAGTAAATAATCCCCAGATGTGGCAGTGCTCCTACCTCCTGACCCAGGCTGCAATTTCAGTCCTGCTGCCACTGCTGGTTGTCTTTGGATGTGATGTACCCCATTGAATATTCAAAGCCAAGGAAGTTCGCTGTTTCTCACCTTAGAAAATCTGGCTGTTGATTTAGATGTCTGAACATCTAGTCTTGCAATGGACATTAAATACTGAGTTGCCAAACCCCGAGTGTCTCTGTCCTGGTTGTGTGCAGTCTGTGCAGCGTCATTGTGTTCATGAGGGCAGCACCCGGGCCATGATCAGAAGCCCATCATGGTTGCTACTGCTCAAACCCAAAGTCCCTGTCCTGGAGTTTGAAATCTCTTAGATATTAAAGGGGTGAGAAGCTTTGTTGGAAACCTGGGGAGCTGAAAGGTCCTTGAAAAATGTTTCACCCATCACATGGGCAGTTTGTGGTGGGGCTGGGAAACGTTTCTGTCTGCAGTCTTAGGCCTGTGTACAACCCTCATGGATTTATAGCCCAGTGACAGTCACTGATGAAAACAAAAAGCTGTTATGCTTTATAAAAAGTGTTGGAGTATTTCATCTCTTTATGTCTGTTGTGGTGTCCCTCCCTCTCAGCATGGGAGAGAAAGGGAGCAAGATCATCCAGATAACACCGTCCTCAGCCAAGTGTGTGCTGGTTCTGTCACTGTGCTGTGGTTATCTGCAGAACAGGAACGGAAGATGAGTATCTAATCTTTAAAAGGGGCTTTGGAAGACTACTTCAACCTTTACCCTGCTCCAGTTGTGCTCCCCTTAAATCCTAGAGGGATCTAAATATCTTGTGTTTCCTAGATGGACATAAGTGTACCATGCTGGGACCATCCAAAGCAGCAAGTGGGAACCAGGTGGTGAGAGAGATTTTCACATAAAAGTAGAACTGGAGAGGGTTGCCTTTTCAGCTTTCTTCTTTTTTGTTTGTTTCTTTTTCCTAACAAAGAAAAGTGGAACTGTGCATGTTGGAACAAACCAGTGGGAGTGAGTGAAGGTCAGACAAGGAGGATTATTCCTTGAATGTTAACCAGAAATGCCAACTCCCAATTCAGAGTGGGTTGAATTCTTTCTCTATGTCACAGTGACTTCATGGACTCCCAAACAATTATTTGGATCTTGATTTTCAGTGAAACTTTTGAGAAATTAGGAATAAATAAACCTTTAGTATCTGTGGGGATTCTGTCTAGATTAGCATCAGCCTTAATTAGCCCTGCTGCTGGAACATGTTCAATTCTGGTCTCCTAAGACAACCTTGTTCCTTCAAGAGTGTTCTGACAATACAACCTGACTTTAGGGCTGATGAGAATGAGTTTGCATCACCTCATGGCACTGGCTTGCACATGTTTTCTGGCACTGCATTTAAAGGATGGAAGTCGCCGTATGGGAGAGAGAAGATGTAAAAGGCCACATTCTAGAAGAGAGTGAGTGCTTTCCTCTGCCACTGTGGGAAGACAGCAGGCTAAGCTTATGCAGTTGGAGGTTTGTTCTTTAACCTCAATGTCTGTTAGGTAAGAACTGGTTGATTTATGACCACAGTTTTATATATTTAAATTCAGTACTAATTTCGCTGTATTTTCCTTCAGTCTGGACTGTGCTGCCACACAGAACAGCTACACCTTCAAGAACACACTCTCTGCCCTCGCACAGCTGGAAGAACAATCCTGGAGTGGACTGTGCAGCACTGGCCAATTGTAACGTTTCAGGATATTTCAGTGAGATTTATCTCAAGTGAACACAAAGCGCCTCTGGCAGCTCCACTTCATGAGGTCTCTACCCACAGTCTGGGTGTTATTCTGAATGCATCAGGCTTGATGTAGCTGTAACAGAGACTTGATTGGCTCTCATGTCTGTACTTTGGGATTCAAAGCACTGTCTTTCCTCTTCCCAAACAAAGGCAGAGCAATGAAAATAACTGCAAGTTAGCAGGTGTACAGTGGAGATTGGGAATAGCTTCAGCAGCTCTCCCATCACACCCCTGCCCTTGGGACACAGGGGCTGGGGAGTGCCTGCCATCACTCACAGAGCCTGCTCGCTCCACAGCACCAGAGGAGTCAAAGGCACTTAATTCTTTACAGGAGGTGTTTATGGCATCAGTCTCCAGGGCAGCGTGAGAATTAGAAAAAGGATCATGTGTGTACCTGTCCTTGCTGTTAATTACCTTGCCATTGAATAAAACAGAGCAACACAAAATGGCCTTAGGAAATATTTAGACTGGCTGGAACATAAGGTTAAAGGTTTCTAATCTGCTTTATGATGGATGGGCCCAGTAGTGCTGAGGGGTGGGAAGCATTTCTTTCTCTCTTTGGTTATAATATGGCTTGAAAATTTTCAGAGAGCAAACTTCCATTGCCTCCCCATCTGCAGTGCAGCTCCAGTCCCGCTCCCTGATGTTTGCACAACATTGCAGCAGTCTCTCGCTGCTGGAAGAGCAGAAATAAGATTTCCTAGGGAAGCAGGATCATATATTGTCCCTCTGTATGTTTTGGCGGGAAGTATAAATGGCAGCTGCTTTTTTGCTTTATCCATCTGTGAAGTTTAGCTATTCACAACCAATTCCACTCTATAGAGTTCTCATGTATGTTTCAAAAATAGAACATCTTTAAATGAAAGTGAATTCTCATTTTTAATTTATACAAAGGTTAGTGCTTCTGCTCCTAAGAGTTGTCTTTGAATTGGTGTGAGAAGGTTACCTTGTCCCTTCTAACATGTACCTATATCTGACAGCTGGTCTCCCTCAAAGAAACTTTCCAGCTCAGTACTTTCAGTATATAAATTATATGCGATGAAAATATTGTCTTTTCTAAAGACCTTTTTTAAAAAAATCTTGGGTCTTTATGTGAAGAAATTTCTGTATGTATAGACAAGAACTTCAGTAGTGGAATAATATTCCCCATCCCAGTTAAATTCTCCAGAGTCCTTGTAGATCATAAAAATATAATTCCAAATTCTAGACTAGATTAAACATAACTATGCAAAGAACCACAGCTCTGATTTTGAAAAAAATCCAAGGTCAGAGGGGAAGGGTCTTCTGAGTAATACAAGGCAGCATTTTGCTGCTCAGAACTGCTTGAACATTCACAGTGCAGAATGTCAGTCAATCCCTTTTCCCCCTTCACTCTTCCCTCTTTCTCTTTTTCCATCAGCAGCTTTTAACTAATAATCTTCAGAGCTCAGTGATTAAAAAGTCTTTCTTGTGAGCAGCATGAAGACACTACCATCCTTCATGTTAGGCTGGGAACATCAGCAGCGATCATCTCTATAAAAATGTGCACATTTTGTTAAATGCTGTCATTTATTTCAATGCGTTTATTGCCATAAAACTTCAATGACAGTTTAATTAAGAGCTTAAATATTTTATACTACAAAGTAGAAATATTTATGAAGGAGCTTGTCAGAGGCAAAATATTAAAAGAAAACAGGTGCTTTTGCAGAAACACAAATAAAATGTCTAACAGTAAACATAAAAAAAATGAATTATTAATCATGGTTCTTTTCATTACTTTTGAATTGCCTTATGAAGATTTTGTGTCTGACAAAGCCTGTGGATGTGCAGTATTGTTTTACCCGACCACTTGGTCCTCCTATTTGTATCCTGTCATGTGGCTGGACAGATTATTTCCTTCAGGAAAACATCTTGGGACCAAACAAAGGTGAAGGTTGTAAATTAATGTTGTGCAGGACGGGACTGAGAACCAGAAAGAGCCAACCAGACATTTGCAGGAATGTGTAAAAAGCTCTGAGAAGGCACCTGAGCTGCCAGGGGGGTGTTTTTGTTGCTGTAGGTGGGTCTGTGGATTTGGCAAGAGGTATTGAGCTGCCATAAGGCCTGGTACAGCTAAAAAAGCCTTTCTGAGTAGGGAAGCTCTGCAAAGAGAAAAGGGAAGAGCGCTGATGATTTGGTGTTTTTAGGGACTGAGGCTGAACACTGGTGAAAGGGAAGTTTGCTCACACCTTGGTATGTGTTTGTGGAATGGTGCTTCCCTTGAGGATGATCCCTGACTTTATCTGGAGTTGGTTTTTCTGCCTTCTGCCCTTTGTCTAAAGCTAAAAACAAAGAGAAGAAATGCTTATCTGCAGGCTTTACTCCCACAGTTAAACTCTGATTTTTCCTGCCAAATGTTTTCTGAAACAGTGAGACTATGAAGGTAAACCAACCTTTACTGTACCTTCGCACTGATGGCAGAGTTATTTTTCCAAAAGATCCTATGCCAGGTGAATGTCCTCTGTTTCACTGATGTATCATCCCGTTCCACTGTAACCAACTGCCAAGTGACTTTGTTTTCTCACTCCAAACCCTTAATGGAGCCATTAACATTTTTTCCAGCAACTATTGTTGAACTCAGTGGGTGCACTCGGCTGGCAGAAATCCCACTGGCCGCAGTGGAGGCCAGATTCCACATATTGCTGTTTCTCTGTTAATTAGTGGATTTATGTTTTTTCCCTTTCCAGTCTTCACAAACAATTGAAGGAGCTGCAGTGGGTGCTTCTCATGCTGTCTGCTGCTTAAGAGAGTGAGGGAAGGAATTAAACTGTTTAAAACACATTTATTCTTTGTGATGTAAATTCAATGACTCAATTCTAGGTACAAAACAGCCAGCGAGCTGGTCTGCAAGCCTTGCCAATGTCTCAGTACATGAAATAATGAGTGCCTGAAATACAGAGGGTTCCTGTAAATGAAACAGGGGAAACAAATTAAGTGTAGCTCATGACTAGAGGCTCAAAACTCTGTATCCAGTGCTGGCTGTAATATCAATCCTGTCTTAATCTAGAGTTAACAAAGAAATTGGACTATTGGTTAAGAATCTTGCTGTCTTGAGAATCAGAGCATATTCCCCTATTAATTCTTCCATCCAGGGAAGCCTTACACTACTGTTGTAGATTTTTTTTTCTTTTTGCTAAGCAGTCCTTAACTTTCAAAATACAAAAATACTGATCTTTCTCCAGCTTTAGCATCCAAAATCTGGTGGAAGCCACGGGGAGTAAGTTGTCTGACTCAAAACAAAGGACAGAGCTGTGGCTTCATTGGTGGGGAAAGGAGGAGAAAAATAGCTCTTGTCAGAGAAGCCGCTGGTTGGTTAGAAATAGAAAGCTGCATAGTTTCACCTGAAGAATTCCTTCTTACAACTATTTATTTTAGTCATCTACTCTAAGACAGCCAGTAAAATAAGCTGGGAGAGTCGTGTGCCAGTTCAGAATCATTTATCCTATGGATAATGTGCTCAAAACTCCCTCATGATGGCATTAACCTTTGGTTGATTCAATCAAAGAGCCTCACATGATTCCCAAGCTGCTGTGTGCTCTAGGTCTGAAGGGAGTGCAGTTGAACATTATTCATCTGGTAGCAGTGAAATTAATTAGGCAATGTTTTAGTTAAGAGTAGTATAGTGAAGGTGCTCACTCATAGGTTATAGTTCTATAATTACAGTAAATCAGATTTTTCTTTCATCTTGCCTTTACCTTTCAAACTTAGAAGCCATTAAATGTAAACTTCTTGCTTCCCTCCCTAATCACCTGCTATTTCAAATGCAGATGTACTTTTAATTACCCATCAGTGCTTGCTTGACCAGCCTAAAAACTATTCTTTCTTGTGTAGGTATGTTTTGGGTCATACCTTCCTAAATAACCAACGAAAGGAAAATCTGTTCTGTAAGGAAAAGCGCTGAAGAGAAAAAGCATTGAGGTCATCCTGCTGAACCCCAGCAACAGAATAGTAACGTTGGAGCAATGCTAGCGGATCAAATATTCACTAATCTGAGTGGGAAGAGTGGGCTGACATCAGTAACTCATCAGGGCCTGCCTTTGCAGCCCTGCTACTGCTCCTGCAGCCCTTGGCTCCTAATGCCAGGAGTTTTGCTGGCCGCTTTAGGGTGCGGAGCGGAGCAGCTTCCTTTCAGGGCTCTGTCTGTAAAGGGGGTTCCCTTTGAGTCCTTGGTTGGCAAGGGTGGGATATGGCCCCGTGCTGTGCTGCAGTTCCTGCAAATCTGTCCCCTTGCTGCTGTCTGTTGTGATTTGTTTACTTATTTATTTAGTTTTTCTTCATTTCAGTCCTCCTTGGTCTGCCTGTGTTCTCCTAAAACCAAAGTCTGTTCATAGCCCTGGGAATATTTAGCTGCTGTCAGTAGAGTGTGTTCATCATACTTGGTGGGTTTTTTAATGAGGACTTCTTAGAGGAAAAAAAGAAACAACCTAAAAACTCAAACCACCCTTACTATTGTGTATGATTTACGGTGTCAGAGGAGCTAATTAAAAATAATAGGGAGGAAACTGCCCAGATGAAAACAATTGGAATTGAATCCAAATGGAAATCTGTTTTGGCCTGTCTTGTACTTTCTTCTGAATTTTGGAGCTCTTATTTGAGCATTATGGAATGAAATTTATTTTAAAACAATCCAAGGTCATCTGAGTGTAGAGTGAGTATGGAACTTTTGTGGCTTTTGTATCTGCCTCATTACAACCTTTTCAATGTGTTTTTTGAACTCATTAAGTACTTCTTAAAAATTGCATATTTAAAGAATACAGCTTTACAGTAGTTAATGTATTTTATAAGAACAGTTTAGATGTTACCTTAGGAAAACTTTCTATTCCTATCTCATTAGCACTAGATGCTCTTGACGTTCCTTGTTGCAGTTTCTGTATAATTTCACTGTTTGTTTTCATTGTAAACCTTGTGTTCCTCCACATAAAGAGCAAATGAGCGCCTTGTGGGCTGGAAAAATGACAAAGTTCTACCCTCTTTACTTATATTTCTGAGAATCTATTTTAGATGTTTTATGAACAGAGAAAACTATATTTAACAATGCCAGTAAAACAAACTGAGAAGCTCCCAGGCACGTAGACAGTGTGCCATAGGTTATAAATATCTGCCTAAGACTTATTTCAGAGGAGGGAACAGTGTGGACTCCTTTGCAGTTAAGCAAGAAAATTCTTGTGGCCAGTGGTAATTGATCCAGCTGGCATTTGGGTTAGCTCTAGATGAGAAACTTGCATTCAAGGTTTTTATTGTCATTATACAAGCTGTCCAAGTGTTTATGCCACGTCCCTGTGGAAAACAAAAGATGATATATATGCAATTTGTTTCTGGTGTTTTTGCTGCTACAATGGAGGCACGTGCTGGCTTAAAACGAGTAAAAAACATCAAATGGTTAGGGCTTAAAAATGTTACTTAATAGAAATAACCTATTTTTATTGGCAACCAACTTCATCAGGCTTTATCAGTACAGCACAAAGTGATAGAAGGTTTTACAGTCTGTGTAGGGTTGTGACAACCCAGAGCTAATCCCCCAAAAGGGGAAGATGTGCAGTTGAGGTCCAGCTTGGGGCATGGCTGGGCACACAGAGGGAGCTCCCTCGAGCCTGCAGGAGATGACAGGGACGAGCTGTCAGAAACCACAGGGCAGTGTGTGCACACCAGAATTCTTACTCCAGTCAATTAAAGGGCTTTTGGCCATAAGTATCATAGACTGGCCCACTTCCATGAGTCTTTGAGAGAGTCTGGAAAACCACGGCAGGTTCTGTTCCTGAGCAGTTGGCTTTGAGGAACTCGTAGGTTTTCTGCTGGGCTGTTGGGTAGGGCACTGCGTGTGAGGCTGCTGTGCATAACCCCTGAGCCGAATCCATTTCAGTGACAGCATTAGGAAATTGTTCCCTTTGAACAGCCATCCTTTGGTGTGTGGATGGCTCCAGGGGAACCCTTTCCTGTGCTGGAAGGTGAAGATGAGGGTTCAATTCCTAGCTTGTCATAAGATGGTTCTTCATCAAGTGATGCTGTACGGTCTGTAGGTGTGTGCCAAACCAGTATCAATTATCTGCCCTAACCCTCTTTCACGTCAGTGGGTGACTATCTTGTGGCAGTCACAACTGTTACACTTCTTTCCCCAAATATATAGAAACATGAGGTTAAATACTGTCTTGAAATAGTTTTTTGCTGTTTTTCAGAACTGTGTATGAGCTGGTATATAAAAAAATGTTGGTTTTTTAAAATATTATTATTTTTAATAGCTCCAAAGTCTCCAGCAGTGCGTTCAGAATGCAAATTAATCAAGGGTCCTGTGGATAAAATATTGTGTGATCATGTAATTAGAACCATTCATATATATAGTGGGGCCAAATTGAAGTTGCATGGGCAGTTCTAATTCTGGCAATTCTTAATTTTGGAGTGCTTGGCTTAGCAATAAAATGCTGTTTTATTGTAGTTCTTGGATGTAATTGAAAATATACTGGGAGATGAACAAGTGAAGTAGGAAACAACACTGAAGATAATTACAAGCAGATCTTCATTTCAAGCAGAGAAGTTAATCTTCCTTTGGACTCTTGGGTCTGTTTTAACAGGGTAATTAGCCATGGACCCTGTGGCTCTTGACTCCCAGTCCCAGCTCAAGCCTCTGTGTCCTAATAAATGAGGACACACAGTTCTGTGGCTGGGAGAAGCTGTCAGAGGCACATGTATTATGCATGTTTGAGCCATAGGAAGAGCAGTGGGAGGGAGCTGGACTCTGCTTGCTTCAGCAAGGACGTGTGTCCAACTGGTTTCAGTGAAGCAAAGAACCACTGAAGCAATTTAACTCATGTGCATGGGTGAATTATTTTAGCCCTCTTTCGTGTCCTTTACATTGTCTTTTATTTGTAAAAGTATACAGTTATGGCTGAATTCAGCCTGGGAGAGCTGTAAACCAAATTAATTTGGTTTCTACTTAAACTTTTTCCACACTTTGAGTTCTCATATTCAGCTTGTTTCCTTTACTTAGGTAGGAATTGCCAGAGGTGAGTCACCCCTGAACATCCCATTGTTATGAATCTGGTGCAAATGATTTTTTCTGTCTCTCTCTTGTTCAGAAGCAGTTCCTGTCTTCTAGATCAGGCCCTTGATGTTTTTTCATTTGGTCATTTCCTTTGCCTTTTCAGCCTCAAAGGCCCTTCCAGTAGGGTTTCCTTCAGAAGATGTTTGGGAGGAGATGGGCTCTGACCACCATTGCTGCTGTGGAAACGCAGTTTATGGATTTGCAGTAGGAGGGAAGAGTCCTTGTCTCTGTCTATAGCTTGCTGGCCCATTTCAGATGATCAAATCTGGCCCTTTTAAAACCAAATGGGCCTAACACTGGGGGGAGACTTGGGTGTAGTGCTCCTCAGCTGAATTGTATGATTATGGGCTTGACAGCTGCAGTCTGTGCTGACAAGACCAGCCAGACCATTCTGCAAAATCTATCAACCCCAGAGTCGTGGCTTTGGTTTTTTTCCCTTTTTCTTTTCAATAATACTTAAAATAGGAATGGGTGAAGATGGGGGGAAAGAAGAAGGTAAGGATAATTTGTGACATGTATTTCTCCCAGGCAACTGGAAAGGAAAGCTTTGGCCGAGCCAGAAAGATAAACAGTGAATACAAATTCTGAAAGTTGAAAGGGCAACCTGATAGAGTAGAAAAAACAAACATTACTCTCGGCTTCCTGTGAACGTTAACATTTTTGCAGGTTTACACAGTGATCAGTATTTAACACTGGCTGATCCTTATTTTAAAACTGTTGACATGAGCAAGCAATGTGGGGCTTACGATTAACGTCAGTGGGAACAGGCTCAAACAGCCCTCTCTGCTCCAGCTTTGCACTGCTTCTTGGAGGGGGGAAGAAGTCAATGTTAAAAGCCTCCCAATGGGGCTATTGAAGTGAAGACCAAAAGAGCTGTCAGATCTGTGGGAAGATTATTCCCTGTAGCAAAATGTGTGTGTTGAATAATCTACAATCCAGCCTCATTCTGCCGCCAGTTTTCTAACACACTTGCAGAGAACTTGCTGAGCTTTAATACTTCCCTTTCCCCCTTCATTTTGAGGGATGCTGCTCTCAGTCCTACAGCTAAGCCAATGTGATATCAAAAGGTGACCAGCAGAAACAGGGGAGCCAGTGCATCATCCATCCCACTCTCTCTGTATGGGGAATTTCTTGCCCTTCTGTTTCTTAGACATGTCAAATGTTCTGTTCTGTAGGTAACAAACTTCAGCACATCCTTTTCCTAAGGAAGCTCTGTTGCACAGCTCTGTGCTTGCTCTTTGAGGCTGCAACAATGCCAACTAATAGACACAGTTTGCAGCTAAAGAAATGTTAAGCTGCTTGGTTTTTCTTGTCTGTGCTCGTCTGTGTGCTATAAATGGAGGAGGGAGGATTAAAACTACACAGTCTGGAGGTAGCTAAATCTACTAAATATTGTATGGCTGTCTTTGTCATCAATAATTCAAAGGACTTGAGTCCAAAATGACTGAAATCTCCCTTGAACAGCTGTAGCTGCAGGCACAACAGAAAGGGTTTGAGCCAATTGTGGACTTGGTGCTTTGTTGGCTATAAAGGTTGAAGAACACCTGACGTCCCTGCAGTCATTAAAAGAAGAGAGAAGGGTAAAGCAGAATATGGCTGCAGAAAAGGCAAAGTGCTCTTTGGCATTTGCTACAATGGCACTGATAGATGTGAGGGTGCTGAATATCTGCTGCAGCACAAGGAATGCTACCCTGAAATGCCGGATTAATCTGGGAATGTACTGCCCAATTATATCCTTTTTGTGTGGTGAGATCACCTAGTCCCTGCTCTCCTTTAGTCATTGGGCTGGATGCAGAGACAGGAAGGCAGAACATGGATTTGTGTCACCCGTAGGATGCAGGTACTGACCCACGTGCACACAGTGCCAGCAGGAGGATGGAAGGAGGAGCTGTGATATTATTTATTCCAGCCCTGCAGGAGTGGCTCAGGGTGTGCACAGTGGGCTGTGCTCTCCTCCCCAGCCTTTGCTGGGGGATGGAATGTTAGAACATGACTGTCCCAACACCTGTGGAGATCAGCCTTGATGGTAAGAGTCTGTTGCATTGATTATCAGAGATGCACCACTTGTTTGTGTACTCCATTTTACCCAGTAAAACTACAGCTGAGAGCTTGGAAAAACACCAGGGGGAATGGAATGTATTCTAGGAAGAGGAAGAAATTGTTAACTAGCTAGGAAACATCGTGTTTTTCTGTTAAGAGCCTGATCAGGCTTCAGTCCTCCTTGGCTCAGAGATTATTTAACTGAGAACTAATTCCATGTTCTGAAACTTGGTTATTGACAGATGCAAATTTAACTTCCATCTGGAATAGGTTGATGAGTTGGCCCTAAAAAATCCTGAGGTGATAAATCCAAGAATATCTTTCTTTTAATTCCCTCTATTTCTAGAATTTCAAATGAACCTTGTGCCCAGAAGAGCAGAATATTGAGTTCACATCTCTAGTCTTCATCATCAGAAATTGTTCTTGCAATATTTCTGGCTAAAGTGAACAGACCATTAAAAGCCTCTTCTCATGAAATTTTCAGCCCAATTTTATGTTACTGCACAGCCTGGAGCAAAAATTTTTCTTTTCTAAAGTTCTTATCTGAACTTCATTGATAAAAGTTAGGATTTTTTTTTTTTTTTACTGACTACTAACTTGCAAACCTCCAATGTATATGTGAGCAATTCCATTAAATTTAAACATCAATGAAATTACTCAAGTGAATAACTTGAAAAGATCACTCCCTGTAAAGCGTGTAGATAAAATTCTGATCATTTCACAGAGCTCTGTTTGAACTCAATGACACTCCTGAGAGCAGAGAATGAAATTTTGGTTGAACATGATTGACATTTTGATGCCATGTATTGTCTGACTTCCTCCAGTAGCTTCATAAAAAACTCATAGAAACAATGGGATCAGCTCTTAAGTGAGTGGAGCCATTTCTGTCTCCAGGATGAGAGTGGATTCAAAATGTTCTTCTTTGAGGTCCTGGACCAAGTGCTGTGAAGTCCCTTGGACTTTTAGAAGGATGTGTTGTCTGTGTAAACCACAGAACATCCTGAGCTGGAAGGGGATCCGTGAGGATTGGAGAGTCTAACACCTGGCCCTACCTCAGGCACCTGAACAATCCCACCCTGTCCCTGAGAGCTTTGTCCAAATGCTTCTGGAGCTCTGTCGGGCTGGTGCTGTGACCACTGCCCTGGGGAGCCAGCTCCAGTGCCCAAACACCCTCTGGGGGAAGAACTTTTTCCTGCTCTCCAGCCAGACCCTCCCCTGGCACAGCTCCAGCCGTTCCCTCGGGTCCTGTCATGGGGAGCAGAGATTGGAGCTGCAGCCCCAGGAGAGCTCTGACCTCAGTCTGCTCCAGGCTGGACACACCAAGTGTCCTCAGCTGCTCCTCTAGGACTTCCCCACAGGGAAGGATTTTGACAGGATATCATCCAATGTACCCTGAAGTCAGGGACTGACTTCAGAACAGGCCCTTGGCGGTTTTTATGTTAGATTGAAAAGCAATATGTTTAAAACTCAAATTGTCAAAACTTCCTCTTTAATATTCTTTAGATTAAGACCTTTACTCCTGTTGGCATATTGCTGGCTTTTAAGTAAATCTGTGTTACGTGAGTAGCTGATGCAAAGAGCTAGTTTAACATGAAGCATTTTCCTCTAAGCAACATGGCTAAGGATATAAGCAGTATATTTCATTTCCTTTAATGTAGCTGCATTATATATTTCACTTACATTTTAATGTAATTATAGGTACAAATTGTACACATCTGATTTTATGAAGCCCTGGAAAGTTACGTCTTATGAGTTAACATGTAATTTCCTTCTGCACAAATTGTAGAATTATGCATTGAAGCTAAGTACATTGAATAATGGTAATGTACTATTGAATTCCTATGGATTTACATATTACAATCACATTAATGCCAGAGGAATCTGCAATATTGTCAAATAGGTTAATAATGGTTACTGTTAGCAGTGAGAATACCAATGGAATTAATAATGATTAGCCACTTACCTTAAATGTATGTAAAATTATGCAGCTACCTTGAAATTACAAAATGGCAAGAATGTCATGAAAAGTAAAGGCTAGAAAGTGGTTAAAAATGTGTCAATGAACGGTTACCCAAACACAACTCTCGGCTTTCCTAGGGAGTTCTGTTCATATCTGAAAGCTCCTAAAAATCTGACTCACTCAAAACTGTAGAATTTTTCCATTTTTCCAATATATTTCTTGTCATTTAGAGTTGCAGTTCTGCTGTCTGGGCAAATGTACAGGTGTGTGCAGACTCCTTTCACATAGCTCTGGTGCAGAGCTGGCACTCAGCCCCTTGCGCCTGAGTGCTCACAGGTGTGTCGATGGAGAGACGTGAAAAACTGGGCTGGAGTGAACTCTTTTATGAGTTGGGGTGGAAAGCCTTACTTAGGTCTACTCCAAGAAGAAAATGCAAATACATGCAGGAGAGCATGGAAGAAGGAAATAAAATGGCACTCCAAGTGAATGAGGCCCGTTATTTGTACAGGCATTAATATTTAACTGTCCTTTTTCACAGGCTATTACCACTTGAATTTGTAGGATGTCAAAATTTTTCTGCTTTGGATGAAGTATAGATTTGATCCTGGCAGACTTTGAAATGTGCTCAGGTTTTATTTTCTCGATCACAATACAACCAGTGTATTTGAGACGTGTTTAAAGCTGCAACGCATCCAGCCCTGGGCCTTGGCAGCCTCTTCATCCTGTTTGGTTAGCTGGGGAAAACAGCCTCCTTCAGAAGATGGGGAGGGTTTCGGTGTGCTTTTGTTTTACCCTCCTGCTAGGCATGAGTCAATGGTATGTGAGAAGTATCTATTAATGCTTCAGTCAAAGCAATAGGAAGTGATTTTTGCTAATTGTTTCAGCCCTTTTGAAGTGGATTTCCACATCCATACAATAAGGGGCTTGAACAAAACCTTGAGAATTTTCCCCTGCTTTTAGAAAGAGAAGGGGAAAGGATGAAATAGGAAATGTTTGTTTCTTCCTCTGTCATTTGGAGTGAGTGATTGCTGGGGGATATTGAGAATGCCTTACTGCCAAAAGCTGGTCCTAAAAAAATTAAGGCAAAATTTTGATTTTGTGTAAAATAATTAATCCATGACACTACCTGGTCTCTGTCTAAGCAAATGGCTAATAAACCACTTCCAGAAAGCAGTTGGTTTGCTTTCTTTAGCAGAAAAACAAAAACATACTTAAGCTTGGATTTAGGACAACAATTTGGTGAACAGGAACATTATAAGGAAAAATATCCTTCTAGCCAATTTGCACATTTTATGTGGATCTGTCTTGAAGGTGGCTGTTACAGGAAGATAACGATTCTAATTTTGTAATTGAGTGCACTCTGAAAAGACAATTAGGAGCTAACGTGATAAGTAATTGTAAATTATAACAGCAGAAGAAACCTGATTCACAGCTCTCTGTGGAAACTGTATTTGTGTATTCAAATGATGCATCTGTACTTTTATTTTCTCTGCATGTACATTTGATTTAATAAAGCTACAAAAAGATTTCTTTATGGTTTGGTTTTAAAAAACAGGAATTAAAAAATTGCAGATGCATCTCAGCCTCACGCTAATCTCAGAGCAGTGCTGGAGCTGTGCTAGGTAGGATTTGGCAGCTCTGCCACTTATGAAGAATTATATGGGTATGGTGCCTGCTATCCGAAGTCTTATGGGTTTTACAGCATTTTGATCTATGTCTCTTTGTCTGGGATAAACGCCCGAGTCAGTGGAGAGCAGAGGAAGTTTTAGTGCCTTTGTTATGGCAAGAGAAGCAGGCTGGGGTGTGTCTGTAAATCCTTCTGGCGCAGGTTGCAGGTTACGGAGCAGCTCCAGCCCCGCGGGGCTGAGGCTGCAGGCTCAGGGAAGATCATTCTCTGGTTATGGCGCTGCATTATTGCCCGGCACAAACCGCAGCTCGGGGCTTTTGCCTGCCCGTCAGCTTTCCACACGCTGCCGCTTCTATTTCTGATGGTTAAAGTACTGCCAAGGATGTTATTTCAGCAGGGGCAGGCGGTGGTTTTCAGGGAGATAAACGCTCCGTGCCCATGGGCAAGGTGTCCCAGCTGCTCTGAAGCTGTTCTGCTCTCACCCGGTCGGCGCTGGCGCCCTGCAGATGGTTCTGCTGTAAAAAGCTGCTGGGAGCACCTACCTCATTACACGTGCTGCTCCAGGCAGGCTCAGAAACTGCCAGGACCCTCTGTCAAACACAGCTGGAGCAGGCATTATTTGAGATAAACGATTGTGAGATCCCTTCTACACTCCGGAGTTTTTTTTTTTCCAACTCTTCTTGATTCTATAAATGAACTACTTGAGCATCTTCTCCCAAGGACTTTAGTATGAAGTAGTAAAATAGTTTCAAGGAGCTGAAAGTTTGCCATTAAAAAAAGCAAGGGTCCTGCTTTCTTACCCTCTTAAGCCTTCTCATGAGTCTGCTCCAAGGATTCTGTGCTCAATAATCCGCTAAGGAATGATCTGGGAAGGGTTGGGTGAGAGTGGGGGAGACAGTGTAACCCCAGCTGTCCCAGAATTCTGCTGCTGCATGGGCTGAGCTGCGCTGCAGCAGCAGCAGTGCAGCCTGGAGCTGTGGGCAGCTGCAGAGCACCTGCCACGTCCGGGGAGGGAGTGCTGGTCCTGCACTTTTATTCTAGATATTTATTTATTTAATATATTTATTTATTCTATGTTTAGATATTTACGCACACACACACACATATAAATATATATATATTTTCTATATTTATTGATTTCATAAAATCCTGCATGGATTTTATGGGCAGCCCCCATGGTGATTACCCTGCTGGGTACACTTTGAACTCTTTCCTGCTAAAGTAGCTGTTGGCCAGTTCTTAAAGCATTTTTTTTCACCTTAGGGCTCTTTTTCTAGGGGTAATTCCTGGATCTTTGTGGTGCTGCTAAGCTCATTTAAGGGAAATTCAGCTTTTAAGAGGGATATTTCAATGCTTTAATATGCTGATTTAATCAGTTCAGTGTGGGTCCTTTTTGAGAACATATCATTATTCAGGACTTTTTTTTATTTTCTTGGAATTTATTTCAGCTGAAGTGTTGATCTAATTTTCATGAAGTAAAGCTCTTGGATTTGTTCAAAAAGACATTTTTGAAAACTTATTACCTGTTCCCTACATGTTTCTGTAACTGCAGTTGTTGGAGTTTTTGTATGCAATCACAAAATCTCTAAAAGTAGCTGGTTATATATAGTTTGTTGAAATATCTTTTATTTTATCCTTCTGATAAAAATGGCTCTCTAAGAATCTGGTGGCAGCAATAACTATTAAATTAATGGAAGTGTAACTTTTTCTCTTGTCTTTGTAAATGTCGTGGCCTTTTTCAGGGCATATTAATAAAAAATAGTTTTTGAAGTGTCTGATTTATGAAACTGTCAAAATAATTCATAAATTTACTGAAAGGGAAAAAGCATGTAAACAAAATTAAATACTTGCATGAATGACCTGATGTTAGGTTTAGGAAAGGGCTCGTAAGAAATGATGTTTGACTGTCGAAAAGAAACAAGGAGTAAAATTGCTCTGGAGTTCTCATATTTGCAGCCAAGGTAAAGTCTGAAAGTTATTTTAGAAAACAAAACCATTCTTGGGCAGGCAAGAGGGAAACTATGATCAGTTCATCCCTGCTGAAATCAGCCTAGTGCTTAAATCAATCAAACCTGTCATATCACTACTCTCAATTTCCCCAGTCTATAGACTCAGATCAGCTTCAGATACAGCAGTGCCAATTTAGCAGGTGCTAAACCTACAGTAATTTTGTGTATCAGCACTTTTCTCACTTGATAATAAAACTTCCACACTGGTGGAAGCTGCTGGTACATGGAGACTTTAGTGCCACCATAAAACCAGAATTGTAGGAAAACTGCCTTAAGGTGAGAATGGATCAGTAGTTTCAAAGTTGTTATACAGTGCCTCTAAAGAGAGCCAGGGTGGGAGTTCTGAACAGAATCCCAAATGTTATCCTTCTCTCCAGTTTTGTTGATATAGTGTGAAGGACTGTGGTGTGATTTAGTTGAGAATATACTGCTGTGTTGCAATTTGTCACACAAAGCCAAACTCTCTGTGTATTGCATATAGTTCTCACTTCAAAGCTCACTAAACTGGTATTTACTGGCAGTAACTGTCCTCATACCAGGCAGTGTTCTCCAAGCTTGCATGATTTATCCTCCTGCCTATGGGGTCTCTTCTGGTGAATATTCACTAGAAGGAAAATAAGGTAAAGCAAGACTGGAGAGCTGCTTTTGCTAGAACTAATTAAAAGTTACAGGCAGACCTGGCTACAAGAAATTGATGCTTAGGAAGGCTTCAGAAATCCCAAAGTGATTTACCAAGCTGGGGACTGTCAAGCCTGATTTTGGTTATTTCTTGAGCTGACCTCAAAATATTTCAGAAGTGACTAGCTTATATAGTAGTCTTGTTCCAGTAACTATTGATGGACTCTATCCACACAGATAAAAATTCAGTAGGAACACTTGTACAGGCTTTGCAGCCTGTCCTGAGTGTCTGGAAAGGAATAAATACATGTATTCCAAATGTGCAGTTAGCAGAATAGATATATGCAAAGCAGATAAAAAGCCATTGTCATCTTTCAAAGAGCAGTGATATTAAACAACATAAATGCTGTGTTGCTCTGGAAATCAGGTTTAAGTTTAGATTATTGAAATTGGAGCCTACTTTATTTCTGTTCAAATGCTCAGATTTTTCTGTTGAATGTCACTGATTCCATCAAATATAAATCCTGACCTTAAACAACATCCAAATCAGGCACCAAGTGGAGATGTGTTAACCGACATGAATCCATAGCAGCATTAAGGTTTTGCATATCTCCTTTAAAAACTAGGGACAGATTTGTTCCTGTTGAATGATTCCTACCGAGTTAGTGTAATGAAAATTACATGAGTCTTTTGGTGACTATTACTGAGTTTCAAAGTACAAGTCATTAAGGCTCTTCTGTAGCTGAAGTCAGAACAAAAGAGGTTGCAAAGGTGCTGCTCATAAATACGTGCAGTAATGTTAATCAGAAGAATTTTTAAATATATGTCAGTCTCATTTGACCTAGACAGACAAAATAAATCCCAACAAAATCCAAATGTACCAGAATGTTAGTTCATGAATATTATCCAAATTCCTGCTGATGAGGAACACTGCCATGTGTACCTAGGAGCTGGGGCCACTGCTTTTCTTATGTGCTTTTCACTAACACAACTTTATGAAACTCATCAAAGAGTACTTCGCCATTAAAACCTGTGTTGATTGTAGAGTGATTTAATTACATTCAATTAAGTATCTCTTGCTTAAAAAGGAAAAAAAAAATCATTCATGAGAAGAATTGCAAATCTCATCTGAAAATGATGCTGAATCCGATTCCTGTGGGACATCCAATTCATTCAGGGGTGCTATCTGGGGTACAGGCATGTTGTTTACTAAACAATAATAGCTCTATTAGTTCTTTTTCAAGCAGGTAAAAGCCTTTTGGCAGTTTTATGCTGCAAAAATTCCCATCACATTCAGAACCTCTCACAGGAAACTAAAACGTCACTATGAAACTAAGCATTAAAATTTAAAAGGTTTGTCAAGATACTGCACAATCAAATTCTTGTGAAAATATATATTATCACACATGCACTCACATAGATGTATTCCAAAGGAATGCCTAAATTCTCTTGTGAAGAGATATAAATATAAATGCATACACAGATAATAAAATAATCACGATAGGGATTTCGTTGCTTCCCATACTTTTTTTTTAATACTCAAATTCCTAAACCTGGCTGCCTAATTGCTATGAAACTTCTATTCTTTTTTACAAAAACATAATTGCTAGAAACTTACACTAAGGATATGAAGCAGCACAAATTATCTTGAATCTTTGATGTAGCATTTGTTTGGAGCTGGTGCTCACTAGAGGGATGTGATGCTGTGGGTTAGGCACAGATGAATTCCCCTCTGCAGAGCAGCTACCAGCTGCCTCACTTACGACTTTAAAAAACAATCACTCACTGCCAAGCCAAGAAAACTCATTAGTATGTTCATTAACCAAACCAGGAGCTAAAAAAGAAGATTGACTTCTGGGTATATAAAATTTCAACACACTACCAGCCTCCCCCTGAAAAAAAATACCCCAAGCCCAAAAAACCCAACACCATCCAAACAATAAACAACAACCAGCAACAAACTGCCCAGAACCCAGACAAGTATTTTTCCCTTAGAATTCAAAGAAGGGGTTTATGTTTTTAATAGCTTTAATTAAAAAGTTTCTCTGTGTTTAACAGGTTCTATCAATCTCTCACCCAATAATTAGCTGTCTGCTATGCCTCAGACATATACTTTTCTCACTGTTCACCTGTTCTTGGTGTCACTGCAACTGAGACCAAAAGCCGATTTTACCCAAGCAGGAGTCACCTCTGGTTTTTAACCTTGGGGGGCTCCTCTGCTGCCTGTCCGTGGTCAGCAGATAAGAGCACCAGGCCACTGCTGAGGAGGTGGCACTGGGGCTGCTCAGTCGGGTGTGAGTGTGTGGTGCTTTGTCCTGGCTAAAAATATTAATTTGGGTATGTGTGACAAAAGAAAGTTTATGTGATAAAAAATCCTTGCCAGTTTGAAGGCTGCTTATGAAAATCAATAATAGATATTTCAGATGGATCTTTGGAAATTAATCTCTTATGCCTTTTGTTTTATACTTTAAATTTCACTTGGAGAAAGCATTTCTGGCTTTTAATGGATGTCCTTAAAGAGACTTTTATAAAACTGTTTACGTTTCCTTTCAAATCACCTACTAATCTTTTTTAAAAAAACAATACTACATGTTAAGACGCTGTAGTTTCTCATTTTGTAGGTGAATATGCTGTTGCTTTGATACATAGGTAAGCTCCTGATGCTGGTAGCCTCTATTTTTACCTGAAAACATATGAATCCCATGAATAGAACCCATTATCGTAATTGTGATTCCCTTAAAGAGGGAATTATGAGCCCAGTCATTGCTGCCCTTGATTTATCTAAGCACAGAGCTCATCCTGAGAGTTGAAATAGCTTTAGAGGAGTGAAAAAGAAGTTTTCCCTAAACTAAGAAAGACAAAGTGGTAAAACTTTTTTTTTTCCCCTGTTCGTTTCTTTCTTAATAAAGCAGAAGAAACAAAATTTCTCTAGAAACTATCACGAAAATGTTGAGTGTGGTGAGTGATGTAGGCAAGAGTTAAATAATGAGATTGGAGCTGGTAGCACTTATAGCCTGGTACGGGCTGGAACCAGGGTGTGACAGGAAAGCTCTGCGGCCTCTTACTTTTCAGGCCACACAGATAAAGTTTCATGGAAAAATATTTTCAGCACTGTGTGAATTTCAGTGTTGTGTGATTCCTGTGACCATTCTCAGAGTTTCTGTGTAGCTTGGCTGGAGCCGTTGTTTGACATGTCGAGCAAGGGGAGTCACCAAGGGTCAGAACGAGATGGGGACGTGGCAACCGTGTCCCAGGGCCACCTTGTCACTCACAGAGGAGTACGTGGATATTTGCAGGCAAAGATTTTTTCCGAGCAATCACTTGGGTGAAAAAGGTCAGGCTGCGTCACTGGAAGTTTGTCTGGGTAATGAATGGGTGGAACTGGCTGTGTTGGAAAAGAAAGAAAAAATCACTTCTAGAGGCGCCAACAATATGACAAGGTTTTCCCAAACAGTGACTCTATTTGCTGCCTGAATTTTCAGACCAGAGTAAAAAAGAGAGGGAAGTGGAAGAGGAACAGTGTTCTAGGTGACAACTGGTTATTCCCTACTAACAACAGGTTTATGTTAACATATTTTAGTTTAATAGGGTTTTTAAATGCCAGCAAATTACTCCTTGGTATTATTAGTGTTTTAGCACTCCAAAAATAAATTAGGGTGTATGAAAATTTGAAGCTCTTGTATGGCTATGCAGGATGTTTGTTCAGGGTTTCACAAGCATCAATTTGGTTCACACATCTAATTATAATCATCATATCAAGAGTGTATGGAACATTCCAGCGCATGAATCTCTAATATTGAGTAATTCCTTATAAAAATGAGGCAGCCCATATGGGTGAACAGATGAAACACTGATAAACACTGTGAAATAGAGCAGATGCATGAGATACACCAAAGGTTCCTCACTCCTAATATTTACTGTCCATGAGGAGAGAGAATTAATTTATCACAGCCATCTTAAATTCTCTGCACTAAATACAGCAGTGGCACTACAAACCAGAGTTACCCAAGGTATTTCTATAGATGGTGATATTGTTTGAAGAGGGTTTTTTGTGGATGATGGTGTAACGTTGATTAGAACAATAATGAAGGAAGTGTTGGATTGCCATCCTGGTGGATGTCATCTAAATAATGGAGCAGAATGTTACTTGGACAGTGCACTCTGTAATGATTTTGTTTCTATTGTTCAGAATAATTGATGTAAATTGAACAATTTTGTGTAATGTGTATTGCAGCTGGAGAAAACCAGTTGCTTATTACAGCCTAAGCACTTGCATTTTGGTGTTTATGAATGACTTTATTCATTGGTAATGAGTTGCTTAAGGCAAATATAGTGGATGGGTACAAAGACTCTCTAGGCTTGTGTGTAAAGAATAAAAGGTTCATGTGTTTGAAGTGTTTGTAAAACTTAGGTTTTGCATGATTTGGTTTTGTAATAAGGCTCAGTACATTGCAAGATGATACAAAATTTGAAGAGATTTTTGGTAGGAGCATCATGAGGTAGGAGCAGCTGTTGCTCCCTCTTCCTTGGCCCCTGACTTTGTTGGGCTTTGGGCTCTGTCATGCTGAGTGAATATTTCTGTCCACTTGCAGTTGCTGCCTGTGCAGCCAGGGCCGAGATGCACTTTAGGGCAAAGCAGAGCTGCATCTTTTATTCCTTGCTCCAGTGAGAAAAGGCTTAATTAGTGAAGCCCAGCACCTTTGTTTGGACCTCAATTGTCACACAGCTATGTCCATAGATAATTGCATATTGTTTTAAGGCTAGATTAAGCTTCCATATGTTTCCTTTTAACAACAATACTGTAATGTCTCATGGTTTGACACATGTAGGTGTTAAGACTACAGGTAACAGAGATGGAATCTGTGGCTAATTCTGCTCTTTTAGAGTCAGAAGAAACTCGGGCTGCCTTCCAGCAGCCAGACACAGGCTTAATGCAATAATCTGATTGACTGAATTCGATATTGTTCATGAAGGCTTCTTTGCCACAAAATTGGAAAGGGTGTTTTGGGATGTAGATATTAGAAGTGTCTCACAGCACACCCAGATAGTGTTTCTATAAGCATTAGAGTCAGCAAGATTTATTTCAAAGATACAGCTTATTGGAGAAAGCCAGCCTATTAAATGTCTGTTACCAGTGATGGCATTCTGGGAATGGAATTGGTTTTGCTCAGCAAAGAAATGAAACCTAGATTGTTATATACAGGCTGCAATGGGCACTGATTTCTTAGCATAAAGACTGCTTGGTTGCTCAGGATTTATTACTGTTTAGTTAAAATATGTTGAGTGAAAAGGTTGATCTGTCCAAATGATTTGCAAGGGAAAGAGATGAAAGTGTGTTTTATCAAAGTTAATGAAAAGCAATGGGGAGATAACTTGTGAATAATTTATTCATGAAACTTCATTTTTGTTCATAAATTTCTTGCAAACAGGTGGCAATAGTCGGATGCATTTGAATTTCTTTTTATAACTTATTTGACTAATTCTTCATCGGGGCTCACTGCTAAGTTGGATGAATTTTGTATTATTTGAGCAATGTTGATTGGCTCACCTGAGTCCCTGCAGATCCTGCTCCCTGAGGAGAGACATGAAATTCTTGGTGCAGAGCTCTCCATCCAAACCCTGGCTCATTCCCTGGGGTATTTTCCCAACTTACTGTACAGAGATGAAGCTTTTATCTGGGGGCCAGGCGAGGATCAACAGAGCAAGAGTAATGAGACTTGATGTGCAGAGGAGGGATTGTCTGTATTTCCCATCTTTACAGCTCTCTCTCAAGGTGAAAGCAGGTGAGTGGCACCAGGGCTCGGGCTCCCTGCCTGCCCTGCTGCCGGGGTGGGGAAGCACCAAGGACCTTGTCCTCAGAGCAGGAGAGATGGGGAGAGGGCCATGGAAAGGGCAGTGCCCCAGGAATCTGTCAAATTGCAGGGTCTCCGTGCCTTGCAAACCACACCGCTCTGTGAATGCTGCTCCTAGTACACAGGTATCAGCTTCTCATGGAGTAAATCGTGGAGGGGGTCAGAAATTTGCAGGTTTTTTCTCGCACTCTGAATAGCAGAGTGGCTCCCGGAGCTGAGCTGGGAGAGGCAGCTCTCAATACCTCTCTCCTACCCCGTTCTGAAGGCAGTGGGACCTGGAAAGAGCTGCCTCACACAGAATGGAGGGCTGGTGACAAAACCACTGGCAGCACTTTGACTTCTTTTCAATAAGCATTTCCTGATGCCTGCTGGTTTTCTGCGTAATCTACACCCTGCAAAACAAAGCTACAACCTGGCACATCTTCCTGGGAGCCTTGCTGCTCCTTGTGCCAGTCAGTGCAGGGGGGAGAGACAGGCAAGGGCTGTTTCTAACCTCCTCAGGTGTGACACCACCCTGCTCCATCCCTGCGTGCCTGGCAGCCGCTGAGTCCTGGCACCACACTAGCCGTGTGCGGGAACGTGGGCTTAAATGCTTTGTAACATCAACGAGGCCAATTTTTTCATTAAGGGAAAAAAAAAAGAGCAAATTATGTCAGAATACTCCTTCAATTGTTGGGGTTTTTTTTCCCCCTCTAATAATGCGTGCACAATCTTTACGTAGAGCGTACTCTGTCATACTAGGTTGTTTACAGCTACTTCCATATAATATTTAATAATAACTCTGTCAATATTGCTGGAGAGATGTATGTTTTGTTTTCCCGGAGACATTTAGGAAGTGTTCAGGAGTAAGTAATATTTCCATAATCTAAATTCATGCTCTACCCAAGAGGGCCGTGTCTCAGGTACACAGAATTATGTCTCACAGAATATGTTTATTGCTATAAAGATATTGCTATATCTTCTTGTATAGTTCAGTTGTTAAGCTAGGCAATGATGTATAGCTGCTTATACCAACATAATAACAATTCTTTCACATTCTTCATTCTTGCAATCTTCTCCTCTCCCCTTTAAATATACTCATTGAGGGCTCTGTTAAATGAATTCTCAGTGACATATTGGTAACAGTTTCTCATTTGAAACAAACAAAATCAAACCAAGAAAAAAACCAACTCTCTAGTTACTGTAACTGTTGCCAAAAGAGATGAGACAGCATAAAACAATAGTCTGTCCTGAAAGGACTTTTCTTTTAAAATTCACACCTTTAGAAAACAATACTGACATAGGAATTAATGGTTTGGACCCCAAAATAATAATAAAAAAAGGAATTAATTTCTACAAGAAACATCATGTTTGAAATGGGACCACAGCAGAAATTGCTCAGTAATATTTCACTCTTTATTTTAGTGACAAATGTAAAACCTTGAGACGAGGTCTTCAGCTATCATAAAAGGGAACAGCCAGTACTTGACCTGTGCTTGTGTTGCACTTCTGGATCATCCTGAGCATAATATTTACAAAGTTTCAGAAGTCACATTTGGAAAATCTTTCCCTTTTGATCAACGGCAGAAAACTGAGTGGTAAAAAGAAAAGGACTGTCTATAACTACTGAAAGAGCACCTTCCTTGTCTGAGTCATCATCTTTCTCACCAGTTGAGCTAAACCGATTTTTAGATTATTTCTTCCCCTTTGATGAAGTCAGTGGAAATGGCATCAAGCAGCCTTGGTCATGGTGGCCTAAGGGGTTGGTTACTTTTTGATGCAACTGTGATCTTACGAGGTGTTTGTGTGAATTTCCCTGCGTGTCTCAGCACGAGGGTATGGCTGGTTGGGCACAGCTGAAGTTATATGCATGTTTCTACCTTTGGCACAATTTCCTACTGAAGATTTATTCAGCATACATTAATT